>OX457048.1:14428768-14688768 GCA_949752735.1 Lumbricus terrestris | reverse complement strand
TAAATATTCGACCGTTGAGTTCTATTAAGATGAATGCAGACAAAATTGCAAAGATGCAATTGGTTGAATAAATGATATAGTGTATGTGGGTGCACTTGTTATAGCGCCCCTTCAACAGAGAGCTACTCAGAAGCGCTCACGACTATAGCGCGGACACTGGATCGGAAAATTTCACGCCGAAGCGTCGAGCAATTACGAGTGAAGGACTTGCCCAAGGTCCATACGAAGCGGCTTCAGGTGGATTCGAACCTTCAACCCTTCGACTGCAAGGCAACGAACATACCCACTACACCACCGCGTCCCACTTACTTAACTATCTCTGATATCGACTGCCATTTATAGAGCACAGCATAATGTGCAAGACAACGACGACGATTATAATGATCACAGAAGCATTCAAAACATACCTTTATTACGTGAAACGCTTATTTATACATAGTTTTATGAAGAGAAGGTAGGATAACGACGACGATCACAAACTTTGAAAGAAGAAAGCTCATAAGTGCTGTAATATGCCGAGCAAATTTCTGTCCAGGGTAACGGCCTCTGTTGTCATAGACCCTGGTCAAAACGGATCCACTCCTCAGGTAGGATATAATACGCTAAATGTCGTAAGTTATATGTAGACATAATTTATAATAAATTGTTTTAAAGGTGTCTAATTGAAGCCATCTTGTCGCGCATTGATAGTTTGGATGTAAGTGGTTGCTAATTCGATCTTTCACTTCTCAGTGCAGTTCGCGGTCTACCGCGCGCTAGGCAAAATCGTGCGACCCTCAAACAAGCAAATAAAATCTAAATCTTCTAGAAGCCTCTCTGTCCAGCACATGTACGGGGATTTTCAAAAATTAAAATTTGTGGTGCATTATTTGTTTTACCGCAGAATTTCATTAATACGTTATTCTTCTGGCTCAACGTCATTTTCTAATAGTTATAGTTTTTCATCCTCAAATTTGTTAATTAACGACGTCATTATTACGTTGTTTTTAACCATAAACCTTTCATAATTTATTAGATTGTTGCTAAATCAACCATCAGGAATGTCAAAGAAAAACCTTTAAAACAATTTTATCAGACGCTATATAACTATTCAACACAGCATTATTTCAAATCGACTGTGTCTAATGAAGAGAATTCAACTAATGAGACCGAGCAGTGCTGACCCCTTTGTTGTACATTTCTGAAATCATTATTATTATTAAGTAGCTGTACCCGGCCACGCGTTGCCGTGGCTGAAAAGTCTCTCCCTTCCCCTGCCTCCCTCCCTTCTTCTGTCCCTCCCTACCTCTCATCCTCTCCCCTCCTCTCCTCTCCCTCCCCTACCCGCCGCTGTCCTTTCGTCCCCTCCCTCCCATTGCCTTCCCTCTCCTCCCTTACCTTTCCCCTGCCTCACTCCATCCATCCATCGGTCCGTCAATCAATCATTCAATCAATCAATCCATCCATCCACCCATCCATCCATTCATTCATCTATCCATGCATCGATTCATCCATCCGTCTGTCAATCAATCAATCCATCCATTCATCCATCCATCCATCCATTCATTCCTCTATCCATTCATCCATCCGTCCGTCAATCAATCAATCAATCCATCCATCCATTCATTCATTCCTCTATCCATCCATCCATCCGTCCGTCAATCAATCAATCATTCAATCAATCAATCCATCCATCCACCCATCCATCCATTCATTCATCTATCCATGCATCGATTCATCCATCCATCTGTCAATCAATCAATCAATCCATCCATTCATCCATCCATTCATTCCTCTATCCATCCATCTATCGGTCCGTCAATCAATCATTCAATCAATCAATCAATGAATCCATCCATCCATTCATTTCTCTATCCATCCATCACCCGTCCGCCAATCAATCAATCAATCAATCCATCCATTCATCTTCCAATTCATCCATCCATCAATCCATCCATCCGTCCATTCATTCATTCATCTATCCATGCATCGATTCATCCATCCGTCTGTCAATCAATCAATCCATCCATTCATTCAGCCATCAAACAATCACCCATTCATCGTCTCTAAATCAGATTCCAACAAAAGCCAGCACACCCATCCATCCATCAGTTGTTTAGCTCATTCATGTATCCTTCCATCCATCCAACAATTCGACCACTCTTCCATTTAACTCAAAACTCCACCCAATGTGAACGCCACCAATCCATTAAATTAATTCAATAACCCATCCATTCATCTATCTACCGGCATCCTTAATATCTTTAGAAGATAATGTTCATGGTTCTACATCGAGGATGACCAACACAGCTGGGTTTCTGATTGCCAGCTGAACAATAGATTAAAATTGAATGTTAACTGATTCAAATTGTATTTCATTATTCCTAGAAATAACCTTCCCTCGATAGGAATGATTGTCTGGTATAATATTATTATCTCTACATTGTGAATAAACGTCTCAAATAATAATGGTGGCCTTCGACGACGTTTAATTGTTGAACAAAAAAGAAAAATTTATTGAAATTTATTCGTAATTGTAATCTTCAAATTTCTATGACGGCACTCGAGAGTCAAGCATTGTTTGTTCTCTGACAGTGCCAGGACCAAGCTTAGATAAGGGTGGAG
The DNA here is from genome assembly GCA_949752735.1 of Lumbricus terrestris. NCBI lineage: Eukaryota > Metazoa > Annelida > Clitellata > Crassiclitellata > Lumbricidae > Lumbricus > Lumbricus terrestris. The sequence goes on along the minus strand of OX457048.1, from coordinate 14,686,164 downwards.
GGCGACACTGATAAGTAATCTTTGTTATGATACAGTATCGTAACACTGCAACTACTGATACCGCCCATCTATCTCTAATCAATGTAGTAATCATTCCAAAAAGAATGAGATTTTCATTACTGTAATCTCATTAAACCTCTTTATAATAGTCTCAACATGCTCATTGCTTATGATGTTAGAGTATTAATAGTTTTAGCAACTCCGCCACTGGATGCATTCTGCCAGTGCCAGTCCCAAGCCTGAAAAAGGAGGGCGTCGCTTATGGTCTTTTGTTACCACAGAGTGGCGTTAAACTGCAACTGCACATACAGTTTCAGTTTTCTCAGAGAGCCTGTAAACGACTTCTTTTATACTCCTATTTCTCTTCTTTCATGTTTCATCACCGTTACTGACTTTCCCCACAGTTCAAATCCAGATCAAGGTTCGCGCTTTGGTCTATCGGTCTTACTCCTATTTAGCGTCTCGATATCTCCTTGATGTCATCCGCCGTCTTTCGTTGACGCGACAGACTTAATCTACATGTCCCGCAAAATCAGGACTGTTTGGGAAAATTCGACGTTTTGCTTTCATTGGTCCCGTACTATGGATTCAACTCTTTCCGCTGAGGAACGTCTTCGTTAGCAACTGTACCAGAATCACATCTTTCGCCGCTTCAAACTATTTCTTTTCTCAGGGTCGTTAGCAATGGGAGCGCCTCTGAATGGTGCATGTTGCGATAGGTACTTTTTTAATTCATATATACAAATTTGCGATATGATACAAAACAGTAATTGCAACAGCATGTATATTATGCGGATACAATAGACAACATTTGGCAGAATGCGCGGCCTGTAACAATTGGACGGCTAATGTCTAATGGGCTGTTTTAGTTCGCCTAAGACACCTTCGAAACAATATCGAATCTCGTTATAATTATGAAGAAGCACGTCAAGATTGTCAATGTGTCCATTAGTCCCGCGTGTAAAATCATTTTTAGAAGATCTAAAATGGGTGCAAAAAAACAAGTGGTAAGAGCTTTCGTTTTGTAATGTGAATATTATAAGTTCAATTCTCCCCCAACGAGATGGTCACTTTCCTGATTTTCTGCACGACTTGGACCTTTTTAAAACGATGAAATTTTTTCTTTAATAACAAGACACCCAATTCGAGTGTGGGAAATTTTGTGAGAATTGGCTCATAATAAATTGCATGCATTACAAGGAAGAATGACTTTTGTATGTATGAATGTATGCGCACTTGTTATAGCGCCACTGCAAGGTCGCTACTCAGAGGCGCTCCCGACTACGGAGCGGACACTGCATCGAAGTTTCACGCCGAAGCGCTGAGCAATTGCGAGTGAAGGACTTGCGCAAGGTCCCTACGCGGCGACTTGAGGTGGATTCGAACCTACAACCCTTCGGCTGCAAGGCGACGACCATACCCATTATACCACCGCGCCACACAAAACCAAAAACAGCCCATAGACGTTAGCCGTCCATATTCTATGTATGTATACTATGTATGTATGTATGTGTGTATGTATGTTTGTATGTATGTATGAATGTATGTATGTATGTATATATGTATGTATGTATGTATGTAGGTATGTATGTATGTATGTATGTATGTATGTATGTATGTATGTATGTATGTATGTATGTATGTATGTATGTATGTATGTATGTATGTATGTATGTATGTATGTATGTATGTATGTATGTATGTATGTATGTATGTATGTATGTATGTATGTATGTATGTATGTATGTATGTATGTATGTATGTATATAAAATTATGTATGCACAAGCACTTGTTATTGCGCATCTTCAAGATTACTACTCAGATGCGCTCCTGACTTCAGCGTGGACACTGAATCGGGGTTTCACGCTGAGGCGCATGAGCAATGAAAGGTCTCGGGTCTCAGGGTCCCTACGCGAAGGCCTAAAGTTATTGGAACCCTCGACCTTCCGGCTCCAAGACCCCGTACATATCACTACACCACCCCGCGACCCACAATGTATATATATATATATATATATATATATATATATATATATATGTATGTATGCACGTATGCATAAGCACTTATATCTGTCTGTGTCAAAGCTCCTAAACAACGAGAATGCGTCGAAAAATTGAGCAATTGTTGCAAGTAAGATATTTACAATAAATAAGGTTTCAACGCTGTAACTGTCTCAGAACTCTGATGCAATCTCTCTAACAATAATAATTATGCACAGTGTTCTACATGGACAAAATAAACAGAGTTACCTACAGTATTGCAGCTGCAATAACTCATCTGTAATTGGATAACCTGCTTCTCTATTGTGCACCCATCCTGAAGTCACATTTGTTTTATCCCAGCTACAGTAAGTTATCCATCGTCTATGAATCTGCACATACGGTAAACAAAATCAGACGTCGTTGTAGAGGTGCGTATTGCGAGCGACTCTACCAATCTGCCACTATGTTCCATTTTGTATATAAACATCTGTCCAACACTTTCTCGGTTAAACGGTATTTTTGGACTGAGAGATCTTTTTAAGTCACTTTAAAAATGGGTGATTAGAAACAGGGATGCCACTCTGAATTTTGAAGAAAATGTCAGATCCGGTCGGGAAAAAGGCTAGAAAAGGCTAGATTGACGATTTTCCCGTAAAATACATGGATTTTTCCAATTTTCCGGCTTGAAATTTCTGACGACCTTTTTCAGTCGTCCGATGACTAAAATCTGCTCTCTTTTCCTTCCCAAAAAAATTCTGATGACCTTATTTTTTCAGTCTTTCGCTCCAAAATTTGCATTTTTTTAAAATCCAAATTCACAAAATTTTCGATTTTTTACAAGTCTTTTGTGCATTTTCAGTTTTTAAAAATAAATTTTGTATGTAAAAAGTCGAAAAAACCGCCGTGAGAAAAAAGGCTAGATCCTGACCCAAAAAAACTAGAAGCCTAGACAAAACCGAAAATACGTAGATCTAGGTGGGAAAAGCCAGGAGTGGGATCCCTGATTAGAAATCACCCTCCACATTTTTACCATGATTGTGGTTCACAACAGTTACTGCATGTAGAGTTGTAGACACCCGAAATGGTGACGATCAAAAAGTTTATCAATTGGCAGTTATTAAATAGCTTGTAGTCAACGTTTTAAAGGTATCTAACTAAGGTCCTCATTTATGTTTATTATGGGACATCAAAGATAGCAAGCATGGAAAAGATGATGCGGGCATTGCATGAGCAAGAGAAGATGAATAAGATGGAGAGTATATATTTTGTCTAGAGCAGCATTCTATAAAGCCACAACCGATGAAGGGAGCGTGCAAAACCAATTTTACGGAAACCTATAATCGCTGAGCTATTCTAGACACCCTTAAAATGTGTATAACAAAACTATAGGGTGTCTCGATAGGTCGTGAACGATTTTGAATGCAGATAAATATATGTTATACACAAGATAATGTGGAAAGTTTTATACTGGCGGATAGGTTGTTCAAATGAGAATGTTACGCAAAAAAAATTAGATCACTAGCTCACTTATTCAAATTTTAGCGCCAATATCCGTGACGTCATCAAATTCGTGCCAAGTAAACGTCCAGTTATATAGGCCGAAAGCAGTATTGTACGATCATCATTGTTAATCCACACATAATTAATTAATTAATGCAAATTATCATTTAGTACTTAATAATGTTTCCTTTACTCTTTATTACAGCCTCAAGTCGATTAGGCATCGAGCCATTTAGATTTTTCAGAGTTGTCAGAGGTATCGATTCCATGCCTTACGAAGCGACGTTTTAAGGTGTTCAATGTCTGGGGTTCGGGATCGGCATAAACAGTTGCCGCCATAATACTCCAAACATTTTCTATTGGTGACAAATCCGGCGAATTAGGCGGTCAGTCCCCCAGTGAGATGTAGCCATTGATATTTTTGTTTATGCCGATCCCGAACCCGACATTGAACACCTTAAAACGTCCGCAATTAATTTGTTGATGCTCCTCTCCTAGAAACCTTCAAAATACTTTCAAACTTTATTATAATATTTTGAAATCTGCAGTGGTATTTATGGATACGTTGTATGTGGTGTGTAATTGGCAAACCCAGATATTTGATCTTTCTCAATCAATATCATCAACCATTAAAACCTGAAGACGTCGTCAATTGGTTACACTCCATCATGTCGTTACATAATTCCGCTAGCGTTTTTTCTCGATTTTCCATTCCGGTCACATTTTAATTGCACATGGAACATCAATCATCTAGGGTCTTGTGTAACAGAGTATTAAAACGTTAAATTTAGATTAAGAATATTTTGCCGTAAACTTTGAACAACTTTAAAACTTCATAGAATCATAGGTCTAAATTTCGGCCACTCGTGATGTGTGCAGGGGGCTTCTATCCCCCCCTAAGCAACCGGGCGCAATCCATTTTCTTCCCCCCCTTTTTTGGACCGGCTTTCCTGTATGTATGCAATACAATGCAATCTAGCGCATGCCCCTATAGTGTGGGAATTAAGGTTTGTTTGGAGAGGGACAAACGAGCATCCAGCAGACGATCGCCGAAGCATGTGTAGCGCCGAGAAGGGACCTGGTATGGGGAGGGAATGTGCCCCTCCCCATAAGAAATTTTTGCGATTTCCGCATTGCAATTTCAGCAATTTAAGCTGTCCTCTTAGCAAAATTACTCTGCTGTTTCAGTGGAGGAATTGCTGCCAAAATTGGGCAGCCATATGTTTTGCGCCTCTGATCAGTGTGCACTCGAGAGGCGTTACATAAGTTTTTAGAGCACAATGCAATACAAAAAAATACAATGTAGGTCCTACATTGTAAGCCCACGTAATAATGATGTTGCTTTACTAAGTGTTCAAGGACCAAATTTGACTGTCTGAAATTTGAAAGATAACATTGGAGAAACGCCATTTAGTTGCGCAAAATAGTATTTGTATTAACGTATTTTTTCAATTATAATATGATTTTATTATTTATTAAAATAGTTAAAACCTAATTAGAATCATGTAATAGGAAATTATAGCCTACATTTTGCTAACAACTATTAGACCTACCATTTTGTCCAAATTTATATGGAGTGGAAGTATTTTCTGGGGGGATCTTCCTCCTAGTGATGCCTAGATTGAACGCTGCCCTCCATGTCCGACCTTCCCCCCCCCAACCGACGTAAATTTTGGCTGTCTTCTGATTCCCCCCTATTTTTTCACTGGGCGCAAGCTGCGCCCGCCATGTATAGGGATAGAAGCCCCTGGATGTGTGTTTACAATTATTTTGTAACACAAACTTTATTTTCGAATGCTGTAATATGTTTAATGATGACTGACATGTACACAGAATAATGTCGTGTAGGCAGAAAATTACGATTATCAGTCATAAAGAAGTGACGTTATAAGAATGGAGAGATAGGCAGAATGTGTGTCATCATCTCCTGGGGCGTTGCATGATGCGGCAACAAACTCTGAATATTGTTGCTCATCATCTTCGTAGGCTGAGAGTTCCTCGGTTGAGTCGCCACTCCAACGCGAGTAGACCAGATCCAGGCGGGCTGATCATCCCGGCGCTGACTACCTCAGTAGTCATCCGTCTTCACTCCATGACCCTGGAGCAGAGGGGTTGTTTTAGGCTAGCCCAAAGCCGGATGCAGTTTAACGTCATACCCAGGACCCAATGTGTGTGTGATGTAGGCATAAATACTGATTAATTACCAAGGCATATCTAGGGGTGTTTTAGGTGTATGAATATCCCCCTATTAAATTATGTAAAAATGAAATAATGCATTTACTGGCATATTCCTTTGTGTTACGCATTGACCGCCCAAAGAGCACAAGACGCTACCTTGGAGCCGGTAGGCTGCGGGTTCGAATTGGCCACAAACCACCGAGTAGGGACCCCAGCAAGTCCTTCATTTGCAATTGCACATGCGCTCCGCCACTGGTTGCACTCTGCCAGTGCCAGTCCCAAGCCTGGATAAAGGAGGAGGTCGTCGCTAAGGGTCTTTATTACCACACAGTGACGTTAAACTGCAAATTCCGCCGCTTTGGTGTGACACTCCGATTCAGTATCCACACTATAGTCGGGAGCGACACTGCGTAGCTGTCTTAAAGCAGCGCTATAACAAGTGCTCCTACCTATTCCTGCATATATATCAAACATTATATCGATCTATCCGGTCCTGATATCGAGAGATTTCCTGAAACTATGGATTACATAATATTATGTATAGGCCCATATTAGACTACCTTTAAAACATAGGCGGAGACCTGGTCCGAACTTTGGGGGGGGGGACGGACGAGCGGCCGAATGACGGTCGCCGAGGCACGAAGCGCCTCGCAGGGGAGGGTTTGGGCAGGGAGATATGCCCCAAACTTCGAAAAAGGTTGATTTTCAGCACTACAATGGTAGCATTTCAGGTAGTCATATTAACCAATTTCCTCGTCATTTTAGTGCTTATAGTTTTTGTTTAGCACTTCAAAAGTGTCCCCGCCAATGTCGAAATGCTTTGAATTGATAATTGTTTAATAAAGTTAAAAGAGGTGTGTAAGAGACTTCTCCAATAGAAATTTTCTGTTTTAAACAAATAGTTAACTTAGTTTGATGATAATAGTTTAGTAAAGTTAAAAGAGGTGTGTAAGAGACATCTCCAATTGGAATTCTCTGTTAAAAAAATAGTTAATTTGTTTGATGATAATAGTTCAGTAAAGTTAAAAGAGGTTTGTAAGAAACATCTCCAATAGAAATTCTCTGTTTAAAAATAACAGTTAACTTGTTTGATGATATAAGATTAGTAAAATTAAAAGATGTGTGTGTAAGAGACATCTCTAATTGGAATTCTCTGTTAAAAAAAATAATAGTTAATTTGTTTGATGATATAGGTTAAGCAAGGTTAAAAGAGGTGTGTAAGAAACATCTCCAATTATAATTCTCTGTCTAAAAATAATAGTTAACTTGTCTGATGATATAAGTTTAGTAAAATTAAAAGATGACATTGTGTGTAAGAGACATCTCCAATTGGAATTCTCAGTTTAAAACAATAATAATAGCAAACTTGTTTGATGATAATAGTTTCGTAAAGTTAAAAGAGGTGTGTAAGAGGCATCCAATTGGAATTCTCTGTTAAAAAATAATAGTTAATTTGTTTGATGATAATAGTTTGGTAAAGTTAAAAGAGGTGTGTAAGAGACATCTCCAATTGGAATTCTCTGTTAAAAAATAATTGTTAATTTGTTTGATGATATAAGTTTAGTAAGGTTAAAAGAGGTGTGTAAGAAACATCTCCAATTATAATTCTCTGTCTAAAAATAATAGTTAACTTGTCTGATGATATAAGTTCAGTAATGTTAAAAGAGGTGTGTAAGAGACATCCAATTGTATTTCTCTGTTAAAAATAGTTAATTTGTTTGATGATAATAGTTTAGTAAAGTTAAAAGAGGTGTGTAAGAGACATCCAGTTGGAATTCTCTGTTAAAAAATAATAGTTAATTTGTTTGATGATTATAGTTTAGTAAAGTTAAAAGAGGTGTGAAAGAGACATCTCCAATTGGAATTCTCTGTTTAAACAAATAATAGTTAACTTGTTTGATGATAATAGTTTAGTAATTATATTATATTTAACATGGGATTTTAAATCGTACGTTTTTATTACCTATTGTTAATTCGATGTATAATAACGATGTTCTATGTCCCATTGTTCGTTTTCAAGAGGAGCAATAAACAAAATACTTACATACTAACTTACTTTCCATATTATTCACAATGTCCAACTGGAGGTTGATTCGAGCCTGAAGGAAACCTGAGGGGAATGTAGCAGAAGCCCGATTATGACGTTGTGTCGTTATTTTTTATTATTAATCAGAAGTTTAACGACATCTTATAGCTACAAAGGCTGTTGACGTCTTTAAAGATTTTTAACTGTGCATTCCACTTTTTTCTCCTCGCATTTTGTAAGTAGTAAGATTGATATATCATTCGTTATACACGCAGGCAGCGTATGCTCAGTTGTTTCAGGCAATTGGCATATAGAACACAGGTCTGTTGTGCATTTACCTAACACTTTCAGCCAAGTGTTATTAAGGACATGCCACATCCTAAGTCGGGTAATTTGAACTTCTCTTTTGATGGAGTCCATAAATTTTATATCAGTTGTGACGTTGGGTGTTGGCAAGGTTTTTATAATAACCGGTAATATGTTAAAAGAGGTGTCTTATCCACACAGTTTAACGTTTGCAAACTATTCAACGTGGGACTAAATAACTATTGGTTAGAGCCCGGAATGCCCGAGAATTCATATTATTAGAAATATGAACTTCATCTGCTAAAGTTTTCTTTCTCTAGGACTCTACTGGCGTGTTTTTGTAAATGCCCTAACGCTTAAATATTGGGGGGGGACAAATGCATGGGCCGTCCCCCCAACGCCTCCATTGGGGGGGAACGTCCCCCCTGTCCCCCCCTAGGTCTCCGCCAGTGCTTTAAAACGGTTTCGATCGGCGCTATTTGAAAAGACACAATTTAACTGGCAATGATTCAAACCCCTTCACCATTTTCCCTCTGCTTATTGTATCTCCTGAATAACTCCGCCACTGGTCGCACTCTGCCAGTGCCAGTCCCAAGTCTGGATAAAGTAGGAGGGCGTCGCTAATGGCCTTTGTTACCACACAGTGACGTTAAAATGCTACTACGACGACGTATCTCCTGAACCATCTTTGCCCAAGCATCCGAAAGTTAACCCTCATTGATTTCCTTAGCGCCTTTATAATATTACTAGCTGGGGTACCCGGCGTTGCACGGGAAATTTAGATTTTTGGTCCCTCCCCCGGGTCAACCCGCCCCTGTGTTGCGAGTTCGCCGCGCATTTGGGGTTTACAAATGATTATTTTTATGCTCCTCTGCTTGGAAGGTCTTCCGCAATTCTGCTGGCTAAGTTCATGTCTGCATGGGGCGCCGCTCCTCTCAGTGATAATATTTACTCTGGAAGACGTCATTTATCTTTTCTCACGGTTGTTGCACTAAGATCACTTCGAGTTTCATGATAAGCTTTGGCAAAAGACTGCCGCTCTCGCTTTGCAGCTCAGGATTAGGATTATCTGCGACGTCAGGAACCTATTGAGTTGTGGTCTCCTTATCACCTGTAAGATTACGACGCCAGCGATATCGCTAACCACAAAATAGCCCAATATTCAACTTCAATTTTGACACCTAATAGATTTCATAATCGGCGCAGAATATAGGTCAACTGCAGCAAATATTCGCTAACCATTGTTCTTTCATTCATTATTCATTTCATTAAGTGAATTTGTATAGAGCCTCTTAGTGGGACTACTCAGAGGCGCTCCTAGCCTCAGCGTGGCCAAATAGAAATGCCTTGAGATGAGAAGAATGCATGAGAAGGAGTTTTTAAAAAGCGGTTTGTCAGAGGAAGGCCATCCCAGGCTGAGGGTTCTACCACCGAGATCCTGTATTGCAGGCTGTCTGTTCCGTTTGTTGTTAAGATTTATGTAGTCTGTCATATTTTGTGTTCTTGTGAATTGTTTAAATTGCATAACTTTACACTGTAACCGCCCATGAAAAGAGAAAGGTCTAATTCGATCACTTTAACCGCTTGGTCATAAGAGTCTCATCAATGTAAAGATAATGCGAGTTTCAGCGGCTGGTTAGTGGTGACCTCCAACAACAATAAATTCACCAACTAACGAGGTTCCTAAAACGAACAAACAGAGCGCAATTAATAGGCAACTCCTTTACTCTTTCAAGGCAACATAAAATTATAACAAACCTTCTGAAATCTACTTCTCAATGTACGTCAAAACCCAGGAAGGTACGCCCTGTAGAGAAATGTCACCTATGCAGAAGCGGTTAAAAACGATGAAGAAGACGATGACGATGACAATGAAGATGATGATGATGATGAGTCTCAAGTGGCCTCTAAGAATCGTTCAATATGATTATATGTTCGGTAATAAACCTTAGATGATGTTGGCAATTACATTGTATATAAGATATTTCATAGCATTCATGAGGTTATGGTAAAATATGGCATTTGGTTTGAATAGCTAGTGTATCGAACGCTTTACTGGATTCAGGTGCAGTTGCATAAATACGTTCTGACTTTTCATTAAGCATCTTGGTGAGGTTATGTATGCTGGAGCCATTTTGTGGTCTCATTTGGTGGAAAAAATAATTATTTTTGTTGGAAGGATTTTAATTCGCACATGCACAATCGTATTAACTCATTCACAATCCATATCACCAGATGTTGAACTTCCCCTCTGGAGGAAGAATCGGCTCATGAGAGCCTGTCTAATAAATGAATTATTTTATGCAATAAAGAATCCGTTAGACACCGTTAATTCGCTTAGACAGGGCGACACGGGCTATAATGTGTTCTTCGTATCCTTTCACGTTTGCAATACTGTGGCATCGACCAAACACTTTGATACAATAACGACTTGACATATTATTAAGGTGGATACTGTTTTCAAGATGTAAGGTAATACACGCCGCCATTGGTTCTTCTCTGGCAGTGCCAGTCCCACGCCATGACATAAGAGGAGGGTGACGCAAAGGGAATGAATATTTTATGATTGGTGTTGAACTGAAACTATACTATAGCTAATACATGTAACTCACTCATGCAGGTAAACTCTACCACTGTTCGTCCTCAGACAGTGCCAGACCCTAGCCTAAAAATAGAGGAGGGTGACCCTAATTGGTCTTTCTCATCAGAGTGCCTCTGATATTGCTGAGCTCTTGAGAATCACGCCACCATCCTATTGAATGACGATAATCAAAGTATTTGATAAGAGTAAGGCGACGCAAAGCGAATGACTGTATGGTTGTATTTGTTAGAGTCCAATGATATTCAAAACGAAATTTAAATTTAACGGCTAAATTCGACTCATGTGATGACTTCTAATCACCCGTTCTTACAGCGTTGTGTCAGTTGAAATTAACGAAGATGCTATTAGCAGAGGCTAAAACAATTATGTCACAATGCAATTAATTTGTTCATGCTGCTAGAAACCCTTAAAATGCTTTCAAACTTTATTATATGTTTACGTCAAATTTCGAAAAGTGTAATGCTCTTAAGTGCTGTAATATGCCGAGCAAATTTCTGTCCAGGGTAACGGCCTCTGTTGTCATAGACCCTGGTCAAATCGGATCCATCCAAAAGTGTATTAATGGAATTATGGGTGCGTTGGATACGGTGTATAATAATTGAAATTAACGAAGATGTTATTAGCAGAGGCTAAAACAATTATGTCACAATGCAATTAATTTGTTGATGCTCCTAGACCCCTTTAAAACACTTTCAAACTATATTATATATGTGCGTCAAATTTCAAATAGTGCAGTTAGGAACTATGGGTGGGCTGAATGCGGTGCATAATAATTGGTAAACCCAGACATTTAATCTTTCTCAATCAACAGTAAACTCCACCACAGGGGGTTGCAAACCAGCAGCACCCTGCGCCGGTCCTAAGCCCGGATAAAGGAGGAAGGTTGGCCAGATGGGTGTCGATACTCTGGCCGTAAAAACCAAGACGATTGAAATCCGATGTCAAACAGAATAGAATGGAGAGACATTATGAGGAGGGCATCGGACGCCTACGGGCACTGTGCCCATGGTTATTGAATTGAATTGAATCAACAGTATCATCATCAATATCCCTAAGCACAGTGCCCGTAGGAGTCCGACGCCACTCTCTGTCCGAGTCTGTCTCGCGTCATGTTACCCAGCTTCAACTGGTCCGGTCAGCAGGACTGTGTCCTGACCGACCTGTGCATGTCTGCTCCCCATCATGACACCTTGGAGCATCTGGGTTGCTCTGTCACTTGTGTCATGGTTTTTGCGGATTTCAATCGTCTTGGTCTTTTACTGCCAGCGCATCGCCACCCATCTGGCAAACCTTCCTCCTTTTGTCCGGGCTTAGGACCGGCACAGGGACGTCGTTGGTTCCCTGTGGCGGAGGATGGATGCAGTTTAACGTCGTGCCCAGGACAATCAATCAATATCATCGACCATTACAAGCTGAAGATGTCAAACGGTTACAATCCATCATGTCGCTACATAATTCCGCTAGCGTTTTTTTCGAGTTTCCATTCCCGTCACATTTTAATTCTTGGTGGTACTTGTACAACGCCTGGATGAAAATGCTGTTCCCGAGAGTATGACGTCGTTTTTACAGCAGAAGAAACTCCAGTCCCGTTATAATAGTTGGTTAAAACGTCTCCTCAGTCTTTTGTGGGTTTGCGCCAGTCCTCGGGATATAGTATCATAGGAGGGTAAGCCTATCCATACTATAGTGACTTTGTGTCGCTAGGCAGGAACTACTAATAATTAGTTGCAAACAACTAAAAACTTGGCTCTTTATGATGTTCCCTCTTCGTTTGACTCTGTGGACCATTCCATTCTCATTGAGTGACTTTCCACATCCTTTGAATTGGTTGACCAGTCTCTACAATGGCTTCGTTGGATCATCTAGGTCTCTCTGGGTCCCTGCTCTTTTTTGGTCTTCCTCATAGCTCCGTCCTCGGTCCTTTACTATATCTTCTCTATTCGGTTTATCTCTGTCCTCTACTGAAATCCCAGAGACTCATTCACCAAATCTTTGCTGACGATATCCAAGTTTACATACATTCCCACCCATGCATCAGACGCAGTTAATACTGTGCTCTAGTTGTGCTTGACTGTTGACGTCCTTTCTCATTGGATGGCGTCAAATTGGCTTCTCTTAAATCAATGTAAAACTCAATTCATTTGTCTGGGTGGACGTCGACAACTTGAAAATACTAATTCGCTCCAGCTTGCTCAATTTTTCCTGACATTAGTTTGTCCCTCACCATCCGTGACCTCGGTGTCATCCTTGACCGTCAACTTAATCTCTCTCAACTTGTTAGTTTCAGTGCTCGTAGATGTTACTATCAGCATCGCAAGCTCCGAGTTGTTGGTCGCTATCTTTCTCATGACGCGTTAGTTGTTCTTCTGCATGCCTTTGTTACTAGTCGAATCGACCATTGTTGCTCCGTCCTTGTTGAGCTCTTCCTTTTGGTTCTGGGACGATTGGATCGGGTTCTGCGCTCGGCTGCTCGGCTCATTGGACGAACTCCCAGATTTTCCTCTGTCTCTGCCTACAAGCATTGGTTGCATTGGTTACATGTAGCCCAACGCATCTGTTATCGAATTGCTGCTCTGGTTCCACGCTCCATCCTTGTTTGCGCTCCAAAGCCACTCCCTCTTACCAAGGCGAACTCTGTCGCCCAGTCTCTGACGTTGAAGCGAGTTGGGCTCTTCGAACTGCTATAAGGAGCAACTTCTAGTTCCGCGGGCTCATGCAAACTTCCTCAGTGGCAGTGTTAATACCAGACCCGAGGAAGGCAGGAGGGTCGCGCTAATAATCTTTATTATGACACAAGATGTCACTAAGCAGCAAATCTATATTATAATTCCGAAACACTTTCCATATGTTTGTTTGTTTGTACGCTTTTGAAATGTAAATGTAAATGTAATCGCATAATTATATGGCGGCTGTGTTATGGCTTCGACCCTGAGGGTGAGATCCTTCACCACCGCTACTCCACGTTTATATTGCGACCGAGCCACCCGCAGTAAAGATCGGAGAAATTAATCTCTTTAAAACAAGAATTATTAGCGTTTTAAGACAGATTTCATCAATAATTGTTCACACCCGCGTTTTATGCAAGAGTCTGCACCCGCATGACGTCATACCCGCCCAGTAATAATTTCCGTAGCGCCCCGCAGGGGTGGGTCAAGTTTGACTTTTTGGGGAAGCGAGGTGGGGTGGAGGGTTGGCGAAAACCCTAAATTTAGCAGTCAACGATGGGTACCAGAGTGGAGTAGTGTCTAAAACCCTAAATTTCACTTTAGAACTCGAGTTATTAGCGTTTTAAGACAGAAGCGTTTTAATCGCTCTCGCGTTAGTAGTATCGAGCTTTAGTAAAGAGTCTACAGCTCGAATGACGTCATACAAGCCCAGTAATAATTTCCGTAGCGCCCCGCAGGGGCGGGTTACGTTTGGCTTTTTGGGGAAGCGGGGTGGGTTAGAGGGTTGGCGAAAACCCTAAATTTAGCGGTCAACGTTGGGTACCACAGTGGAGTAGTGTTTAAAACCCTAAATTTCCCGGGCAACGCCGGGTTACACATCTAGTAACCTATAAGTGTAACTATATATGATATCAGTTGATATCAACGACCCTTATTGTCATACGACATCGTTAAACCGCGTCTCTATCGGTGCAAACAATCGCAAACACCATGTATGTTCGCTTTTTATGTAGCTGCTGATAACTCCGCCACAGGGGGTTGCAAACCAGCAGCACCCTGCGCCGGTCCTAAGCCCGGATAAAGGAGGAAGGTTGGCCAGATGGGTGTCGATACTCTGGCCGTAAAAACCAAGACGATTGAAATCCGATGTCTACAAGTAAGAGTGGTGTACAACAGATTTGCAGAATTTATATCATGCAGCTCAGAACAGAATAGAATGGAGAGACATTATGAGGAGGGCATCGGACTCCTACGGGCACTGTGTCCATGGTTATTGAATTGATAACTGATACCAGCCAGTTACAAGGACAGTCTTAAAATAAAATAACAATTAATTCTGTATAGTTCTCGGGAAATAAATGAAACGCGCAATTTTTACGATTATTTTTCCTAACAGTTCGAAGACTTTTTTCTTGCATAGCGACACTTTGTCATAATAAAGATGATTAGCGTGACACTATTGCCATACTCGGGTCTGATATTAACACCGCCATTGTGTGTATGGTACTCATCGTTCCGTCGTATTTCATGAACAATATATTGCAAGCGCTGCTGCTTCGTTTACTTATATTGCTATAATGACAGTTAACAGAGGTATCTAATTATGTCATTTGTTCTCACCGTTTCTATGACTTAGTGCAACTCGATTGCTGTTTGATTTATCTAGCGACGTCATAAGGTTGCAATGGACGTTGACGTCTTTGAAATGGTTAGATATTTCTCATTTTATAATTTAGGAACGTTGAATTGTCAATTATTGTCTTCTGCCATATGCTCCCCTATATTCATCAGCCCTAAAAAAACTCCCACCTGAATTCCGAAAGTTCTCATCTCTCTACTACCATCCTTTACAAATGCTTTAATACAATGCTGCAAAATTAAATGCAATACAATGCAGCACAATAAAATTCGAGCCAGCGTCAACTTTAATATCCTCCATTGCAGGTTTCCACTCGTTTCCGACTGTCATCCATCTTTTAGTAGAATTCCATGTACTAAACTAACAGATATCTTAAAAGATCTCGATACCTTGATACCTAAGTCCCCCTCTAAAAAGGCCATCCATTTTTTCCCATGTAAAAATAAAATATTTGCACGATTAACCCCTGTAGCCCCTTCCCTAAATAATTGCAATGGTACGCACGAGGTTTTCCAGACAGTTTGGCGGACATAAAAACGGACCGATTACCAAGATTTCGACCTGATGACAAAAAAAGGTCGTCAGAAATGATGGCGGCTTAAATGGAAAATTTTCTTAAGGTTTTGGCCGATGACTAAAAAAGGTCATCAGAAATTTTGGCGATCGAAAACGGACAAATTTCAACCGCAAATTCAGCGCCCGCCCCCCCCCACCCCCCCAAACTGAACTCCTGGCGCCGCCACTGTGAGTGGCGACTGTTTATCGTTGGAGAAGATTTGTGAGAGAATTGAATCGAATTTCCTTAATAGCATCCAATTACCCCATCACTGTCTTCACCTATCACTGCCCTCTATGCACTTACATAACTTTAACTTAAGAGGAAGGGGCATGGTTTTGAATTACCGCAGTTTCCCACTTTGTTGCATAAGAAATCCTTCATTGTTCCTTCACTATGCAGGTAAATAGTTTGGAAAATGCTAGCAGGACTGTTAATTTTTGAACCATGATCCGACCTGCATGGTCCTCTGATTAGGACAAAAAATCTTATAAAAAACAGTATGTTTCTATTTGCTTGTTGATGCTGCTTCTGTATTTACACGTTTGTTTCATTCGATTAAAATGTCACTTTGCTACATATGTGTCACTGTGCTACTTTTCCCCTTTCTATGTATATGATGATGATTTTTCAGTTTTACGTCGCTGTGTAGTAACAAAGACTATTAGCGACGCCATCCTCCTTCTTCCAGGCTTGGGACTGGCACTGGCAGGCACTAAGCATCTGATGTGCAAAGCCTGGACTACCAGCGGCGGAGGTAACGTTGCTTTTGCGTACTTAGTCGCCGACCCTCGTCTCCGCAGAACTCGCAGAAGTCAGAATCGGCTAAAATCTCCCTCGCCACGACAGGGCGTACGCATCGGACATTCACACCGTCGAGTGGACCTATGAGTCAGTCACTCGAACGGCGCTCCGAGGGAGTCTATGTATATGGTTCTGGTAAAGGATGATGTCTCGTGCGAATAAAGATTACTTGCTTACGTACATGTATACTTCTTGTTGTTTCACGTTATTACACACCTCTTTCAACATGAATCTACGAGTATAACAATTGAAATAGCTAACGCGATATTACATTCAATCCAATGGCTACGCTGCATATATATCTTAAAATGAAATACTTTTAAAGGTGTCGAAAGGAATCCATTTAACTGAGTAATGAACGACATAAAGGATCCACTTCGAAGGTGACTGGGAAGCAAAAGAAATATAACAACTTCTAGAGGCAGGCCTAACCACTAACTGGCTCTGCCAGTCTCGAACGGCCCATAGGATAGCGTCTCGCACTCATTTTTCCATTCCCTTCCACTCCATCCTCCCAAACTGAAAATAAAAAGGTTGTTTTCTAGAACAGTTCGTAGGTACAGTCATTCTGTTTATGTGTCCGGATGTATTTTGACTCTTCGCCCAAGACGACTCGGAAATGACAGAGCGTCGGTTTAAAAAAAATGCAATTGATTCTTACCCAAAATTATTATAAGGTCAACGCAACTATTTTCAACTTTTAATTCAATTTAAAAACAGAGTTATTGGCGTTTAAATCGTTACAGCAGCCATCTTGCCGCATCTGGTAAAGAGACCACAGTCCGGATGACGCCTTCACGCCCAATAATAATTTCCGTTTATCAACAATCCGCTTGACAAACCGAAACCGGTTACAGTGTAGGCCTACAATTATGCACAAGAACGCAGATCACAGAAATATTAACTATACTAACAGAACAGACAACCTGCAATAATTGTATTAGGCCACAGTCAGCACACACACCCGCTCCGCAGGGGCGGGTCACGTTTGGCGTTTTGGGGAAGCAGGGGTGGGGTGGAGGGTTGGCGAAAACCCGAAATTTAGCGGTCAGCGATGGGTACCACAGTGGAGTAGTGTTTAAAACCATAGATTTTGCGGGCAACGCCGGGAAACACATCTAGTCCCTGAATAAAACTAAATTTACAAAATTATACAATATTTTATACCTACCTACCTAGTTACCCAGTTTTGTAAGATGAAATTTTATTCTTATATTATGTAATCGTTTTAAATTGTCAACGGATGTTGCTGTCGTATAATGAGACAAGACCTTGGAATGATAGTTTTCAAAAACCTAATGGTCACGAAGCACATTGGACACCTTAACATTGTTTCTATTGCTGAGTATTTGTAATGCAATCGAGTCAGTCCGTTATATCATCCCGCGTCCTGCCTGAGTGTCAACGATAAAACCCACGAGATATCGCTGAATTACAGCGACAACAAAGGATTCAATATTTAAAAAGTTGGTTAAACCTTGAAAATAATTATATTTCCTGTTCACTATGTGTGTGGCCTCACTTCAAATTTTGCTTCTGGTATATACAAATTTAATTTTACGTATCACCTTGCAGTTTTAAACTTCGCAAACATGACCAGTAACAATACACACAACTCTTTTTGCTTCATGTTCTTGCACACCTTTTTAATTGGAATGCAATTTAAAGAGGTATGCACACTGGCAGCTTCAGTCCAAAGCCTGGACAATAGAGGAGGATGCTTATGATCTTTATTATCACACATATAGCTGCAGCGTCGTCAAACTAAGACTACTGCAACTGCGGCATTGCGACAGATTTGTGATTGCAGTCATGCAATCATGATATCATTGCCAATTGTCGATTTGCCTTTATGCATAATTTCAATTAACTGAATGCAAGATCCGACATCTTTCACATCAGTTACATGACGCTGCATCATGTATGATGATTTACCGGTCCATGAGTTTTTGAGCTGAAGTTCATTTAATGCTGGCATCAGACCAGTGGCGGCGCCAGGATTTCATTTTTTGGGTGGGGCTGAATTTGCGGGCGAAAATTGTCTGTTTTCAGCTGTAAAAATTTCTGACTACCTTTTTTTAGCCATCGGCCAAAATCTCAAGAAAAATTTCCATTTCTGCCCTCAAAATTTCTGACGACCTTCTTTTTAGTCATTTGGTCGAAATCTTCTAAATCGCTTCTTTTTCATATCCGCAAAACTATCTAGCAATTCTCGTGCGTACCTTTGCGCTTCATTTTCTGGGGGGGGGGCGAAAGGGGGCAAATCGCCAAAATAATTAGTTCATTTTTACATGGGAAATGATTGACTTTTTCTAGGGGGCTTAGTCCCCCTAGCCTCCTAGCTCCGCTACTGCATCAGACTGATAGGAAAGTCGTAGAAACTGTGTCTCGTTGTATTTCCCGAGGACAATACAGAATCAATTGTTATTTTATTTTATGACTTTATGTCTTTGTAACTGGCTGTGTTATCTCAGCAGCAGTTCAGTAAAACCGAACATACGTGGTTTTGCGATTGCTTTTATCGCTGCCTGCGACGTCCAACGTACCTAAAAATATTCAACGTGTTGCGCACAATGTGCAGCCCATCTACATTATTAGACTACATATATTAATTATGGAGTCACGGTTTAACGATGTCGCATGACATTGATGACAACAAAGGTCAATGACATCAACTGAAATTGTTTATAATTTATATACTTAGGTTTCTTACTGGTTAGCGACACTGTGTCGTTATAAAGATGATTAGCGTTATCCTCCTGCCTTCCTCAGGTCTGGTATTAACACTGTCGCGGCGAAGGTATTGGTGGAGTTTGAATGGTTATCGTCGTTTTAGTCCGTTGTATGATTTTTCTAAAACATTACAAGCGCTGCTGCTCCTTTTACTTATAATGCTTATGCGCTCAATTAACAGAGGTGTCTAATATGCCAATTAAACTCACCGTCTCAATGACTTAGTGCATCTCGATTACTTTTTCCATTTAACTAGCGACATCATAAAGCTGCATTGGACATTGAAGTATTCGAAATGGTTAGATGTTTCTCATTTTATAATTTAGGAACGTCGAATTGTCAATTATTGTCTTCTGCCGTATGCTCCCCTACATTCATTTGCCCTAAAACAATCTCCGATCTGAATTCCGTAAGTTCTTATCGCTCTCTTGTGCAGAAAATAATAACCAGGAAGCTAGATCTCTTCGGCCATATAATTATGCAGGATGGACAACAGCAGAAAGATCCAGACAGTTGTGCTTGAAAGAATGGAGGGATCTAACAGGAAAGGACGCCACACAAGGAATGGCTGGACAACATATCAGAGTGGTGTGGAGCACCACTACAGGCTCTAACAAACGCTCCCTTTCGAGAGACAAACCTGGCGTGGAATGACGAGAGCGGGCATTGGTCCCTCGGTTGTTGATGATGATGATGAATAGTTGTTGACGTATCTTTGCTGTCGTGTGGTGACGAAAGACTTTGGAATGATATTTTTAAACGTAGTGCTCACGAACCACGTTGGACACCTTAAAATTGGTTTTATTGCTAATTATATATAACTGGCGGCATTATAAGGTTGCAGTGGACGCAGACGTCTACGAAATGGTTGGATTTATTTATAAGTTAGGAACGTCGATTTGTCAATTATTGTCTTCTGCCATAATATGGCAGAAGACAATAATTGACAATTCGAAGTTCCTGACTTATTGAATTCGGATGGGAGATTGTTTTAGGGCGGATGAATGTAGGGAGCATCCCTACATTCATCCGCCCTAAAACAATCTCCCATCCGAATTCAATAAGTTCTTATCTCTCTCTTACTATCCTTTATAAATCTTTTAATACAATGCTGCAAAATTAGAAGCAACACAATCTCGTGGGGCGCGGTGGTGACAGTAGTGGTGGCGTCGCTGCCTTTTAAGCCGGAAGGTTCGATGTTCGAATCCACCTCAAGTCGCCGCGTAGGGACCTTGGGCAAGTCCTTCACTCGCAATTGCTCAGCCCTTCGGCGTGAAACTCCGATGCAGTGTCCGCTTTGCATTCGGGAACGCCTCTGAGTAGAGAGAGAGAGAGAACTTGAAGGGGCGCTATAACAAGTGCACATACAAACAAACAAACAAACAAAAACTGTTAATCGTATATACAAAATTAGAAGCAACAGAACAATAAAATTCGAGCCAGCGTCAACTTTAATATCCTCCATTGTACGTTTCCACTCGTTTCCGACTCTCATCCATATTTTTGAATTGCTCTCGTAATATACGAAACCCTCTTTGGCAGCTCTTTACCTTCTTCTCTATCTCCATCTACCTCTGCATATCTAAGTGTATATCTCTCTGTGTCTCACTATGACTCCTATGTCTGCATGTATATCCCTACGGTTATTATCTGGACAACTTTTCTGACTTGACGCAGCGGTAGCTCTCGAAAAGCGCTTTGTTGATTTTGTGTTTACGATGACTCTCCAGTGAAGAGTAATTTATTCGCGAGCAATTTACTTTATCAAGTGCTACAGCATTATTCTGGTAGTGCCAGTCTATCCCTAAGTAAGTGGAGGGCGACGTTAATCGTATATGCAAATACACACAGCGTGGTTAAAAAGCGACTAACCAACTAACATCAAATATTATTTCTATACCTCTCCTACATGTAGATCTGCGCTAAACGCCCTCTCTATAGACACCTCGAAAATTGCTAAATAAAGCTATATATAGGCCTATAACACTCTTGTCATATAATTTGTCATTAGGTCTGAGACTCTGAGTGTAAGCTGAGAGAATCTGTGAACATCACTGATTACTGGACGGGATTCTTACCGTTTGCAGAAAATGTAATATTGGGACAACGCCAATGTCTGACTGTCCATAAGTTTTGTCTGACCTCTTGTCGCTACATTGGGATACTCGATAGTAGAGTTTTGGTTAGATTGCTGAAACGTCTATCAAGAGGTCAATGGTACCAATTAAGACCAATAGACAGGCATTTCTCGCAATTTCAGTTCATTGTTTCAACACCTGTTAGTTGTATTTGAGCGTTGCAATGCTGTTGCCTTCCATGGCACTTTTGTTCTTTCAGATCGTGGTGACTATTCCTCTGCTAACTATTCTCTTAATTCCCCTTTTCTTGACACTCGCTTTCCTTGCTCCCTTCCCAAGATACGAATTTAGTTTGCCTATGCTTTCTCCGTCGCTTTGGGTTACCCTCAAAGTAGAATATTAGGGCCGACATGCTTACATTTTTCCAATTGAATTTGATAAATTTACCTTGTACAGAAACTCGATTTCGCAGTGTCGAGCCCAGACAAGAAAGTGATGACTTCGCCTAATTCCTCAATAATAAATTAGTGTAGATTTACGGCCCTGCAGTTAGGTAGTGTGGACCAGTGGCGTAGCCAGGAATTTATGATGGGGTTTGGGGGGGGTTTATGGCCTGGCCGGAAGCCGTTCCTCACACCAATCCCACAGCACTACAGTAAGTAAAAATGGAATAAAGTAACAAAGGGAATAAAGTAAGAAAAGCATTAAAAAAATGTAGGTCGGAAAATAACGTTAAAAAACCTTCTCCTAAGCCAATGGCTTTCTATGCAATGCCATGACCATATAAAAACTCATGGCATAGGCCCCTATATGCAAGTATCTTACTGAAACAATATAGCACGAGCTTTTGGGGTTTTACCCCCGAAAGCCCCTTGGCTACGCCACTGGTGTGGACAGCGAGCACAGTGTGGAAACCTCTATCAACTCTGCCGCCACTGCGACTTTAACTACGCATGAATTATAGCCTATGAGTTAACCAGAATTTTAAACACACGAGACTCAAATTTAAGAAGTATTAAGAGTAAGAATTAATAAACGGCTTAAAACTTTGCAAACTCAAGCCACGCGTGTTGTGTGTTTACAAAATTAAGCAGATAGATTCAGTAAATTAATTTCAGATATCCTTCCGAGGCTCGGTTAGACCCACTGCTCATGGAAACGACATAGCGATCCGCTTATTCCTTGCACCGTATCCACACCACCCCCTTCCTCAGGTTTCTCTATCCATCACACTCGGGCTTTTCATTCGAAACTTAAGACATACCTTTTCAAGAACTCTTACCCTGTCTCATCTGATCCTCCACCCTCCAATTCCCGGCTCAGACGACGCCCGCCTTAGTATAGCTGTTCCCGCCCCTCTGATCCTATTGTGACCACCACGGACTATACTCTCACGGACTGACTCAACGCAGCGCTCGGGAATAAGCTGATGTCCCGAGCTTGGCTTTCGAGTGGCGATTTAGAAATATCGAGTTTACAATTACGATTATCGCAGGGTCGCCTTCAACGACCGCAGACGAATATTCGAAAATTGCGTGTTTAAGATCGGGCGACATTATGAATCGAAAATATTAATAGGGGCAAAATGTCGTTTAAACAAAAAACATGGTTTTGTTAAACACCTTTAGAACATCTTCTCGTGGTTCTATAAATAAACAGTTGCGCTTAATCGCAAAGGTTGATCAATCATGTTGGTTTGATTTTACTCCTAAATTCGAATGATCAGACAACAATGTGTGCACAAAGTGTCCGATTTGGTTTCAAGGCATGACCTCAAACCTCTTTGTCTGCTTAACATACTTTTCAAATTTGCAGATGATGAACACTTTCTGTCCCTCAAAACTCTCATGTGACCCTGGAAACTGAATTCGTCAATATTAAAAACTGGACCTCCAGGAACAGAATGATAATAATTAGTCTTTCTCAGACCAGAGAAATTGTAATCCAAGACTCTCTTTTCTTCCGGATACTATCGACAAAGTTGTTGAAAGAGTCAAACCTGTGAAACTTCTGAGTGTTCGCTTCTGAGATGATTTAAAATTCGATGACCATGATAGAGTCGTTCATTATTTTAAAAGATTTTGCAATCTCCCGGCTTACTTGTGCTCTTCCATGCTGAGCAGGCTTCCCGACTGCAGCTTTGCCTGTGTCACGAAATAGAGTATCCCCCATATTAATTGTATCCCCCCAAAATTAAAAAAGTCGAAAAAATCTATTCCGCGTGTATTTAAATTTTTTTAAATTTTCATCTGCTTTGTTTTGAAAAATGACACTAACAGGCATATTTATTCCTACTAGATAATTTGTTTTGCCCTGTTTTTAGAGCACTTAAAACATTGAAAACACTTAAGAACACTCAGAGTCACAAAATAAATTCGAGTTGCCGTTATCTGGGCATTGCTTAGTACACTTAAAACAATTAGAGTCACTTAAAATTTTGATTACAGCATTAAAAAAATTATTGTGCGCATTTTTCCAAAAAGGGGATAGAATGGTTTATCCCCCCGGATAGTCTAGACCGGTTAATTCCATCCGGGGGATAGCTTAATTCATCCCCCCGGATGGTTTTCAGGGGGGATACTCCGTTTCGTGTCACCTGCTTTGGCTGGCAGAATCGACTCATTTATACGTAAAGCATAACATAGCAACCTCTTGAGTGGTGACAGTTTATCGATGGAGAAGATTTATGAAAACATTGAATCGAAATTTAATTCCTTAATAGCATCCAATTATCGCATCACTGTTTGCACCAATCACTGCCGTCTTTTCTCAGACATAAAGTAACTTAAGAGGAAGGTGACGGTTTTGAATTACCGCAGTCTCACACTTTGTTGCATAAGAAATCCTTCGTTGTTCCTTTACTATAGAGGCAAATAAATTGGATAATGCTAGAACGCCTGTTAATGTTTGAACCGTGTTCCGACCTACATGTGTCTATTCATGTTCCTCTGATCAGGACAATTGAAAAAATCTTATAAAAATAGTATGTCTCTATTTGCTTGTTAATGCTGCTTCTGCATTTACTCGTTTGCTTCGTTTCATTAGAGTGCCACTTTGCTACTCTTGCGTCACTGTGCTACTTTTTGCCGTCACAGTTCAGGTAAAGGATGAGCATTTGTCTCGTGCTAATAAAAATTACTTGCTTACGTACTTACTTTTGTTATTACACGTTATTACACACCTATTTTAATAAGAATTCACGATTATAAGGAGCATCGCTTGTCTTGCAAAATAATTTATTGTATGCTTATCCATAGCTATGCTGTATGTATACGATGGATCCGATTTGACTAGGGTCTATGACAACAGAGGCCGTTACCCTGGACAGAAATTTGCTCGGCATATTACAGCACTTAAGAGCTTTCTATATGTATGTATACCTTAAAATAAAATACTTTTAAAGGTGTAATAAGTAATCCATTTCACTGAGCAATAAGCGATGTAGAACGGTTCAAAAAGCATGGGTTTAGTGGTTGTATAGCGATCTTGTGTCGTTACACAACCTTAACAACGATTATCACCCACAAATATTTATCTTGCCTCGTGTATATTCGCCACCCTCGCAGAATCCGCCCTGTGGTCGACCCTAAAACGTCATACACGATCGCTGCATCCATCCATCAGTTGATTAACTCATTCACGTATCCTTCCATCCATCCAACAATATGCCTCTTCGTACGTTTAACTCAAACTCCACCCAGTGCGAAACCCACGAGTCAATTAAGTTAATTCATTAACCCATTCATTCATCTACATGTATCTACCGGCATCTTTAATATCTTCAGAAATATTCATCGTTCTCATCGACAAACGACCAACACAGCCGGGTTTCTGATTGCCAACTGAACAATAGATAACAATTGAATGTTAACTGATTCAACTTGAAATAATACAGAAATACCAGCAGCTTCGTTTAAACACCTTTATACTGTATTTCACCATCCATATAAATAACCTACCTTCGACAGGAATGATTGTCTGGGTGCATAGCCTCAAATGTGAATAAACGTCTCAAATAATACTGGTTGTCTTCGACGACGTTTAATCTTTGAATAAAAGTTAAAAGAAAACTTATTGAAATTTATTCGTAATTGTAAACTTTAGATTTCTAAGGCGGCACTCGAAAGTCAAGCACTGCTTGTTCTCTAACAGTGCCAGTCCCAAGCCAGGATAAGGGTGAAGGGTGACACTGATGATCTTTGTTTTCATGTAATTTAAGAAGTATTAAGAGTGAGCTGTTGAGTCGCTTGACTCGGGTTCAGTTAAAAATAAAAATAGCCCCTCCCACTTCTGGCTTTGCCGACCAGGAGTGATCCAGCACTTAGGCCATTAGTGTTAAGTTACAGAACCCACTGCTGTAAAGCCGACCTGCGTGTCGTGCTATACAGTGGGTTAAATTAATACAGCGGTGCGTCAGATTGAATCATTAAAAGAAAAGATTATTATTAGTAGTAATTAGCGGCTTAAAACTTTGCAAACATAAGCCACGCGTGTTGTGTGTTTGCAAAATTAATCAGATAGATTCAGTAAATGTCATGGAAACGACATAGCGATCCGCTTATTTCTTGCACCGCACACAACGGCCTTTGATCATGTCTGTTATGTGAACGAAAGACGCCGGATGAGATCACGGAGATATTTCGACGCTAAAGAGGAGTTAGAACTGCAGATTAAAGCACGAACCTTCTTGATCTGGATTTGAGCCGTGTGGAAAGTCAGTAACGCTTAGACAACAAGAAAGAATAGATATGAAAGTATAGGGAAGAAGTCGTTTACAGCTCACTGAAAAATAACTTAAACTAATACTATATCTCTTACTTTAAAGCAATCTCCCAAGGATGGATGGATCCAGATTTGACCAGGGCCTATGACAACAGAGGCCGTCTGAATTCCATAAGTTCTTATCTCTGTTCTACTTTTTAAAGAGGCTTTAATACAATACTACACAATGAGATGCAATACAGTACAGTACAATAAAATGCGAACCAGAGTCAACTTCAATATCCTCCATTTTAGGTCTTCAACTCATTTCAACCTGTTTATTCCTACTCTCATCTTTAGTGACAGTTGGTATGTTACAAGGAAAATAATTAAAATTAACAATAATATTTTTCTTTAATTAAACGCCTGCATGACGCACTGCGCTTTACATTTACAAGTTATACAGTAATCTTAATTAAACTTAACTACCAACTGAACAGACAGCTTTGTAATTACACGGCGCTAATAGCAGCCTACAAAGCAAATCCGCCCAACGGGGACTCGAACTCACTACCTCTCGCACTCTTGGCCAGCGTGTTAACCACTACTCTACCGGGCCCCCATCATCCTACTTCTTTATTCGTATTTAAACTAGCACCATCGGATGAAACTGGCGATGACGAAGTTTCTAACCGCTGTCAAATAATATAACCATAATGCCGATCATTGAATTATTTAATGCCCATAAGAAGATACAACGGCAAGAATATAATAGCGTAAGAGAAATTATATGTAATAAAATGCACTTTAAAAATGTTGCAACTTAGACACCCTTAAAACGATGATAAAGTACGCTATGTATTTCTGATCGGATCAAAGAAATAAATCGGCGTCTCAGTACTTTTCCATGGCACGTATGTTCTCCTGAGCAACTGACCGCATCTAACATTCATTGATTTATAAGCAACATCGTCATCACAACTAATACTAATTCACCTAGAAAGGATGAATACTTAGGGTCCATAATGCAGACTACGCGTTTTCAAGCGCATCACGTTATGGCGTGGAACACGTTTTTCTCCAAATGTCGTTTCTGTCACTGCTAAACTTTAAATCGCACACCTCCATTAGCAACATTATAAATATTAAGTAAATGATACGTAATTTTGAATTGCAATACAAAAAAAGTCCTGTAAAGAAAAACCAAATATATATGTAGACGCGTAATTAATTACTTTAAAGGTGTCTTTAGAACAGCAATAAAATTTAATTTTATCTCATTGTGTCCGGACAGCCTGGGTTCGAGGAGTTCCCTATACCATCGGTTCTCAACCTTTTCACACTGACGGACCCCTTTTTAATTTTTGGTCCCGGTCACTGAGCCCCACCGAAATTTGGCGCCTTTGGAGCATTATCGTGACTGTGCGACTCTATAATCCTATAATAGTAGGCCTACATGCATGCTATAATATAGCATAGATATGCCCCTGAAATCCTGTAGTACAAATTTATATTACTGATAGGATTATTTGAAATTTATTAGAAAAAACTGTAGTTTAATTTAAATGTAAGCTTTGGGCATGCATATTCGAAACACATCATGCATCAAGCTAACTCTTGCATGGATGCAACGTACATCTTCAACGTAGGCCTAATGTCACTATACTATGGCAATGATTTGGTTCAATTCTGATGTTAGTAAATTCCACGAATCAAAGTTTGCAAGAAACTGACTAGAAGCTCACGAAAAACTGTGAACGTTCAAATTACCAAATTAGAAGTTGAACTGATCCATCTATGATTAACCGAAGATTAAATTAACAAATTATGGTTGATTGATCTGAGCATTTCTTTATTTTTATGTGAATTCATGCAATTGATCAAAATGTGTCAAAGTTACCAAACATTATCCGTTTTGCACCAGAGATAATCTATTTTGTACAAGCAGACACTTTATCACTAATTAAGGGTGATTAGATTTGTCTGCATCACTTGCGTAGAGGAATTCAATTAATTCAAAAATGACAGCCAAGTAAGAAAAAAGTTGAAACTCATGAGTTGTTTATTCAAATGAATTACAGGCTGTGGCCTTTTTATAAGAAACCTCTCAAAAGCATCCCGAAATCTAGAGTCGGTTACAAACTGACCCATCTAAAACAAATGAATTTATCATTAATCAGCGTGTTATTAGTTTCATGTCGCCATCGACACGGAGAAATATTGACAAATTGACAAAGATTTATATCTGTTTCTGTGTGTTTAGCCTAACTAAGAAATAGGCCAATGTCATTTTCAGGACGTGCTCGCGGACCCCCAGGGGTCCGCGGACCCCCGGTTGAGAACCGCTGCCCTATACCACTGCGGAGTCGTATCTGTTGGCGCCAGAATGGATAAATAAACAGTCTTCAGACGACCAGTTGGCCAACTTCAAGGCAGACGATAATTGCTGAAGAAGAGGAGAATTATTTGCATCCAACGCAAGTGACGTCATCTTAGATGCCCGGGCTCCAAGGAAACGGTTTCCATTGGAAACCATTCGAGCATCGAGGCTATAAAAACCGCCAGAGATCGTTCCCTGGCAGTGCCAGTCCCAATCCACAGCATGGGAGTAGGGCGACGCAATGTTTATTATTTTTGTAACCAGTGGAGTGTCGTTGTGCTAAAAATATGTTACTACTACTGTTGTGTTAAAAACAGTCACTACCATGACAGCCACCGATTACTATAAGATTAACAATTTTGAAATAATTTGCAACAGTTTAATTATCCTAATAGTCAAAGCGAAACTTAAATAAAACATTTGAATCATATTGCGTTGTGTCAGTTGATATTTAACAACAAAAATAATAATAATAATAATAATAATAATAATAATTATTACTACCAATGACTTACAATTTTATGAGGCAAACTGGAAAAAATTCTTTGGCGGTATTAGGAACCTTCAAAATACGGTCGAACTTTTTTATATCATTTTGACCTGGTGTGAAGACTTGGATGGGATTCGGCCTTCTATAATAATGCTTGACAAAAAAATCGTCATTAGGGTGAACGACAGGTTATGGCATCAAAATTGTGGGGGTACACGTATATAATATTATGTACATGTATATGTTCGGTACCTTGGAGCCGGTAGGTTGCGGATTCAAATCCACCTCAAGCTCCATTGTACAGGACCCTTATCACGTCCTTCACTCGCAATTGCTCATGCGCTTCGACGTTAAACTCAGATTCAGTGTTTGCGCTGTAGTCTGGAGCCTCTTTGAGAAGTAATATTGAAAGTCGCTACGACAAGTTCCCATTTACACATATACAATGGTCGTTGCGTCGACCAAAAAATGTTCTGCATAAATATTATGATACAGTTAAAATTTGTGTTTCCTATGGCACGACTTTTTATGGCAGGAGAAACTGCCTTCCAAAGTTTTAGTTCTGTGTTGAGTGGCTGCTATTTTAACAAACATGATTATACACCATTGGCGGAGACTTATGAGTGGACAATCCCACTAAATGGATGTGGTGAGGGACGGCCCATGCATTTGTCCCCCCTTTGG
Organism: Lumbricus terrestris; assembly: GCA_949752735.1. NCBI lineage: Eukaryota > Metazoa > Annelida > Clitellata > Crassiclitellata > Lumbricidae > Lumbricus > Lumbricus terrestris. The sequence continues at coordinate 14,656,837 of OX457048.1, read as the reverse complement.
TAAAATGGAAAATTTTGTGGGCGACTCAGCCTGTCGTCCGCTCAAAATCTTCGGCCGCTCGTTTTCGTCCCCCGCAAGTCTCCGCAATGGCATATCGTCATCGTCTCTTCACGATGGTTGGGTATAGGTGAATGGATCATAACTGACAATGTCTCCTGTCCCGAGCCGCTCCCATTGCCCAAGAGTCCTGTTTATTTCAAGATGCTACCAATCCACGAAATCCTCGGTCGTCCTAGTCCTCGATCAGACGGCTTCGATGCTGTATCGTGCGGTTTCTTACACCTCAATTTTCGACCTTTGTGGTGAGCTAATAGCTCTTTCTTGGCCCCACGCTGATATGTAATGTCTTAATTTGACATCATTTTGTCCACCGGATTCTCAACAGTGTTTGATGCACTTGTTTTCAGTTACTTGCTCCTTCTTCGGCATCCGTATACGTTGCCACTGTCCACACTAATACCTTTACCAACCGCAACGTGGTTTCGTTGCTGATCGACTTGTTTTTTTCTTCCATATCTTTGACAATTTCACCATTACGCTATTTCGCTTAACACGCGTTGTGAACACCCCTTTTAACATTGTCCACAGCTATATATAAAATGGATGGCGGCTAAGGTATTTAGGTCTCACGTCGATCATTCTGTAGGATACATCCATTAGAGCATTTAGATCGGGTATCTTTTGTGGCTCAAACAAGCAGATGTTTAACGACTCCGTGTAGTTAAAAAAACGAGCAACGTCACCATCCTGGTTGTGCCAGAACCAGCCTAGAAGAAGGAGGAGCTATTTGTGGAGTTTAATATCGAGGACACAGAACAGCGCAACTTAGTCTGAATCGCTTGATCCATCCAACCATCCATCCATTTCAACAATCCAACAATTCATCCATTGATCCACACATCCACCTATCCATCCATCCCTCCATCCATTCATCCATCCATCCATCCATCCGTTTATCCATCCATCCATCCATACATCCAATATTTGATTAAATCATCAATTCACCCTTCTATCAATTCACCCGACTGTCTATCCATATGCATACAATCTAAGAACCTGACCTGGATTGATGAAACTAGAGAACTGCTCGCCACGGTCACAGCATTTCCGCACGCAGCGTAAGAGTGCCATACAAACTGGACCGAACGAACACTTCATTCAACCAAAGACCTTATGATTATATATTACGAAAACAGAACTCCCATGATAAGCTGCTTAGTGACGTTGAAGCAGCGGAGAAAGAGAAAGAAACAAGATTATATACAGGAAAAGGTTTGAGAGAATGTTTGAGAGAAGGTTTGAGAGAAGGTTTGAGAGAAGGTTTGAGAGAAGATTTGAGAGAATGTTTGACAGAAAGTTTGAGAGAACGTTTGAGAGAAGGTTTGAGAGAAGGTTTGAGAGAAGGTGTGGACTTCGGAGCAATGAAAACGTCACATTGGTAAACCTCTCATGTCCAAAGATATTTCAACAGAAACCAGGTGATCCCACCGACCTGCATTCAGCCCAAACAATAAATTGTTAAAATACCTCTTTTGCACCTCACTGTGAATCGTCACGATAATGGTCGTCTACACTCTACAGCTAGATAGCGATAGGTCATGACACTGCCTTCTTCAATCCAACTCCTTTTTATGCAACGAATCTAACACAGAATACGTCTCAGCAATCATCTTGTGTACGCAATAATAATCACGTTCTCGCTCATGAATATTCATTAATTTTGAGCCGGTCAATGATAAGAACCATTCACATGTATGACTAGGTCACTAGGATGATAGGAAATCTGTTGCAGACATTACTTTAATTGTACACGGACGACTATGTAAATAACCTCATTTTGACTCACGTCTTTAAATTTCAGAGTTTGACTACTTTTAAAGGTGTCTATTTAGAGCAATCAAATTGGTCAACCCTATGTCACAATCGATTTTCGGGGCAGGTATATATATATATATATATATATATATATATATATATATATATATATATATATATATATATATACACGAACGAACGCCTGCATTTACACCTGTCTGCCTGCATGTCTGCATTGCATATACTCACGCAGTAATAGGCCTACCGCATAATTATGGTGGATAAAGTTCAATATATAGGCCTACATATATATATAATATATATTTCGCTCTTGTTTTGGTTGGTGGGACAGGGGAAAACTTTTGTGTTGTTCGTTGCCAAAAAAGTGGATGACTTTTTTTAGTCATCCGTTCAATTTTTCATGAAAAAGATACCAAGTGAGCCGCCAAAAAAGTTGACCTTTTTTAGTCGTCGGTCGTCGTAGTTGAGAATGTGTGGTAAATCAAATGGGGGCCACGTTCCATGCGATTTCTTTAATGGGGGGCCTCGTATCTTGTTTTTCTCACCCGCTGCATTTATTTCAGGGCTTGTTAAAATCAAATGGGGGCCACGTCCATGAAATTTTTAAATGGGGGGCCATGGCCATTTTGGCCCTCTGGATCCGCCCCTTTATCAGATGCGTTCATTTCAATTTACGATTCCCTTCGTCGTCGCCGATATATTTCAGCGCGAACATATATCAAATTGAATGTCTTCGATTGAGAATTATCAATGTTCAATTTTGGGGCCATGACAAAATTAATCAACCGCCATAGATATCGTTACTCGCCGCCAGAGTGCACCACACGATGACAACGCTGTTTTGGTTTTGCTGTCGTTAAACGGAAACTGATGCCTTGTGCCTGTTTGAGACTTTTTGGCATCTGTGACAATTGCTTAAATTTTTATTATTTATTTATCAACAACGCTCATGAATAGAGTGGTTCCCCGCGTTTAGTATTTACCCTACGCATGTTATTAAAAATTACGATAACGATATTGTTTATCTAGGACGTGAAAGGTCTTAAAATGTCGCGAAATAAATAAATGAACAAACAAATAAATAATAATTATAATAATCTATTCATCAATTAATCCATCCATCTATTCATCTAACAATCCAATCTTTCGTCTATCCATCCATCCATCCATCAATCAATCCATCCATCCATTCATCGTCTCTAAATCAGACTTCACCAAACCAAAACACATCCATCCATCTATCCATTAGTTGATTGACTCATTCATGCATCCTTCCATCCATCCAACCATTCGCCCATTCATCCATCAAATTCAAACTCCACCCAAATCCAGCCCACCGATCCATCCATAAAATCGGTGATCCAACCATTGATCCATCTATCCATTCGTCCATCGATCCGCATCTCAATATCTTCAATGATATCTTCAAATAAGTAGGTAAGTAAGTTTTTTCTTTATTACTCCACTCGTAAATGCGCAATGGGATATAGACCATCATTGTTATACATGTATATACATCAAGGCTATAATACATGTAGGTAATAAAGACGTTCAAATTAAAAACACAAGTTAAATAATTACTTAACTATTATCGCCAAACAAGTTAGCATCCTGGTGATAGATCCCTTTCCAATCAACGAATCACATCGTCGTATCTCTAGATTAGGTTTGTTTGTGTGCGCACTTGTTAAAACGTCACTTCAAGCTCACTACTCAGAGGTGTATCCGACTACAGAGCGGACACTGCATCGGAGTTTCACGCCGAAGCGCTGAGCAGTTGCGAGTGAAGGACTTGAGGTGGATTCGAACCTGCAACCCTTCTGCTGCAAGGCGACGAACATAACCGCTACACCGCCGCGTCCCACAATGTGAGCGGTGCCTAGGGGAAATATCAGTTGCACTTCTGAAATGTTCATCGTTCTCCTTCGTCAGATTACCAACTTGTCAGGGTTTCTGATTGCCAATAGATAAAAATTTGATGTTTACTGACTCCATCTTGGTATAAAACAGTATTGCCACCAGTTTCGTTTAGACACCTTTAAATGGTTTTTCATTTCGCCTTTAAATAAGCTACAATCGACTGACGATTTATCTCAGAACTTTGTAGAGACATCTCAAATTATAGTCGGTGGCCTTCAACGACGCATATCTACTTATAGACCTTCGAAACGGTAAATTTTTTACTTGATGGTGAAGCACGCCAAGATTGTCAAGGACAATCACAATATGATTATTATTATGAGCATTATGTTCTCAGATTCTTCATATAAGCACACTTATTTTAGCAGATTAAAAATGGATGTATATAAAACCAGTGGTACACACTAGTCAAGTAGGCAGAGCTCTCGTCTTGTAATGTGAATTCATTCAATCATTCATTCATTCGGATATTTATACAGCGCACCTTCAAAAAAACTACTTAGAGGCGCTCCCGACTCCAGCGCGCCCAAAAAGAACAAGTTTTAAGTATAGTAAGAAACGATCCTGGTAGAGTCCCAGTGTGTAGGCTTAGCTCAAAAGGAAGGCCATTCCAGACCACTGGGCCAACCACAGAAAGGCTCGATTTCTCATTGTAATAGTAAGAGCAATGGAAACTAAGAGGACACCCTTATCGGCAGAGCGTAGCTGACGACGTCCTTGGATACCCAATGTAAAGCTGCATAACTCTCGGAGGTAATTGATGCGAAGCCCTGACAACATCGCCATACCAATGCAACTACCCTGAACTCAATACACTGGCGGATAGGGAGCCTCCGAGCCAGTGAAGTACCTCAAGCATGTAGTTTGAGACATGGCCATATTTAGGGATTTGCCCAATTAGGCGCGCAGCAGAGCGCAACACCCGAACAGGACAAGTCAATCTGCCGGATTGGGGGCCAACGTGGAGCGAAGAGCAACTATAATCAATGTGAGATGTAACGAAGGAATGCACTAAAGTAAGAGTAGCAGCAGACGTAAGAGAACGGATGACAGTGCGAAGCTGGCGCAGCTAATAATAGCAGTCTCGAGCAAAACGGTGAAGTTGAGGAGCAAAAGTGAGTTCTTGGTCAAGTTGGACACCGAGGTCATGAACCGTGGTTGCAAAGACAAAGCCAGGAAATTCAGATGCAAGAGAAAAGATATCAAGCTTGGCAAGCTGCTGCCGTGTGCCCAACTGCCCAACCAACTAAATTCTGTCTTAGATGGGTTCAAGCGTAGGATGACATCTATGTTTCTATTCCCGCTCATTATCCGAACCGCTTTGACAGCATTAGAAGGGAGACAATGGGTGTAGGCCTGGACATCGTCAGCATACTGCTGACCCGAAAACGCAAGAGCCGTTAGGAGTGTGGCAAGATCTGAGGTGTAGATAATATAAAGTATGGGACCAAGGACTGAACCCTGGGGTAGACCTTGTTGTGCAGGCACCCATGAGGATCTAGCAGAACTAAGACCACACAGATAGAACGTTCATGAAGAAAAGAATCTATCCATTTGCAAAATGCACCAGACAAACCAACAGAAACACTCAACCGCTCTAACAAATATCATGGGTTCAATCCTCCGCCAGTGAGATAGTTAATTGGCAAGTCCTTTTCCTACTTTACTGCATGACTTAGACACCTTTAAAAGGGTTAAATGATTTTCTATAAAAGTCAAGACACACGAGAGTTGCAACCATTGATTAGGTGGTATCGATAGCGAAAATGTTTAGCGACATGCGGCTGTTATACAGGCATTGACAACAGTATAGTAACAAATTTAAAAGTTTGTCCTAGTGTATTGAGCTAAAATTCAAGTATGTAGTCGAGGTTAATGACTGCTTAAAATACTTTGTGTCGTTATAAAGATGACTAGTGTCTTCCTGCTACGTTGCTTATAGACTTTTTGCTGACGCTGCCACTTATTGCAGACAGTGTCGGAGCAAAAAAAGTGTTTTATTACCCGTTTGTCAACATGTTAGGACAAAATTAGTCATTTTTGGCTATTCCTTTCAGATACACTTCGGAGACAATTGTCGTTCCAACTTCCAAGAAATCATTGTGAACAGCTCTCATCCAATCGGTTTGATAACTACAGTAAAGTTCACAAATAAGCGCGTGATTTCTTACGTTAAAGGTGTCTTATAATTGACATCTCATTGTCTCAGACCGGTTTGGTGTTAGGGGTTGCCCGTCTCTGGCGAGTCGTGTCTGTTGGCGCCAAAAAGTAAGCAGTCTGATCATTTGATCCACTTCATAGCAGACGACATTCACCGGAGAAGAGAAGAAGAGTGCGACGAACATCAGCAAAGTCACTGTTTTTCTCTGGAAACTGTTTCTCTTTAATTGAATGTCTACTGGAGTCCATTTTTGTTGTCTCCGTTTGGTGAATATAATTATTTTGGTTAGATGGATTTTAATTCCCACTGTCACAATCGCCTTTACTCGTTCATACTCCATCTCACCAGATGCTGAACTTCATCTGTGGGGGAAGAATCGACTTATTAGACCCAGTCGTATAAATAATCACTTTATGCAGTGAATAATCCGTTAGACACCGTTAATTCGCTTATATTCGGTCTACGTATATACATGTATGTACTCTTCATATCTTTTTACAGTTAACCTGTCGCGAGCTCTTTAGTGCTGTAATAAGCCGAGCAAATTTCTGTCCAGGGTAACGGCCTCTGTTGTCAAAGACCCTGGTCAAATCGGATCAATCCATCTTTTTACTACAACAACAGCTGTATTATGCCCAGCAAATGTTTTCGAGGCCCACGGCCTCTGTTGTCATAAGCCCTCGTTCGTCCTCTTGACTTTCCTATATTGTCGCATCGACGGAACATTTTGATGCAATAACAATTTGGCATATTAAGGTAGATCCTGTTTTCAAGATGTAGGGTAATACACGACGCCACTGGTACTTCTCAGGCAGTGCCAGTCCAACGCCATGACATAAGAGGAGGGTGTTGAACTGACACTACCAGCGAATAACACAGCCCAGGCAAACTCTACGACTGTCTTCTGACAGTGCCAGACCCAAGCATGGAAAACGAGGAGTGCGACGGTATTGGGTTTTCTTTTCAGAGTGTTTCTGCTTTTGCTGACCTCTTGAGAGTCATTGCAGCGTCCTTTTGAGAGTCACGGTAACTCCTATTGAATGACGATAATCAAAGTATTTGTTACAGTCCAGTTATATTCAAAACGGTTAAAATCGACTCCCGTATTGACTTCTAATCACCCGTTCTCACAGCGTTTGTGTAAGTTTAAATTAACGAAGATGTTATTAGCGAAGGCTAAAACAATTATGTCACAATTAATGCAATTAATTTGCTGGTGCTCCGAAACACCTTTAAAACACTTTCAAACTCTATTATATGTTTACGTCAAATTTAGAAATGTGCATTTAGGTATTGTGTGGACGTTAGATAATATTAATGGTGTATAATAATTGAAATTAACGAAGATGTTATGCCACAATGCAATTAATTTGTTGATGCTCCTAGAAACCTTTAAATACTCTTAAACTTTATTATATGTCTAAGTCAAATTTCAAGAAGTGCAGTTATGAATTATGGGTGCGTTGAATGTGGTGTATAATTGTTAAACCCAGACTCAATATCGACCATTAAAACCTGAAGATGTCGTCAAACGGTTACAATCCATCATGTCGATACACAATTCCGCTAGCGTTTTTGTTCTATTTTTCATTCCCGTCACATTTTAATTCTTGGTGGTAGCCTACTTGTACAACGCCTGGATGACAAGGCGGTTCCAGAAAGTACGACGTCGTTTCTACAGAAGAAGAAACTACATGTACATTCCCGTTGCAACAGTTGATTAAAACGTCTCCTCAGTCTTTTCTGGGTTGTCGCCAGTCCCATAGTATCGTAGGAGGGTAATTCTATCCATCTTATTGTGACTTTGCGTCGCTAAGCAGAAGCAGACTACTAATAAAAAGTTGCAAACAACTAAAGCTTAGCTCTTTCCGCGATGGTAAGGCAGCTAAGGCCGACATTGACCTCTTTCGTTCAGTCAGAAGATGCGACACTCATGTCCTGCGAAGCATTTTCCCCCACGGACTCAACTCTGCTATATAATCTTCGTCAACGACCACAAGATTTCTCGCTGCCTGTAAAAGACGACCACAATTTCATCCCACGCATTTTATACCGACGTGAAGAAAAATCATCCCTCTGATATTCATATGCCTAACTAACTGACTGGCCGTTACTAAAGAAGACACTTTCAATACTTTTTATATTATTTTCTATATCTCTTTATGTACCCATGTGCGGCGTGCTATATTGAAACCGCGAATGAGGCTGAGTTCTGAGAGCTGCGGGTCGAGGGGATAAGACTGCAAGGATATAACAGCGTAAGAGAAATTATCTGTAATAAAATGTACTTTTAAATTGTTGCAACTTATACACCTTTAAAATGATAATAAGGTACACTATGTATTTCTGATCGGATCAAGTAAGTAAGTCTTCGTCCCTGCCTAGCATTTCTTATTAGTCGGGTCAATCTGTGACATGACCCTCAACAAATTGCAAGAAAGCGTTTTATGATGATTTTATGGTGTATTGGGTCTGGTGATAAACATACTAAAAATTGCAAGAAATCGGACCACAGCAAGTGGTCTAATTTTGGCGGGAAAAAAGATGGCCGCCAATTGGACTAGGCATGGAATCTGGAAATGATACTGTTAGGAACAAATCATGTAATAATTTGCTAACATGCTTTTCTAGACTAATTCGACCCTCCTGAGAACGAAAAATCGTGGTTAGCAAGCTTGATTTTTAGCGGTTGCATGGGAAAACAAGATGGCGGCCAAAATGGCGGCCTATTGCTTAAAAGGCTGTACATGTAAGTCGAGTATTGTATGTAATATGAACACGATTTTGCAATTAAAATTAAGATGTATGGGTTCTAGGCATGCAATGGAATCAAAGACACGTATGTAGCACTGGAAGAAAACCAAAATGGCGGGAAAATGGCGGCCAGAATGTTGAAATTGCTAAAAGTGAAATGATGTATGCAATGGAAACATGTCTCGGAAATGGATGGATCTTTCGAAGGCGGAGGCGGACGAGAAGTGGAATGGGGTAGAAGGCGAATGGAATCCATCCTGCGCAATACCATCCTCCGCCAACCCATCCACATCATCATCAGCATCATCTCCATCACAGCCTGACATAAAACGGCGCTGGAGGGGTTCATTCCAGCATCGTCTCTCTACAGAAGCCAGGCCTACGGGCACCTACCTGGAACACTCAAACGGGACAAGAGTTTGCTATCCATGGCGCATCAATCAGCGCACCCCTACGAACCGTACACTCGAGGGAGGCTGCCCCTACCATCCGCTGTTCCATCGTCGTCGTCGCGTGTCCTCCAGCCGTCGTCCAGTCCCAACCCGCATACTACGAACCTCTTTGCGCTATTCTCCCCTCGCGTTGCCAGCCTTCGTCTGGCAAAAGAAACACTAAGAGAATGATCATCTCCCAGGGGGGCCTCGAACGACTGTCTGACAAGGGCGGTCACCACCACCAGCACCACCATCAACACCACCACTTGGAGATGGAAGATATCAACACGAAGGACCTAGCGCAGAAGACGAGCAGTGAGCTGAAGAGGTACAGCAACCCTCCAACTATCGATTCAGACTGAACCCCTGAAACATCGCTGTGCAAACAGTGGTTTCTACTATAACGTCATCTGCGTTTGGAGTGCAGAAAGTAGTTCAACAACTTCCATCTCAAGTTGGTGGTGGAGCTATGTTCGACAGTCTGCAAAGATCATGACAACCAAGATTTTCCGTCGGTCGGTAGGCTAGACGATGAGGGAGATGACTAGTCATGTGCTGTCGAATACCGTGGATAAGAAAATTAAGAAGTTAACACTTAATACCTGTAGCGAATTCCAGAGAATGGAATCGACTGCCGCTCTCGCTTTGCAACTCAAATTCACTGCATACATTCAAACAAAGGCTCGAATCTTACTATTATTTTCTCGTTGGCTTTTCGGTAAATTATAACGTCAATTTTAATGGTTTTTATGGGTGTTTAAAGCATGTTTACCAGAATAGTTGTAGTAACAGTTACGGTACTGTCTTTGCAGCTCACTTATGGGTGGTCATAGTCAGAACTTTAAGAACAAATACAAGTGCAAGACCTTTTGCTTCATTTCAAAGGCAGCTTATGCAAAAATCATTGTTCTTTTGCAGCTGCATTTGAACGCAAACATTATAGCAATATCACAATTGGTGACTATAATTGCTCAAAGACTTTTCCTTTCTATATCGATGTGTCTGTTGTTCCCCCATTTTCCTTTTTGTGCGTTTAATCGGATATTTTATTATTTAATCATTATCATGTAATTCAAAATGTGTGTTTTGGGATCAATAAATTTGATTTGATGGGATTTGATTTGTTGAATAAAACATACTCAGTCTCGTACTAGGGTCTGTAGCATTAGTTCTGTAGTGTCTCATCAGTGTAAACCCAATTTATTAATAATTATAATCGGCAAATTATATAGTCTAGTGAGATACCAATTTAAAGGTGTCGATTATTAGTGTTGCGCTATCCATACTTTTATGACATCATTATGTCGCTAGATTGAGAGCATAAATCGTTACTCGCCGCCAGAGTGCACCACACGCTGACCACGCGTTGTTACAGACGGCGGTATATCCACAACTTTTGCTGGTTATAATTGTGGTGACGTTGAAAATGCGCTATAATATTCTATGATGTATTCTGTTGACTTTGCTTACTTGCGAAAATTTACCATCAGATAAAATGAGTGAAACGGAGTATGGAGTGGCAACATTTTGCGTTCGATCCTGCCTATCGGCAGAGAACCTGAAGAAAAAGAAATTGAATGAAACTGATTGCAAGAATCTTCGAAATATTAAAGGAATTGCACTTGAAAACTAGGACCTCATGACGATCTAAAGAGCAGAGTTGATTGTTGATTGCTGCATGGAACAGTCTTCCTGACTATGTGCGGATTGCACCTTCTCTGGAGGCATTCAAATCCAGACTCAAGACTTATCTATTTAAACAATCGTATAATTGCTAGTAACTTTTGAACTCTTGTACAGCGCCCTTTCCTTCGGCCTCGGCTGAGCTACGGCGCTATATAAATCGTCTTATTATTATTATTATTATTATTATTATTATTGATATAGGAAACCTAATAAGATCACGGAGGATGCATGCGAGGAGCTTAAAACAAGTACTTCCCGTACTTTATACTGAATCCGTGCAGTTAAGGGAAGCCAAGGCCTTAGCCAGGATTCTATTTCGGGCATGGGCGAAGTTTATCAGGGGCTAGGGGGGCTAAGCTCCCCAAGAAGACCCAGGTTCATTATTTTCTACCGTGTAAATGGTTTCTTTTCCCGGGTTTAGCCCCCCCCCCCAAGAAGGCTTTAGCCCCTCCGAGAACGGAAACCAAGCACCGCCCATGATTTCGGGGGTGTTTTCCCGACTTCTTTTTTTAGGCTAAATTTCCTGACGAACTTTTATTTTTCCTTTTTGGCTCGTAATGCGTTCACGTGGTGCAAAAAACCTATTTCCCGCAATTTTCTACTATTTTCTGCCCGAAATTACATTACACACTGTAGTACTTACATCATCTGCTAGTAAATACATTATTTAATTTTTGCGTTACTTCATTTCAGGGCCTACTATCCCCCCCTGGAAGGTGGAAGCAATCCACCCCAACAGAAACTTTTGCCTATATTGCAAGCGTCGAAGGCGCGAAACTGCGAGTGCCGAAGGCACGAAGCCCATAGCGACTAGGGGTTTGGGGGAGCGTCGTAAGCTCGCCCAGCGGGGTCTGGGGCGGAACCCCAGAAACCAACGCAGTTTTAGCTGTTGGCATAGACTAGAGCGCATGTTTTAGGCCCTTATTTGCTAGCTGTTTATGAACGATAAAGTCATGAAAATTTCACTTTTTGGGATTTGCACGCTGTAATTGTACCTTTTGAAGCTGTCAACTTCACAAAATTGCTCGTGAATTCAATGCTCAGAAACGTGGTTTAGGATATCATAAAATGTCACCTCCCCATGGTTTAATTTTTTAAAATTTGCACAATATAATGGTAAGATTCTAAAATCTCTCATTATGGGTTAACAATGCGTTAAACACTAGTAGTCCTGTGAAGTTTGGAAAGGTCCAGCATTTAGTAAACGAAGTGACTAGCGGACCGCCAGGCGGCCGTCGAATTTCAATTACTAGCGGACCGCCAGTCACGTGTAACCTGTCACGTGAGTGACGAGTCTTGATTCTTGAATATTGCTACAATGGCGGCAGTTACCGATAGTTTGGGTTCTTGTTTTTTTTATACGACCACCAAAATTTAGAAATTCGATGAAAAATATTTCCTCACGAAATAGAAGCGGGATTTAGCGCGTGAGACTCGGTTAGGGCTCAGGTTAGGCGTCGTGAGGGTCGGTTAGGGTTAGTTTTAGGGTTGGTGCAGTCATTATGCTGAAATTGAAGCTGGACTGATGAAAAATAATTTTCAATGAAAAATTGATGAAAAATATTTGCTGACGAAATAGAAACGGGATTTATCCAACAAATTATTGCCTAAACAGAAGCTGGATCGATTAAAAGGATTGTCGGCAAACTAGAAGTTGGATTATGAAAGATAGGAACGCTGCAACGTTAGTTCTAGGTGTCTTGGTGGTCGTATAAAAACAAGTAGGCCTACCATAGTTTGTTTTATATCGGACAAAAATTTTCTTGTTTTAATTACTTAGAAAATTGCCAAAAAGAGTATGAAATGAGTAACTTTTGTAATCTAACAATGCGGGATGAAGTGAATGATTTTCATCAATCCAGCTTTTATTTTGCACAATACATTTGTTTAATCAGTCCAGCTTCTATTTAGAAGACAATTATTATCATCAATCCAGCTTCTATTCACACGAACATTTTCTTCACAAATCCAACTTCAAATTACATAATTATTTTAATGAATGAACGTTAAATTAATATCAATAGTCGGATGAAATAATTTGGGACCGCTGTTGACAGGATTATCTAGAATTTTATTAGTATATAGTATTTTGGTTAGTCCCACCTCTATTTACCAACAAAGAAATTTTCATCAATCCAGCTTTTACTTTAAACAAAAAATTACTTTCATCAGTGCAGCTTCTTTTTACGCGGTCCGCTAGTATTTGAAATTCGAGGGCCGCCACTGGCGGTCCGCTAGTATTCAGCATTAGACGACCGCCTGGCGGCTTGCTAGTATTCCGTATTGGACGGCCGCTACTGGCGGTCCGCTAGTATTTGAAATTCGAGAGCCGCCTGGCGGTCCGCTAGTCACAGCCTTTAGTAAAATATCAACTTCTTTTGGTATATCAAATTGAGTAGTCTACCGTCAGTTGTGCAATACTCAGCAACATCCATTTTCCGATCCAGACAAATCCCATGGACATTTCCCAGGACCACTCCCCGTAATTTCCTCTCTGGATTCCACCAGAGCCTTTCAATAGGACAATTTCCTCTAACATTTCCCTCAAATGTAGGCTACAAAAGGGTATCCTATCAACAGGGCGAATTTCAAAAGGGCGCAATCAAAAGGGCGCAATCGAATGGGCGAAAATCAAGAGAGCGCATTGTTTTTAGAGCGCATGATCAATAGGGCGAAAAGACAAATTTTGTAAGAGTGATCAAAAGGGCGCAATCAAGATTTACCCTGTGTTATGATAGGGAGGGGATTGTTCGGGGGATTTACCAGGAGGAAGTCCATGGCAGATGCTGGGGAATATCGGGGGAAATGTTCAGGAGGAAATATTCTATACTCAACTTAATTTTTATCATTAGGGGGAACCTAAATGAAGATTTACCCTGTGTTATGACAGGGAGGGGATTGTTCGGGGGATTTACCAGGAGGAAGTCCATGGCAGATGCTGCCCAGGGAATATCGGGGGAAATGTTCAGGAGGAAATATTCTATACTCAACTTTATCATTAGGGGGGGAACCTTTCCCCCCCTGGCCCAAATTGGAAGCAGTCTGCTTCCATCCCCCCATGGCGTAGTAGGCCCTGCTTCATTTCGGGGGGTATTCAAACACCCAAAACACCTCCTAGCTACGGCCTTGAAGGAAGCCACCAAGTTCACTCATAGAAATTGAAAATGCGATATATAGAAACGAGGGAGGCGGGCAATCAATCGAGCAGATGCATCAAGTACCGATCGGAGTGGAACCAGACGGAGTTTTGGTAATTCGATGAGTATTGACTTTGAATAGTCAAATACATTCACTGACAGTTATAATAATAATTGTGTGCCTGCATTGAGAGAGCTATAATAATAATTGTTTATCTACATTGCCGTTGTTGATTATCAATGTGCTTTGAGTCTTTGACGTGTAACTGGGTGCGGTGTGTCAACTGGATTTGTCTCTTTTCCTAAATTAAACGAAGATTATTACATTGAGTCTAACTACTGTTCACCATATGGACACCTTTAAAACTGTACCACCCGTTGCTATACAAACATGATGCGCAATAACCGATTAATAAGTAGTGACGTCCTACCTACTCTTCGGCAATGATCATTTGATACGGCCTTGAATGGGCGCTGCCATTCGGGAGCTTTACAGTGTAAAACGTTGGTCAGAGGTATCGTCCCACAACGTGGATGTTAAGGGTTCGATCCTCTCCGATTACACTGTTACTGAGCATGAACATTAATAGTTCCGTCAATGAAGTCTTAAACTCGCTCATTTACTATGGCAAGCATATTTTTTGCACGACAAGTTTTTGAAATAGACTAAAGAATATGTGGTAGAAATCAGAAAAAAGCGATATGGGGAATATTTGGAATTTACTTGTGAGCAGCAGTGAGGCCACAGCTGGGGTTTCCCACTTGATCTGATTTTTCAACGACCTTATTTTTTGGCCTTCGTCTGGGTTTCTGGGTTTTTCTATGCAAAATTTGTGTTTGTTTTAGCTGGCTGGACATTTTGTATTTACAAGTTACAACAAATGAATATTTTATGAAATTCAATTTCCCCCCCCGCTAAATATCATTTGAAACCCCAAAATCGGCCAACCCCCTGGGCCGCTGCGCGCATGCGCACACCACATATCTTTTTATAGATTTAACTTATTGTCAATATGGATGCCGAGTTTCTAACAACGTTGACAATTGATATTTTTCGGTAGTTAAAAGTTATAACTACATTTGATTCGACGCGTTTTACGAACATTTTGTTAACCCTCATATATACGAACATGCGAAAATCCAACAAAAGGTCTAGAATCGCTTCTCAATAGTCTGGATTTTTGGGGGGTTTTCGTAAGGAAATCTGGGTTTATGTCTGAAGCCTCAGTGGCAACACTGGTGAGCAGACGACCAACAGCTGACGCGTTTGTTTACATTCATACTGGTCAAACCATTAATTGAAGATTAATTCTTTCATCATCTAACAACTTTGACTACAGTGTCGCATGGTTAGATATAATAACAACAATGGCAACTATAATCAGCTCTCCGGCGTTGTGGTTTGCGTTTAAGTAGTTCTCGTATTTTCCAGTTCACTTTTCCGACATTTCTTCGGATTAACTTCTCGCATTTCTGCACAGGTCTGTTATTGCTTAGCCGCTAGCATTTTATGTGGTTTTTATGCTAGTTTGAGGTCGAGTGCACTGTGGGCGTCTGACGTCAGCTACGCCCACCGTCTGGTTCGACCCGTTCTATTGACGGCTGTGAAGGGGTATTCGGTTGTTGGAGTTTAACGTAATTGTGTGATGACAAAGATCATTAGCGAGGTCCTCCTCCTTTATCTAGATTTATAACTGTAATATATATATATATATATATATATATATCAGGGCTGTACTGGTAAATTTTTTAGAATTTTGAGGTGAGTATACGCTGACCGGGAGAAAAACCGACTTTTTCGGGGAAACATTTTTGGCGGCTGTCATCCGGCAAAAATTTCCCCATTTTCCCGTCCGATAAATCTGATGACCTTTTTTTTTTTTTTTTTTTAAGTCGTCAGCCGAAATCTCATGAAAATTTTCCATTTTCGCCGCCAAAATTTCTGACGACCTTTTTTTTTGGTCAAAAATTAAAAAAAATACACCTGAATAGCCTTTGCCTTTCTCGCGCGTATACCCACACGCCCTTTGTGAGGTGAGTATACGCTGTATACCCGCGTATACCCTGGTTTTTCGCGGTGAGTATACGATGCCGTTTTTTCCCGGAGGTGAGTATACGCCGTATACCCGCGTATACCCTTGATTACAGCCCTGATATATATATATATATATAAATATATATATATATAAAAAAATATATATATATATATTATATACTGTGACCCGCTTTCACAAAAATAGGCGCTTATGGGCTACGTTGGGGAGGTGGTGGGGTGGAGGTGGAGAGCTGGGATGGGGTGAGGGGTGGAGGTGGTGGGTGGCGTGGGGGTCGAAAGGTAGAGTTGGGAATGGGGTGGCGGTGTGGGTGAGGTGGGGTGGGGGATGGGGTGGGCGGTTGGAGTGGGGAGGGGTGGGGGATTTGGGTTGGGGTGGAGGGGGTGGGGTGGGGTGGAGGGAATGGAGTGGGAGGTGGTGGGGTGGGAGGGGTTGGGGGTGATGGGGTGGGGGTGAAGAGGATGGGGGGTGGGATGGGGGTGAAAATTTTCGTCAAACCCAAATTTCTCCGGTGGCGTACTGGTAGAGGTCGGAGTGTGGTGGGGTGTTGTGTGGTGGGGTTGTGGCCGAAGCGGATCGAATTCTATATTTCTCGTGCAACGCCGGGTGCCCCAGCTGGTATATAAATAAATGATACGTCATTCTAAACTTTCTAAAGCAGTGGTTCCCAAAGTGGTGGTCCGCGGACCGGCACCGGTCCGCGGAGAAGAGTTAAAAATTAACAAAATTTACTGTAATTATTAGTTTATTAGTTTGAAATTGTGAAATTATTCGATTTGCTATCCAAATTTTATTCAAATTTCTGTCTTACAAATTCAAAAGTTGAAATCAACGCGCCTCATTATTTTTAACTTGTCAGATGGCGAATTCAAACAATTTAAATTTATTTTAAATTTACTACTTCGATGACTGCAGTCAGTTTTCGAGCTTAGGCCTATTAAATTTTGCTTAGTAAATGCCGGATGCAGAATTTAAAAAAATTCTAACATAGTATAAAACTTTAAAATAAAAAATAAAAATAAAAAATTATAAAAAATTATAAAAAATTTCTTCGAATAAAAAAATGAGCAAACGTAAGCAAACAGATTTGGACAGTTTTCTAATAAAAAAAAAACAGCGATTGAGATTGACTGCTCAGAAACTCAGAGCGAAGATAATAATGATTCAGAAGTGACTTTTTTGTTCAAACAACACGTCCAAGGTGAAAAATAACCGACAGTTCAAGCGAAAATACTCGCAATAAATCTTAAAAATAATAAGGCTTCAAGGACATGTAAATGTAGGCTAATTGCACATAGCCTTATATTTTAGACTTTTTAACGTTTAGGTCGCTTTTGTTTGCCATCGACATTTAGGCCTAAGTTAGCGGTCCGCGAGCTTCACCAGAAATTTATTATTGCCGGTCCGCGGACTGCTGAAGTTTGGGAACCACTGTTCTAAAGGACCTTAGAGAGGAATATGCTGTGGATAATAAATCAAATGTATATGTAGACGCGTAATTTATTACTTTCAAGGTGTCTAACCGCGATATCTCATTGAACCCGGACAGTATGGGTTCGACGAGTTCCCTATACCACTGTGGAGTCGTGTCTGTTGGCGCCAGAATGGATAAACAGTCTAAAAGTCGATCAGTTGGTCAACTTCAAAGCAGACGATAGTTGCTGAAGAAGAGGAGAATTTGTTGCACCCAACGCAAGTGACGTCATCGTAGATACCCGGGCTCCAAGGAAACGGTTTCCATCGGAAACCATTCGAGCAGCGAGGCTATAAACGCCGCCAGAGATCGTTCCCTGGTAGTGTCAGTCCCAAGCCATACTATGGGAGTAGGGCGATGCAATGTGAATGATTTTTGTAACGAGTGGAGTGTCGTTGTACTAAAACTATTAATACTAATGAGTTAATAACAGTCATTATTATCATGGCGGCCACCACTAATTATTAGATTAGCAATTTTGAAATAATTTGTAGTACTCTAACTATCATAATAGTCAAAGCGAAACTTAAATAAAACAGTTAAATCCGAATCCTGTAGTGACTGATGAACATCCGTTCATACCATGAATTGTTTTCATATTGCGTTGTGTCAGTTGATATTAACGACAATAATTATTATTACCAATGACTCATATGGGGCAAACTGGAAATATTTTGGGCGATATTAGACACCTTCAAAATAAGGTCGATCTTTTTTTATATCATTCTGACCTGGTATGAAGACTTGGATAAAAATTAATAAGCTATTTACATGTATCATTCGTCCGGTGTACTGCAAGATACTATCCGATGTCATGCGAGATACTATCCGGGCAACAGAAACTATCCGGTCACGCCCACTTCGCTGCTCGGATACAATCTCGCATGACTTACGTGCGAAATTGTATCCGTTGACAAATAATATCCGGGTGGCGTGTTAACAATAATAATGCTCTGCTTATTCAGCATAGTAACTCGGTGTACAAAAACTATTGTAATTCACGCCTGTAAGTGAGATTGTGGCATAGTAACATTACGAGTAAGCCTATGCAATTATATTTAGGAGAAAACGTGAATCTAAGAGACGAAGCGGTGCATTCAACTTAAACACCTTTTAACCACTATCTCGCAATCGTATATAAGTATAAACTGCAGTTATGATGTCAAAACCTTGCAACTAATGCATAACTACATATGTATGTATGCATGTATGTATGCATATGAACAGTTATATAGCGCCTTACCATAACCTCACGAAGGCGCTTAACTTATGTAACACTACACGAGCATACTCTATTTCCACTTTCTGGAATCCGGTGAGAATTGCCAGAGGTTGGGAGGGTTCAAGTCCTTAGTCTTTCTTAGAACCCCGGAGAATCTTCATTGTACACC
Source organism: Lumbricus terrestris (assembly GCA_949752735.1). Lineage (NCBI taxonomy): Eukaryota > Metazoa > Annelida > Clitellata > Crassiclitellata > Lumbricidae > Lumbricus > Lumbricus terrestris. The sequence goes on along the minus strand of OX457048.1, from coordinate 14,637,990 downwards.
CAAGCCCTATAAGTTAGCGTCAGACCCCAGACCAACATCTTACTTTTCTATAATTCTCCGACTGCAACAGTCCACGCACATCTCAAGCAGGGTGAGAATTGCCGGGGGATTTCAACCGCCCCCGTCTTTCTTAGTGTCCCATAGTAAACTCTGTTTTTCACACCCCAATTCCAAGTTTATCATAGGCCAACCCCCAGTTATTTTTCCACAATTCCCACACTGATCTCAAGTCTTCCAGTTCTTAAATTAAGCCATGCCCAACACCGTACCATCTCTTGAACAATCTGCCCTCTATCCCTCACTTCTGGGCATCCCACGCAAAATTAAAGTATCACCATTTTGGGAATTTCCGGGGTCATGGGAGTTCAACTCCTCCTTCTTAGGACCCCAAGAAAACAGGGTGTCTAACGAATGCATATATAATTTTTCAATTTTTAAATGCATTTCTAATACACCTGTCTAACTCCACCGCTAGTTTCACTCTACAAATATTATTGTAGTCCTATGCATGTAAAAAGAACGAGGCGTCGCTAGTTAGCTTTGTTATCACACAGTGACGTTAAATTACAAATATTACTCTACATCTGCCTCGGTAGGTGCTGCGAATCGAAACAGCTGCAACTAACTAACCACTTTTATCATCCATCCTAAAAACAACTTAATATCTCGGTTCTTCTCCCTCAAACCCTAAACTCTTGTAATTATTTAACACTATTTAATACTATAACCTACTATTATAAACAAACCGCATTTGTTTTTCGTATATAGTAATCAGCGCGGATCGTATTTGTCAACGAAAACGAGGCTGAGGCGTCTAACATTTCTCCTGACGTCATAAGTCACGTGAACCAATGACAGAAGTTTTCGGATAGTTTTTGTTGCCGGATAGTTTCTCGCAGTACACCGGTTGAACTTTAAATTGCACAACTTCAGTTAGCAACATCATAAATAAATAAATGATACATCATTTTATCAGACCTTAAAGAGGAATATGCTGTGGAGGATAACTCAAATGTATATGTAGACGCGTAATTAAATATTTTAAAGGTGTCTAACAGCGATTTCTCATTGTGCCCGGATAGCTTGGGTTTGAGGGGTTGCCTATCACTGCGGAGTCGTACCTGTTGACGCCTAAATGGATAAACAGTCAAAAAGTCGATCAGTTGGTCAACTTTAAGGCAGACGACAATTACTGAAGAAGAGGAGAATTTTTTGCACCTAAAGCAAGTGACGTCATCGTAGATGCCCGGGCTCCAAGGAAACGGTTTCCATTGGAATCCATTCAAGCAGCGAGGCTATAAACGCCGCCAGAGCTCGTTCTTTTGGCAGTGCCAGTCCCAAGCCATACTATGGGTGGAGGGCGACGCAGTGCGTATGATTTTGCAACTAGTGGAGTTTCGTTGTACTATTACTACTGCTACTACTGCTGAGTTAAAAAAAACAGTCACAATCATAGCAGCCACCAATTAGATTGATAATTTGTAACAGTCTAACTATCATAATAGTCAAAGCGAAACTAAATAAAACAGTTAAATCCGAATCCTGTAGTGACTGATGAACATCCGCTCATTCTATGGATTGTTTTCATATTGCGTTGTGTCAGTTGATATAAACGATTATTATTATTATTATTATAACCTATGACTCATGTGAGGCAAACTGAAAATAATATTTGGCGGTATTAGACACCTTCAAAATAGGGTCGATCTGTTTTATATCATTTTGACCAGGTAGCCCTATGAAAAAAGACTAATTCAGTACAGTAACTTTGCTCTTAAGTGCTGTAATATGCCGAGCAAATTTCTGTCCAGGGTAATAATTATAACGGCCTCTGTTGTCATAGACCATGGTCAAATCGGATCCATCCATCCATCCTATGGAGACTTGGATGAGAACCGACCTTCTATAAAAATGCTTGCCAAAAATTGATCCATGGCCTGCCATGAGGTCCCGTATGCACTTTGGTGTTGGGGGAGTTTCTCACTTCCAATCAGTCAGTGGGTCCCTGGACATGAAAAATCACCGAGGTGCTTGTCCGCCATGACGTCACGAATGGCGCAATTGCAAAATCCAATATGGCCGCCACCGGCCATATTGGAAAATTAGTCTTTATTATTTCTTACACGATATGCACGTGTAATAACTCTAATATTACTAATTCAGGTATGTAGAATTCATTTCTGATATTGATTTTGTCATCCGGGGTCATCTGAAGGTCATACGGTCATTTTCAAGGTCATTTAATACATCTTTTTCATTTATCACAGCATATGCACGTGTAATACCTCAAATAATACTGATTCAGGTATGCAGAATTCATTTCTGATATTGATTTTGTCATCCGGAGTCACCTGAAGGTCATAAGGTCAACGTCAAGGTCATTCTTGAATTTTTATATTACTTACATCATATGCATGTGTGATACCTTAGATGCTACCCATTCAGGTATGTCGAATTCATTCAGGCTATGATATTGCTTTTGTCATCCGGGGTCATCTGAAGGTCATAAGGTCATTGTCAAGGTCATTGTCAAGGTCATTGTGTCGCATCAATGATGCGGATTATAACTTGACCTAATACTGACATTTTCTTCGAAGCAGTGCACCGAAGTTTTCCTCCCATCTGCGATTTAGTGGCTCTAGTTTTGCCTCGCGTTCATTGTGTGTTGCAAGTAGTTGGCATGCTCTGTGCACCAGGAAAGCCCCTCGCTGGATGTGGCCTCTGATCTCGCTTCTTGTATGAGGAACAGCGTCAATTCCGACTGTGGATATGATATAGTTTTCTAGTATCAGCTGGTCGAACGTCTCACAGGTTGTATCTGACCTTGCTCCAGCCCAGATACGTACCGAGTTCTTCTGTGCTAATGCTGCATCTTGTTCTAACAGCGTGTCTGTCACTCCAAAGTTTGTTGGATACTGTACTGGGTCGCAGGCTAAAGCTGCGTGTTTGGATCCCACCTTACTCATGCAGTCGTCTCCTGTCAACACATGTGACTTGATGACTGCTTTGGCCAGGGATGCTCCACGTTCAGAAACCGCTTGACGAAGAGGAAGCATTCGCCGATGTTCACCAGTGTCATGCTGCTGCCACATATCCTTCAACCCCAGGTCAATGAAGTATGGTGTGTAGCAATAATGCGAAAGTGTCCGTGTCGTTTGAGACTATGACAAATCTCTTGCACTGTTGCACACAAACAGCCCAGGCTCTCCAGTCTATGTGCACCACCAGCCTGGCATCCGCCTCCTCGCTCCAGTTCAACAGGTCTGGGATCTCTTCTCTGCCAGTCGACATTGCGGAAAGTGCTTCATCTTCAGAAACAAGAGAGCTGGCAATGACTGTAAATTGCCATAGGCTCGATTGATAGCAATATCTCTATCCAGAATCTGCAGATTTTGCCTGTTTTCCAGCGATGCCTATAACTTTTCAAGTTCATGAGGAATTGGCGAGTATCTGTTCATGCTGAAAATTTCGATGCCTGATGTTGTGTCAACACGCCGCATGCGCTTCCTTTTCTTAACCCCTTTAGCGTGTAGCCCGAGTATACTCGGGCTGCGCAAATCGTTCCCATAGCGTGTAGCCCGAGTATACTCGGGCAAAGATCGTATTCCGACCACGTAGGCCGGGAGCTGGTATAAGCCCCGGATTTCGTCACAGGGTAATCGTAGCTGTGCAGAGGGTGCCAAGGCACATACCAGACAGCCCTAAGCCAGCCTTTTGGGCCTAACAGCCCTGTAGGCCTAACAGCCCTTTAGGCCTAGCAACCATATTGCAGCCTTGTTGGCGGGAAACTCGTATTAGCCAGGGATTACGTCAGAGGGCGATCGCCGCTGTGCAGATGGTGTCGTGACACATACTAGAGCAGCCCTTGTCAGCCCATTAGGCCCAGTAGTCCTCTAGGCATAGTAGGCCTATAGGCCTAGCAGCCCTATTGCAGCCTTGTTGGCGGGAAACTCGTATTAGCCAGGGATTACGTCAGAAGGTGATCGTTGCTGTGCAGATGGTGTCGTGACACATACTAGAGCAGCCCTTATCAGCCAATTAGGCCCAGTAGTCCTAGTAGGCCTATGACCCTAGGTCCCTAGCAGCCCTTTAGGCCTAACAGACCTATTGCAGTTTTGTTGGCGGGGATGTCGTATTAGTCAGAGATTACGTCAGATTGTGATCTTCGCTGTGCATATGGTGTCGTGACACATACTAGTACAGCACTTATCAGCCCATTAGGCCCAGTAGCCCTCTGGGCCTATAGGCCTGACAGCCTTTTAGGCCTAGCAGCCCTACTGCAGCCTTGCTGGCGGGAAATTCGCATTAGCCAGGGATTACGTCAGAGGGCGATCGCCGCTGTGCAGATGGTGTCGTGACACATACTAGAGCAGCACTTGTCAGCCCATTAGGCCCAGTAGTCCTCTAGGCATAGTAGGCCTATAGGCCTAGCAGCCCTATTGCAGCCTTGTTGGCGGGAAACTCGTATTAGCCAGGGATTACGTCAGAAGGTGATCGTTGCTGTGCAGATGGTGTCGTGACACATACTAGAGCAGCCCTTATCAGCCAATTAGGCCCAGTAGTCCTCTAGGCCTAGTAGGCCTATGACCCTAGGTCCCTTGCAGCCCTTTAGGCCTAACAGACCTATTGCAGTTTTGTTGGCGGGGATGTCGTATTAGTCTGAGATTACGTCAGATAGTGATCTTCGCTGTGCAGATGGTGTCGTGACACATACTAGTACAGCCCTTATCAGCCCATTAGGCCCAGTAGCCCTCTGGGCCTATAGGCCTGACAGCCTTTTAGGCCTAGCAGCCCTACTGCAGCCTTGCTGGCGGGAAACTCGCATTAGCCAGGGATTACGTCAGAGGGCGATCGCCGCTGTGCAGATGGTGTCGTGACACATACTAGAGCAGCCCTTGTCAGCCCATTAGGCCCAGTAGTCCTCTAGGCATAGTAGGCCTATAGGCCTAGCAGCCCTATTGCAGCCTTGTTGGCGGGAAACTCGTATTAGCCAGGGATTACGTCAGAAGGTGATCGTTGCTGTGCAGATGGTGTCGTGACACATACTAGAGCAGCCCTTATCAGCCAATTAGGCCCAGTAGTCCTCTAGGCCTATGACCCTAGGTCCCTAGCAGCCCTTTAGGCCTAACAGACCTATTGCAGTTTTGTTGGCGGGGATGTCGTATTAGTCAGAGATTACGTCAGATTGTGATCTTCGCTGTGCAGATGGTGTCGTGACACATACTAGTACAGCCCTTATCAGCCCATTAGGCCCAGTAGCCCTCTGGGCCTATAGGCCTGACAGCCTTTTAGGCCTAGCAGCCCTACTGCAGCCTTGTTGGCGGGAAACTCGCATTAGCCAGGGATTACGTCAGAGGGCGATCGTCGCTGTGCAGATGGTGTCGTGACACATGCTACTGCAGCCCTTATTAGCCCATTAGGCCCAGTAGCCCTCTAGGCCTAGTGGGCCTGTAGGCCTAGCAGCCCTATTGCAGCCTTGTTTGCCGGGAACTCGTATTATCCAGAAATTACGTCAGAGGGTGATCGTCGCTGAAGAAAAAAATTGAAGAAAAGTGATTTTCAATTTAAAAAAAATTCTCGCCCCCCAAATTTTTTAGGGGGCGGCGACCATCAAAAACTAGCATGATAATTTCCAGAAAAATCATTTGGTCATTATAGAAAAAAATTTGGAGAAAAAAATTTGAAAAAAAATTATACACTGTATGAGAGTTTTTGAAAATTTTAATACACGCTAAAGGGGTTAAGAGACATCTCAATGTCTGAGTCGAGTACCAGATGGACGTAGTTCACATTTTTGCAAAAGGGAGAAGCTGAGGTTATGACGGCCTCGATAACCCTACCAATATTGGGGAATTGCGTGAGTGGCAGCTGTCGAATCCTAGACATGAAATCTACCACAATATGAGTGTCAAGATTAGACTTCTGGCACCCTTTGGTGAGGTCAAGTTTAGGCTCAATCTCTCCCACAAGTAGCGACTTGTTCGTGTGAGCTGGAATATCGCCATCAAATAATGGAGACGCTGAGATCAAATTGTGTGACAGTATCTGCCTGATGCCCATACCCATTCTTTAGCAATGTCCATGTTCCTATGTGCCTCTGCTCTGCCTAGCTAAGATGACAGTTCATTCCTCTCCTTTTCTATTGTTGATGCTGTCTTCTGAGGCTGGTCGGTGAACCGTGGCAGTTTCGACTTCGATAAGTCATCCTAATTTTCTTTGTCTCCTCTACTAAGCGATCCCATCTGTACGAGCGGTAGGCATCCTTAACCTCCTCGAGAAAATGAACTTGGAGCATCCCTGGCCAAAGCAGTCATCAAGGCACATGTGTTGACAGGAGACGTCTGCATGAGTAAGGTGGGATCCAAACACGCAGCTTTAGCCTGCGACCCAGTACAATATCTAACAAACTTTGGAGAGACAGACACGCTGTTAGAACAAGATGCAGCATTAGCGTAGATGTGGTGGTGGTGGTGACGGGACAGGTGTCATTCTCTTGGCGCCGTATGTGACTGCCTCTATAGAGTCCGTCGATCGCTTAATTGTCTCTGAATGTGTGCTTATCTTTGTCAAGGCGCAGTGTTGTAAGCAATCGTACAATTGCCTGTATACATAACTTGTGATCTCATGTACAGCGCCGTTTCCTTCGGCCTCGACTGAGCTATGGCGCTATATAAATCGGCTTATTATTATTATTGGAAGTACTTGATACGTGTCTGGGATGGAGCAAGGTCAAATACAACCTGTGAGACGTTTGACCAGCGGATACTAGAAAACTATATCACATCCACAGTCGGAATTGACGCTGTTCCTCATACAAGCAGCGAGATCAGAGGCCACATCCAGCGAGGGGCTTTCCTGGTGCACAGAGCATGCCAACTACTTGCAACACACAATGAACGCGAGACAAAACTAGAGCCATTAAATCGCAGATGGGAGGAAAACTTCGGTGCACTGCTTCCAAGAAAATGTCAGCATTAGGTCAAGTTATAATCCGCATCATTGATGCGACACAATGACCTTGACAATGACCTTGACAATGACCTTATGACCTTCAGATGACCCCGGATGACAAAAGCAATATCATAGCCTGAATGAATTCGACATACCTGAATGGGTAGCATCTAAGGTATCACACATGCATATGATGTAAGTAATATAAAAATTCAAGAATGACCTTGACGTTGACCTTATGACCTTCAGGTGACTCCGGATGACAAAATCAATATCAGAAATGAATTCTGCATACCTGAATCAGTATTATTTGAGGTATTACACGTGCATATGCTGTGATAAATGAAAAAGATGTATTAAATGACCTTGAAAATGACCGTATGACCTTCAGATGACCCCGGATGACAAAATCAATATCAGAAATGAATTCTACATACCTGAATTAGTAATATTAGAGTTATTACACGTGCATATCGTGTAAGAAATAATAAAGACTAATTTTCCAATATGGCCGGTGGCGGCCATATTGGATTTTGCAATTGCGCCATTCGTGACGTCATGGCGGACAAGCACCTCGGTGATTTTTCATGTCCAGGGACCCACTGACTGATTGGAAGTGAGAAACTCCCCCAACACCAAAGTGCATACGGGACCTCATGGCAGGCCAAGGACTAAATCGTCATTAGGGTAAACGACAGCTTATGGCATCAAAATTGTGGGGTTACGCGAATATACATGTATGTACATGTATATGTTCGGTGCTTTGGAGCGGGAAGGTTGCGGATTCAAGTCAACCTCAAGCTCCATTGTATAGGAGCCATATCACGTCCTTCACTCGCAATTGCTCATGCGCTTCGGCGTTAAACTCAGATTCAGTGTTCACTTTGTAGTCTGGAGCCTCTCTGACAGCGTTGCCACTCTAATAAATGGAGAAAAAAACAAGTTGGAGGGTCGAAAAAACCCAGGAAAGTCCTAGTTCAGCAAATCTTTAGAAAATGTCCACAATTTCCCGAAAATGTCCAAAATGTCTCGAAAATATACAAAATTATCCGGTTTTTTCCGTCGAAAAACCCAAGCAAAAAATCCCGAAAAAATCCCATTTCCCAAGTTCGGATCGAAAAACCCAAGATCTTTGGGAAAAAAACCAAGGAGTGGCAACGCTGCTCTCTGAGTAGTAATATTGAAAAGGCGCTAAGACAAGTTCCCATTTATACACATAATTATGCAATGGTCGTTGCGTCGACAAAAAATTGTTTTGCATAATTATGATATAGTTAAAACTTGTGTTTCCTATGATACGCAGCCTTCCAAGGTTCTAGTTCTGTGTTGAGTTGGTTGCTGTTTTAACAAACATGATTATACACGTATCATGCAATGTCATAACGTCGTCGTCGCGTCACGATGATTGGATCATAACTGACAATGTCTCCTGTCCAGAGCCGCGGTCAATAGGTACGTGCCTAAGAGTCCTGTTCATTTCAAAATGCAACCAATCCACGAAATCCTCGGTCGTACTCGTCTTCGATCAGACTGCTTCGACACCTCAATTTTTGAACTTTATTGTGAGGTAATAGCTCATTTTTGGCCCTCGCTGATAATGTCTTCATATGACATAATTTTTGTCCACCAGATTCTCAACCGTTCTCTGAAGCACTTGCTTTCAATTGCCTTGAATACGATTTTCTTCCTTCTTCTTCGACACCCGTACGTTGCCACTGGCTTCACCACTACTTCTATCAATCGCAACGTGGTTTCGTTGCTGATTTACGTGTTTTTCCACATATTTGACAATTAATTTTGACCATTACATTATTTCACTTAACACGCGTTGTGGAGTGTTACTCCGACACCCCTTTTAACGTTGTAACCAGCTATATATAGAATGGTTGACGACTAAACCATTTAGGTCGGGCATCATTCATCATTTTTGTAGTTCAAACAAGCAGATGTTTAACGACACCGTGTTGTTAAAAAACGAGCAGCGTCGCCCTCCTCATTTTTCTATACTGGTTCTGGCACAACCAGAGGAAGCAATGGGAAGCTTAATCTCGAAGGCACAGAACAGCGCAACTTAGTCTGAATCGTTTGATCCATCCAACCATCCATCCATCTCAGCAATCTATAGCAATTCATGGACTGATCCAGCCATCCATCCGTCTATCCATCCATATGCATCCATTTATCTATCCATCCATCCAAACATCCAATAATTGATTAAATCATTAATTCATCCTTCTATCAATTCACCCGACCGTCTATCAATATGCGTCTAATTTAAGATCCTGGCCTGGATTGATGAAACTAGAGAACTGTTCGCCACGGTCGCAGCATTTCCGCAGCGTAAGAGTGCTATACAAACTGGTTCGAACGAACACTTCATTCAACCAACGACCTTATAATTATATATTACTAAAACAGAACTACCTATTTTAAGCTGCCTAGTGACGTTGAAGCAGCGGAGAAAGAGCAAGAAAGAAGATTATATACAGAAACATTTTTGAGAGAAGGGTTGAGAGAAGGTTTCACAGAAGGTTTCACAGAAGGTTTGAGAGAAGGCGTGGACTGCGGAGCAATGCAAACATGCCATGCCATGTTCGTAAATCTTCTCTCAAGTCCCAAAATTCTTCGACAGAAACCACGTGTTCCCACCGACCTGCATTCAATCCAAACCATTTTGAAAGTGAAAATGTAAACGGCCAACGTATGATAAACTATTGACGTCCGTTTGGATGACCTGAATGACTCATGAAGCAATCAATGTGCTTTTTTCATCATCTTGTATGCAAGAGTAATCACCTTCTCGCTCATGAATATTCATTAATTTTGAATCGGTCAATGAAAAGATCCATTTAAGACTAGGATGCTACGAATTCGGTCGGAAGCTCTCAAGTGCTGTAATATGCCGAGAAAATTTCTGTCCAGGGTAACGACCTCTGTTGTCATAGACCCTGGTCAAATCGGATCCATCCAATTCGGTCGGAGACAGCGCTATAATTGTACGCGAACGAATTTATGTGAACAACGTGTTTGAGGCAATAACGTCGTTTTAACTCACGTCTTTAAATTGCAGAGTTTGACTACTTTTAAAGGTGTCTATTTATAGCAAATAAATTGGTCAAACCTATTTTACAATCAATTTTCGGAGCAGGTCTGCATATACGAACGAAGGCCTGCATTTACACTCATGGGCGGATTTTTCAGGGGCTAGAGGGGGCTAAGCTCCCAAGAAGACCCAGGTTCATCTTTTACCGTGTAAATGGTGTATTTTCCAGGGCTTAGCCCCCCCCCCAAGAAGGCTTTAGCCCCTCCAAGAACGGAAACCAAACTCCGCCCTTGTTTACACCTGTCTGCCTGTATGTCCACAATGCATATACTCACGCAGTATAGGCCTACCGCATAATTATGGTGGAAAAAGTTCAATATGTATATATATAAGTCGTTATCTTTTCTTTTTCCATGGTGATTTTCGCACTGGGAGCGCCTCTGATTAGGTTGTACTGTGAGAGGCGCTTTATAAATCCAAAAATAGTATAGTATAGTATATATTTATATCAGATGCGTTCATTTCAATTTACTCTTCCCTTCGTCGTTGCCGATAAAATTATTTCGGCGCGAACAGAGTTCAAATTCTATATATTCCAATGAAAATAATCAATGGTCAATTTTGCGGTCATGAGAAAAATAATCAACTGCACGCTTCCGACTACAGAGCGGACACTGCATTGGAGTTTCACGAAGCGCTGAGCAGTTGCGAGTGAAGTTCTTGCCCAAGGTCCTTACGAGGCGACTTGAGGTGGATTCGAACCTGCAACTCTTCGGCTGCAAGGCGACGAACATACCCACTACATCACCGCGCCACCGCGCCACCACGCCACCGCGCACCACAATGTGAGCGGTGTCTAAGGGAAATACCAGTTACACTTCTGAGATGTTTATCGTTCTCCTTCGACAGATTATCCACTTGTCAGGGTTTCTGATTGCCAACATATTAAAAATTTAATGTTTACTGACTCCATCTTGATATAAAACAGTACTGCCACCAGCTTCGTTTAGACACCTTTAAACGGTTTTTCACAGCGCCTATAAATAGTCTACACACGACTGATAGTTTATCTTTATTTGCCCCACTTGTATAGGCGTATCAAAATAATAGTCGGTGGCATGCATACACACATATACAAAATTAGCTTACATGAAGCTTTACTGACTCCATCTTAGTATAAAACAGTACTGTCAGTGCCAGCAGCTTCCTATGGACACCTTTAAATGGCTTTTCACTTCGCTTATAAATAATCTACACTCGACTGCTGATTTATCTCTCTAGAACAACGACCTCTGCTGTCATAAGCCCTCGTCAAATCAGGATCCATCCACGATTTATCTCAATTTCCCACTTGTATAGGCATCTCAAAGTAATAATAGTCGGTGCTTTTCGACCACGGATGAATTCATTTCCGTTTAACTGTTGAATGATAATTAAAAGACAAAATTTATTCAAATTTATTCGTAATCGTAATATCCAAATTTCTAAAGCGCCACTCGAAAGCCAAGCGCTGTTTGTTCTCTGGCAGTGCCAGAACCAATCCTGGAAAATGGTGGAGGGCAGCACTTATGATGTTTATTTTCATCCAGTGTCGTTACACAGAAACTTCTGATACTGCTCATCTGTCTATAATCATACCAAAAAGACTGGGTTTTTTACCGCAATTTCAGTGAACCTCTTTATATTAGCCTCCACAATGAGTTCGCATGCCTATGATGCGATATTAGGAGTAATTTGAGTTTTTTCCGTGAGCCTGTAAACAACTTACTCGCTACTCTCATGTCTCTTTTTTGTGTTTTGTCACTTTCACGAACTCTCGTCACCGCTGGAATAAAGATCAAAGTTCGAGTTTTGATCCTCCGGTCATACGCTGTACTCTACTTTAGCGTTAAAATATTCCACGGTCTCATTCACCGTATTACGTTCACGTGACAGATATAATCTCCTTGTCCCGCCAAACCAGGACAGCTTTGGTTAAAATTCGACCTTTTGCCTTCATTGGTCCTGTAGGCTACTATGGAATGAACTTTCTCCACTGAGTGCCATAATCACATCTTTCGCCGTCTCAAACTATTTGCTTTTCTCAGGGTCGTTCGCACTGGGGGCGCCTCTGAATGGTGCGTACGGCGAGAGGTGCTTTTTAAATTTATATATACGTTATGAACTTAGGCCGACGATACGATACAACACAGTAATTGCAACAGCATAATCACAGGCGCCGAGTTGACCGGAAGAGTGTGAGTGCCCAAACGAGTGTGAAAGGAACCCGCGCGGGAGCGCGGAAAATTTTTTGGAGCCTTTTTTGTAGGAGAGTTATTGAAATTACCTCTGTTCATAGGCAGAGGCTTGTTCATGGTTTTAGGGGACGAACTCGCGGTCAAAGGACGATCGCCGAGCAGGGAAGGGCCGAAGGGGCTGGAGACTGGAGAGGGGATGTGCTCCTAACCAGTTTCAACTTTTTTCTTGCCACACTGCGATCATCTTAGGCTGTCATTTTCACGAAATTGTCGTGGTCTAAGACTTGAAAAGCATCCTTACCGTTGTTTAAACAAATTTGCACACAAGAAATAGTGAAATTTTAAGCTGTTATCTCATAAAAATTTCCCATTAGGCCTATTTCATTGTTTAAAGATATGATTTAAGACTTCAATAAATGTTCATCCCAATTCCTTAAAAAAAAGATCACTCTTTGGGTCAACATGTAGGCCCTACTTCTCTTGGAATCCACACAGAAGAAAAGCACAATCTTCATTAGCATGGGCAATATATAGCCTAACATGTAAGCTTACAATAAAAAGAAACAGTCATTAAAATCGTCGCCTTCGTGCGTAATTTAAAAAAATTACTGAAGCGGATCGAATGAGCAGGATTTCGAGGTTTTCCTCGTATTCGTGTGGAGTTCAGACTACCGGACGGGGTAAAACTGGAGTAATAGCAATGTAGACTAACTGAGATTGAAGAAAATATGTAAAAGACGCAATGATTTTCATAGGCAATGTCAACAGAGAAATAATATCATAAAAAGCACATCTTGTTGGCTGATTTCTGGTGGTGCCCATGCATAGGAGGGCCTCGCATGGCCAATTTCTGGTGGTGCTGAGCACTCACGGGCCTCGCAGAGTCGGCGCCCATGAGCATAATTATTATATACGGATACGATAGACCACATTTTGACAGAATGTGCGACCTGTAACACAGGTTAAATCGCCCTCCAGTTGGACGGTTAATTAATGTCTAGCAGTTTGTATTAAGACAATAACTGACATCAGTTCGGTTGAAACACCTTCGAAACGCTATACAATTGTGTTATATGAAGATGAATGACGCAAGTATTGCCAATTTCCTCAAAAATTCTATTTACAAGCACGCTCATTATAGTAGATTAAACAATAATTACGGTTGCACACAAAACCAGCTGAACACGCTAGTTGAGTGGTCAGAGCTTTCGTCTTGTTCTGTCAATATTATAGTCCCGATCCTTATCCAATGAGATGGTCACTTTGCAAGTCATTTACGACTTTTCTGCACGAATTAGACACCTTTAAAACGGGAGAATAATTTCCTAAAATAAACCAAGACATATCAGGCGATCAATAATAGAGCGGTATACACCGTACTGAACAATTTTGTGAGCATTGGTTCATAATAAATTATTTTAAGAATGACTTAATGTATGTATGCATGTATGTATGTATGTATGTATGTATGTATGTATGTATGTATGTATGTATGTATGTATGTATGTATGTATGTATGTATGTATGTATGTATGTATGTATGTATGTATGTATGTATGTTAGTATGTATGTATGTATGTATGTTTGTATGTATGTATGTATGTATGTATGTATGTATGTATGTATGTATGTATGTATGTATGTATGTATGTATGTATGTATGTATGTATGTATGTATGTATGTATGTATGTATGTATGTATGTATGTATGTATGTATGTATGTATGTATGTATGTATGTATGTATGTATGTATGTATTGTTAGCTAGTTGTCTAGGAGTAAGTAAGAATTCATATGAAAAAGACACTCGAAAAGCTTAAAGTATATTAAATTGTAACGATACTCACAGTACTATTAACAAAAACAAATCGAAAACGCACTTATACTATCGTCGCATACAAAAGTCATCCACGATGGGAGACTGAAAAACGTGACCACCATTGGGCCGTGCAAAAACAACAGGCCACACAAGGGCACACAACACAACTAAGCTTAACTAAGCTTAACTAAGACCGGTCCGAAAGACTAAGCAACACTTCTCTTTATACGATGTAAAATGGGGTGTGGCTATCGGACAGTGCAAGATGGATGAATGAATGAATGAAAGACGGAGTGAAAGGTCCACTCCCAACAGTATGTATGTATGCATGCATGTATGCATGTACGTATGTATGTATGTATGTATATATGTATATATGTATGTAGGTATGTATGTATGTATGTATGTTTGTATGTATGTATGTATGTATGTATGTATGTATGTATGTATGTATGTATGTATGTATGTATGTATGTATGTATGTATGTATGTATGTATGTATGTATGTATGTATGTATGTATGTATGTATGTATGTATGTATGTATGTATGTATGTATGTATGTATGTATGTATGTATGTATGTATGTATATATGTATGTAGGTATGTATCTATAGGACATCAGACATAGACTTTAAAATGGATGATTAGAAAACACCCCACATTTTGACCGTGATTGTGATTCACAACAGTTACTGTAGACCATCATGCTGTAGACATAGCCGAAATTGATGGATTATGATCATAAACTTTATCAACTGACAGTTATTAAATAGCCTGTAGTCAACGTTTTAAAGGTGTCTAATTTCATTATAGGACATCATACATAGCAAGCATTGATATAATTACAAGATTATGCGGGCATTGCATGAGCATGAGAGATAATAAGATGGAGAGTAGTTTAGGGCAGTTGGATGAAGTATAAAACGAACGAAGAAGTGATGGGGAAGAGGGGAGACCTGGCACAAACAATGAGACAATACACAGAGACGTTGAACATTAAAGAGAACCGGCATGAATAGGCAGTGTGAACATTTATTATTAAACGTCTCTACTGCTAAGTTTAACAATGATAGTCGGTTGACTACAAATTGAACATAATGATTATATTGAACAATTCTTAAACTAACTACGCCTTACTTTTCTTTGCATCGAGTTGAATTATTGCACACATTGTTTACAGTTTACCGAAGAAGAAATATCAAATTTATAGTCTTTGTCGAATGTGACTTACAGGTGTCTAAATGATATTATTGTTAACAAAAAGAAAATAAGATAAGAAGATAAGAATATTCCTTGATTTATCAATTTTTATTCGCGTTTGATGTACAGGTAGCTAAAAGGAGTAATGTTGAGAATAATTTTTATTTGAACTACCACATGGTTATTGCGACCCGTTATAATCAAGCCAAAAAACATTTTTACCGACGGAAACGATCTGTCATAAGCTGTCGTTAAACTCTGAATCCATCAATTAATCGAACATCTCTATAAACAAATTGAATCGTTAGTTCAACTTAAACACCCGAAAAACGGATGCCTACGGATCTCTATATACCCGGTAAACAAGCCGCTGTTATTTTTAAAAAAAGTTGAGATTAGAACAATGCATCTTCATGTGGTCAATCTACGGTGTAAAGAACGGCAAAAGATTTAAGCACCAGTTAGACACCTGTCTAAGAGCTCCAAATAGCCCTATAAGTTTTTAAACTATCAATGGCGCTCAAATCACCTACCTTGGTTCGATGATCATGACGTGTATCATTAAACAACAACTAACTAATTAGCACAAACCAACTGATTAGGTTCATTGCCGTAGCAGTATTACTGCCACGACACTAGAGATGTGAAAGCTGTTGTCGTTGTCGTTGCCGTTGTCACTGTCGCTGTAGTTGTTGTTGTTGTTGTTGTTATTGCTGCTGCTATTGTTGTTGCTGTTGTTGCTATTGCTGTTACTGCTGCTGTTGCTGTTGTTCATGTTATTGTTGCTGTCGTCGTCGTCGTCGTTGTTGCTGTTGATCACAGCCGTAATAAGTCAATAGGCAATGCTTGCAGCGCTAAATGAGTAAGATACTGGTAATTCGCTTTGACTCTTGACTCTCGTCTTCATCGAATGATTGACCTTTGGAACCGGAGTGCTGATGCTGGTTTTCCACTGCGAAGGGACGTATGAGAAAATGAGTGACACTATTATAAAGGTTCGTCACTGATTCGACTCTCATATGCGCAGTCAGTACAAGTATTATAGCCTAAAGTGTGCATGAACGGTCATGGATGGCGTCCATGCGCTTGGTTTAAAATCTGAACGCCGTCCTGCCGCTGGTTAAGCCAGCACAGCAGGGAAAGGTAAGAAGCGCTGGCACTTCTTTTTCTACGCTTTACGCACTGAGCACGAGAGACCAGAAATTTTAGAGACCGAAAGAATATAGATCCACCCTGCTGCTGAAAATGTAGGTATTATTTTAAAGGTGTCCAATAGCTGGCCTGCGTAATTCGACTTTTGATCAAAACTGACTTTTCGCGGTGGTCTGACCCTCTGAACATTGACTTGACGTCACAGTCTTTAAACCAAACACCTTACAGGACCACTCGCTGGAAATTTGATTGGCTCTTCCAGCTGAAACCTAACGACAGTTGTCTGTTTCACCGTTAAACATTATCTAATATCTGGCGTCTATACCTTACTTAACGTGTAACCTATATACGCATGATTCTGTGAACGCAGAATAACAATAATTTTAATATTCCAATGTTTAGCGTCGTCCTATAGCGTCGTTTATGACTCTAAATATTTCACTCATATCGACCGTTGAGTGATATTAAGATGAATGTAGACAAAATTACAAAGATGCAATTGGTTAAATAAATGATATATCGTACGTATGTGCACTTGTTATAGCGCCCATTCAATAGCGAGCTACTCAGAGGCGCTCCAGACGATAGCGCGGACACTGAATCGGAGAGCTTCAAGCCGAAGCGCCGAGCAATTGCAACTGAAGGACTTGCCCAAGGTCGTTACGAAGTGGCTTCAGGTGGATTCGAACCTGCAACCCTCCGACTGCAAGGCAACGAACATACCCGCTACTCAACCGCGCCCCACTTACTTTACTTCTACTCGTTACATGTTTAACGACATTGTCATATCAAAGATGATTAGTGTCGCCCTCCTCCTTTATCCAGGCTTGGGACTGGTACTGCATGGCAGAGTACAACCAGTGGCGGAGTTGTTAACTAATTCTGACATCGACTGCCATTTGTAGAGCACAGAAGAATGTGCAATACAACGACGATGATTGAAATCATCAGAGAAGCATCCGAACCATACCTTTATTACGTGAAAAGCTTATCTATACATTGGTTTTTGAAGAGATGTTTGGACATAATGCAATGGAAAAGTACGGTATATGTAGGCATATAATAAATCGTTTTAAAGGTGTCTAATTGAAGCCATCTTGTCGCGGAGTTTGAATGTAGGTGGTTGCTAATTCGAACTTTCATTTCTCAGCGCAGTTCGCGGTCTACCGCGCGCTATAATTATGCAAAACCGGCGACGCTCAAACAATGAAATAAAATCTAGATCAATCTTCTAGAAGCCTCTTTGTCCAACCCTTGTACGGGAATTTTTTAAAATAAAATTTGTGATGCACTATTTGTTTTACCGCAAAATTTCATTAATACGTTATATATCCTTCTGGCTCAACGCCATTTTCTAATAGTTTTTTCAGCCTTAAAATTGGTTAATTAACGACGTCATTATGACGTCATTTTTAACCTTAAACCATTCAAACTTTGTTAAATTGCTGCTAAATCCACTATGAATCTTGATACCTATGGATTGGCTACACGTCATGAATGTTAAAACAATTATACCTTTAAAACAATTTTATAAGACGCTATATAACTATTCAGCACAGCGTTATTTTAAATCAAACTCATCTAACGAAGATAATTCAACAAATGCGACCGAACCGTGCTGACCCCTTTGGACATTTCTGAAATCATTATCATTATGAACTAAATTGATGCAGAAGATAAAAAAATGTTAAGTGGGGTCATTATTCGTGTAACGCGGGGTCCCGCTTTGCAGGATGAGTGCTTAACCATTTAGCTAGTGGGCTACAAATTGGATGGCGGCAGATGAACAGTACTGAGGGATAGGCTTAGGAAGGACACACTGGGATGGAGGGAAGGATGAAAGTTGATACGGAATGGAGAAAGGGGGTCGAGGGATCGAATGAGGGAGGAAGGTACTCTCGGCAGGCAGGCAGGGATGCAGAGAGGGGAGAGTCTATGAAAGAGGAGAGGACTTTTGATCTGTCCGCAACAGGACCATTATGAAACGTGACAACGTTGAACTTTCGAATATAAAATCTCTAGAAATCTCGTCACTCTCTTTTCGCTGGTGGTGTCAGACCAAAGTTGGTAATTGGAGGAGGAGGCGGACGTTGATAAATTGCAAATTTATTTTGTGCTGACACATAATTATTGTCGTTAAACAGCAACTAAAGAAACTCCGACACTGCACTCCACGTTCTCCTATGACAAAGTTTTGCTGATCGCCATCACATATGAATCAATCTTTTGTGCTTTAAGCACATCTTGCAAAATTACATGTGAAGTAGGTCGACGTGTACAGCTCACTCGCAAGCGGTAATTAGCCAATTTAAAATGGCTACAGGGTCGTAGTACATATTTGAAGCGTTTTGTGCAGATCGCCATATTATTGATCAGCTGCGTCCAATCTCTGTAGCTCCCCCACCTGGGCCACTTCCACATTACCGGTAGGTCTACTCTGGCATTGCCAGTCCCAAGCCTGGATGAAGGGGGCGACGCTAATATCCTTTGTGATCTCCCAGTGTCATCAAACTGAAACTTCTACGACATGTACGACCATCGATAGACCAAGCAGATCTTACCAAAGAAATTAGGTCGCAGTCAACAGCTTTAGTTGACACAAAATGTCTCTATACAGTGGAAAATGTTGCGGTCTTAATAAAACACCTTTAAAATATTTATTAAGGATGTTATAATTGAGCAGACACGTTCAATCGGTACAGTATAATGCATGGTTTCGCGAAAATAAAAACAGCTGAAGTAGCTACAAGATGATTGTGTCGATCCAATGGGAAACATTATAGTCTGAAGTCTGAAGCGACACCTAGAGAACTTTTATGGAGACGTCATAATTTATACGCTACCTTTAATTCATAGACCAGCCGTCTTCATATTAATTTTCATTTACAGTACCACATGGTAAAAGTTAAATGTTGAATGTGGTAAATCAAATAAAGACCAATTTGGTCACTCGCAGTTGCAACGACCAGCTTCGGCAACTCCGAGTTGTCTCAACTCTCAAGATCCCTCTGTCATAGTGCTACTGTGACTCGTGTGAAATGCCTTTGCCACTATAGTAGAATTGATCACTGCAGTTCGGTAGGCCCCACTCGTGGGTCTGTAACTTGGACTAATTGGGCGCCTTGAACGAGTTCTTCTTTCGGCTGCTCCGCTCTGTTTCTACCAATATGCGTGATGTTCTTCACTGGTTCCCTGTTTCACACCGCATCTCTCACTCAGTTGCTGCACTTGTTTGATTATGCCTTTGTCAACCTGTCTCCCGTCGAGATCTTCGCCCTGCGGCAGCAGAGAAACTTTTGGTTTCTCGAGCTCGCATTTCTATCACACAGCGCCGAGCCTTTTCTATTGTGGATTCCGCTATCTGGAATGGCTTCACACTAGCCTTGCGATTCATGCCAAGGCTAAATTCCATGCTTTTTATAAGTCGCTACAATCCTACTTTTTAGCTTGGAGCGCCTCTTAGTAGGTTTCTTCAAGAGGTGCTATATAGATTCTCGAAATGAATGAATGAATGAATGAATGGAAACAATAAACGAGCACGAAATTCAATTAATAGCAACTTTGACTGAAAAGAAAGCGCATTTAGTGGACCTTAATAGCGAATTAAAGGAAGATGGGCATTTCAAGCTTTTAACTTTTATATCGACTATAGCGTAGCCTACCAGTGGCAGCGCCAGTTTGGGATGGGGCTGAATTTGCGGGAGAAAATTTTACGTTTTCAGTCGCCGAAATTTCTGACGACCTTTTTTGTAGTCAACGACCAAACTTTTTTCAAGAAAATTTTCCATTTCACCCGTCAAAATTTCTGATGACCTTTTTTATTTTTAGCTTGGCTGGCGAATCTCGTGCGTACCTTTAGGGTTATTTGGGGGAGGCTAAAGGGGTTAATCGTGCACAAATTTCCCCTTCCCCCCTTGCGCTGCTACTGTAGCGTACAACTTGCGACACGCTTACCATCATCTGAGCACTGCTGTCCTAGTCTCCTAGAACAACTTGTTCTTGCCAACATGACGTTGTAAGGCCCTGCTATGGCCGCAAAATATTGCTAAACAATAAAATCTTGTGACCATATTGTACCTCTTTAATACCCTTCTTTAGACCCTTCTATAATTCATCAGCTTCGCTTAATCTCATAAGCAAATTCGGCTGCTGCCATTGTTCTCGCAGTGCCAGTCCCAAGATTGTGGTGGGACCAAAATATGTTTGTTTGCAGGAGCTCTGTTGCTCCACCCCAAGCGTCCAGCGCCGTGGCTCTCTCCGCTCTTCTAAACATACCGAGCTTCTTAGCGCCATGCCTTTTCTGTTGCTGGCTCTGCAACCTGGAATGGGCTTACTGTGGAACTACGTCTAATGCCTAGAACCTTTGAGACTACGTTCTACTCTGCGCTTCAGACTGTTCAGTGGCGGCGCTAGGGGGGCTAGGGGGGGCTAAACCACCCTAAAAAAAGGCCATCCATTTTGTCCCATGTAAAAATGAAATATTTGCACGAAAAAACCTTTAGCCCCAAAACTGAAATCCTGGCGCCGCCACTGAAACTCTTGGCTCTAGGACCATTCCTCATAGGCTGATTGCTCATAGGCTGATTGGTCATAGGCTTATTGCTCATACGGCTGATTGCTCATAGGGTCTATTGCTCATAGGCTCGTTGCTCATATCTCTAAAATACACGAACTTTGTCCTAGGTTCAAAACAAATATACCGTTTGCTATATCGATGCCCTTCTTCACGCCTTAGCTAGTGCTAATCAATCAGGGACAACAAATATGCGAAAACTTGACAATGCTGCTATCTAAGTGTAATCAAACTAATTTCAATTTATAGTCTTTTATTATCTGTATTGCTTTGATATTTTATCATTCCTGTATATTATAACCAATGTGTCAATGTGCGTTTGGAATTTGTTGTAGTAAAGTCTATTCTCATTATGCCTAGCAGCAAAAATTGCCTACTTACTTACGTATTAGATTAGATGGAGTTTGCCATTGCCATAAACTTGTCTTAAGCAAGGGACCCTGTTAGACGGATTGGCTTATTGCTTATTGTTGTAGCTAAAAAGTTTAACTGTTTTTAACATTTAACATTTAAATCATTTGTTATCTCTACTGTTTGTGACAGCATCTCTTTTCGAGATCTTTAGTAATGAACACTCTTGTAGTTAAAATGTTTAAAAGCGTGATGAACACTGTTGTAGTTAAACTGTTTTTTACATTTTAACAATTACACAAGCTAGTAAATGTTTTCATTTAAATCAGTTGTTATCTCTACTATTATTGTATTGCATCTGACAGCATATGAATGAAAAGCCTATGAGCAATAAGCCTATGAGCAATAAGCCATATGAGCAATAAGCCCTGTGAGCAATGAGCCGTATGAGCAAAAAGACCTATGAGCAAAAGGCCCTATGAGCAATCAGCCGTATGAGCGATAAGCCTATGACCAATCAGCCTATGAGCAATCAGCCTATGAGGAATGGTCCGTACACCGAAACTCTTCCCTTTTGCTGTGGTTGGGTCGGGAGCGCTTCTGAGTAGAGAACCTTGAAGAGGCGCTGAATGAATGAATGAATGAATGAATGAATGAATGAATGAATGAATGAATGAATGAATGAATGAATGTCTATTATTGCATGCACAGTGTCGCTAAATTGAAAATATTACTAACCTCGTAGTGACGTAAATCAATGAATTCATATCAAAATGGATGGATGGATTCAGATTTGACGAGGGCTTATGACAACAGAGGCCGTTGCCCTCGGAAAAAATTACCAAAATGAACGGCACTATAGTGAACAATAGGAAAATGTCTGCGCTTAATAGACACCTTTGAAAAGATTTCAAAATATGCTACAATAATTATATCAGATTCATATAATTATTCGACACAGGAATAACTCATTATAAATAGTGGACGCATTAATCAACTCCGCGACTGAATGATGACTCTCACCCTAAACATAACCCTAACCAACCCCCATGAGGCCTAATATGACTCTAACCGGCCTTCGCGGAGGGTAACTTGACCTAACCGACCCTCACGATGCCTAACCGACCCTGAACACGACACATACGGTGTATCACTGATGATAACTCTAGTAAGCTCATTGTTTTAAGCGGTTAAATTGCACTTGTTATCATTGTTCGAAAAAAAACCAAGATTTTCTTCAATTATGTATATATATATATATATATATATATATATATATATATATATATCTAAGAAAGGGAATAGAACTCGCAAGAGACCGGCCGAAATGGAGAAGTTTTGTTAGAGCCTCATCGTCGGTGAATACTTGACGGAGGAGAAAGAAAGAAAGATATATATATATATATATACATGTATATATATTTATTTAGGTATTATGGCACTTTTATAAGCACTGAAAAGTACAGCTATTTTGCTTAAAATGCTACCATTGCAATGTGAAAATTCAAAAAGTTTCTGGTGGGGAGGGTCATATCCCCTCCTCATACCCCTGCCCACCACTCTCGGCGCTGTGCGCCTCATGATTGTCATCCAGACGGTCCATAATCTACCCCTCCAGAAACCTCAATCCCCCATAGGAGGGGACAAAATTAAACTCTGGTTTCGGCCAAATGACTAAAAAAAATTCCGACCCAAGCCCAAAACATTTTGGCCCCCCGTTCGAAAATTCCTGGATCCGCCCCTGACTCTTACGGTCCTGATGTCGACAGATTTCTTAAAACTGTGGATTGCCTGATGTTTTAGGCAAGTTACCTTTAAAACGGTTTACTCCGACACTATTTGAAGAAGTTGGCGATACATGCTTTAAACTGCAAACAACTTCTTCAAATAGCGTCGGTGTAAACCGTTTTAAACAATTACAATTACATAATAATGTTGTCTAGAACAGCATGCAATCCACAGTTTTAAGAAATCTGTCGACAACAGGACCGTAAGACATCAGGGTCGTTAGAGTTAATGTGATTTTTACCATCCATGCTCTAAGCAATTACAAATAATGTTGCTGATGTATTTATTGCATCTGCTGATCGCTTTCTATAGGTGTCTAAAAAGTCAAATGCAGGAATATTCTATTGCTGACCTAAATGCTATCTCGCATTTTGTTGTACAGGCATGGCAATAAACATAAAGAGCAAACACGAGGCCATGGACTTACTTTCTGAGGCAATGATTACGCGATCGAATTTTCTCTAACGCAAACAACCCAATTCTTAACAACTCCACGCGATTTAAATGTCCTGTAAACCAAAGAGAAATATAAACAGTTGCTCATTATAAGAGCATAGGCCTACTTATTTTGGAATGAGGTCTATGTGCTTGTTTTTTAAACATTTGACCTTTGATTAACTCTATGGATGATGCATGCCTTTCTATATACCAAAATACGCATAGACCTATATAGCAATTGGTCAAACATTAAAGAATGTTCGAATCTTATCTCATAAACAAAAACAATCCAATGAATTAATTGCATTAAAATGTTTGATAAAAACGCACTTTACCAATATCTAAAATCGTGTATCAACCAATAAAGGTGACTAAAATAAGCACTAAAACAATTAATTTTACTAATGTAACCCTGGCTATTATAAACGACAGACACCAATAGTTGCATGTATCATACGACCTTTCAAAGAAATTAATTACCATACACTGCAGTGCGATAGAATACAGAACAGCACAATACAATGAAATACAACGCATTCTATTAATACATGACAGAAATTAGGAAATAAGGACAGGCAGAGATACAAACAAGGACAAAGCGTGCATAAATGAGAAAACATATTAAGAAACTTAATTGAAATTGCTTTTTCAATTAGTGGTATCTTTCATTAACTCGGGATTGGGGTAGACGAAAAGTCCGAACTCAGCTAAACTGCCTTCCATAGGGATCGGTTCTCTCGCCTTGTCTGTTCAACATATACATTGTACATTAACGACATGCCTGACACCAGGTCTCGCAGATTCGTCTACACAGAGACGTCGCCCTGGGTGCCCAGGGGAGATCCTTTGAGGAGGACGAAGAGATCCTCAATGCGGACGTAGAGCGGCTTGCAGAATATTTTGCGGAGTGGAGACTTAAACCAAGTGTCGCAAAAACCGTATCCAGCTCATTTCACCTCCACAATGCACAAGCGGCGCGGGAGCTGGATATTATGTTGAACGGCAAGCGCCTCCGACACGACCCAAAACCGATATACCTGGGCGTCACCCTGGATAGATCGTTGACATTCCATGAGCACCTAAGAAGGTCCGCTGCGAAGGTCGTTGCAAAAAACAATCTAGCCTACTCAGCAAGCTCGCTGGCTCAACGTGGGGGTCGAGAGCTACGACCCTTCGAACGTCAGCACTGGCCTTGTGCTACTCTATGGCGGAGTACTGCACACCCGTCTGGTCCCGATCGGCGCACACCGGGTGTGTCGACGTCAAACTGAACGAGACTATGCGCCTGATATCGGGTACGCTCCGAGCGACTCCCCTCCCTTGGTTGCCGGTGCTCAGCAACATTCCTCCTCCTCGCCTCCGTCGGGCTGAGGCTTGTTCCAAGATGTGGACTAAGATCCGTAACAATGAAAGACTCCCGCTGCACGCGGATGTCATGCTTCACCCAAGGGTTCGTCTTCCGTCCAGACATCCTATCTGGAGAAATCCTCCAGGGACTGACAGCAATTTCGGCCTGGTGTGAACAATGGCACGCTATAGAAGTGGTGAATAATTCGCTCATCATCTGTCTGGCCTCCGGGAGGTGACCTGCCTCGTCATCCGTGGAAGATTCTAAATCGCTTCCGCGCGGACCAGGGTCGCTGTGCGGTGAACCTGGTGAGATGGGGCAAGCTGATGACACGCTGTGCTGCTGTGGAGAAAGTCAAAAGATGTCTCACATTGTGAACGAGTGCTGCCTTCTTCGATTCCCGGGCGGTCTCCCAGCACTACACCTTGTCGAGGGGCCCGCCGCTACGGCATGGCTTGGTGCGAACTGCATTTGCTAAAGAAGAAAGAAAGTCCGGAAAGAAAACCACTGGACTGTTCCTGAAATTATTTATATTGCATCACCTATCAGCATTTTAAAGGTGCTTTGAAGAATAAACAACGGCATCAGGTCTTGCTTATTTGCCGTCCGTAACATATCCATGAGCAAGTCGCACATACATACATACATAATACATACATGATACATACATGATACATACATACAAACATACTTACATACATACATACATACACACATACATACATACATACATACATACATACATACATACATACATACATACATACATACATACATACATACATGCATACATGCATGCATACATACATACATACATGCATGCATACATGCATACATGCATACATGCATACATACATACATACATACATACATACATACATACATACATACATACATACATACATACATACATACATACATACATACATACATACATACATACATACATACATACATACATACATACATACATACATACATACATACATACATACATACATACATACATACATACATACATACAGACAGACATGCATTAGGGTGGAGTGAAAAACACAAATATTAGATATTTAAAATGTAATAGCAATAAAAAGTTGTCTTATCGTATGGGGTCAAGAAATATCAAAAATGTTTTGAAAAATATTAATGTCTTCGTTTGCCACCAGAAGGCCAAAGTTTCGGAAAATTTGAGTTCTTTGAGAAAATTGAAGGTTTTCTTATTAAAAATTTGTAGTGTAAAATAATTAACCACCAAGCAATACATCGTTGGAAAGAGCTCTTTAAACTGAGTAAAATCATATCTTAATTTCAAGAATAGTCAAATATTTGTAGGATATATTAACTTTTTAAGATACCCCACGTTCGCGACATGTCGCTATGCCTGAAAATGGTAAAACACTAATAACTTTTTTAAACGGCCTGTCATAAGCTGTCGCAAAATTCTGGATTCATACATACTATTAATCGAGCATCTCTGTAAACAAATTGAATCGTAAGTTCAACTTAAACACCTGATAAACGGTGGCTTACGAAGCGCTACATACCAGATAAACAAGCTGGTTTTATTTTTTGTAAACAGTTGAGTTTGGCCCAATACATCTTCATGTGGTCACTCTACGGTGTAAAGAAGTGCAAAAGATTTCATCACCAGTTAGACACCTGTCTAATAGCTCCAAATAGCATTATAAGTTTGTAAACTATCAATGGCGCTTATTTCACGATCCGAACTACTGGTTCGATGATCATTGTGAATCATTAAACAGCAACTAACTAATTTACGCAAACCAACTAATTAGGTTTACTGTCATAGCAGCATAACTCCCACGCCAATAGTGAAAACTGCTGTCGTTGTCGTTATCGTTGTCGTTGCCGTTGTCGCTGTTGCTGTGGTTGTTGTTATTATTGCTGTTGCTGTTGCTGTTGTTGCTATTGCTGTTGCCATTGCTGCTGCTGCTGCTGTTGTTGTTGTGTTGTTGTTGTTGTTGTTGTTGTTGTTGTAGTCATCGTTGTCGTTGTTGATCGCAGCCGTAATGAGTCAATAAGCAATGCTTGCAGCGCCAAATGAGTAGTTGGATGGATCAAAGCTCGAGGGTACGCGTACCTTAAAATAGAATACGTTAAAATACGTATGTACCTTTCAAAAAATAGAATACGCGTATGGTACGTACCATACACGACAATTTTATTTAGGCATGGTTTACTCAGCGACCCATAGCCAACGTATAATCTGACGTCAACTGTAGGCCTATGCGTCATTGAAACCGGTACTTGCGGTAGCGTAGCAGTAAATATAATTCGATAAATTCTTTGGTTATAAACTTGTAATTAATTTAATGGAAAATGTATTGTCTTTTTGATGAGAGCTAAGTACACGTCGCTGGTTTGCAAATTGGTGTAGCCTAACTCGAAAGTTGCAGTAGGCTATATCTATATAGCCTACGCATCAGTCAGCGAGTCAGCGATGCCCAGAGAACCTGGGAAGGAATGGACGCACGTGAAAGTCTTGAAAAATGCGAAAACAATTATTTGATCGAACTGAGAGACGCGACGGAAGATCGTAGTACGTGGAGAACGTTGATCATGGCGGTCGCTAAGGTTCAAAGAATAGACGGCACAGGGTGACAAGGTGATAGGACTTCAGACATAGACTTTAAAATGGGTGATTAGAAATCACTCCCACATTTTTACCATGATTGCGGGTCACAACAGTTACTGTAGACATAGCCAGAAAGAATGGATCATAATCATAAATTTTTGTCAACTGGCAGTTATTAAATAGCCCGTAGTCAACGTTTTAAAGGTATCTAAGTTCATTATAGGACATCAGATATAACAGGCATTGATGTGAAAGATGATGCGGGCATTGCATGAGCATGAGCATGAGAGATGAATAAGATCGAGAGTAGTCTCGAGCAGTTGGATGAAGTATAAAACGAAGTGATGGGGAAGAGGGGAGATCTGAATCATCTGACACAAACAATGAGACAATACATAGAGACGGTGGACATTAGAGAGGCAGTGTGAACATTTATTATTAAACGTCTCTACTGCTAAGTTTAACAATGATAGTCGGTTGACTACAAATTGAACATAATGATTATATTGAACAATAATTCTTTGAGGTTCAAGTGGCGCTTCATAAATGTCTTGTTACATCACATGCATATATACAGTACGCCCACATCCGACAATACATCTTAATAGACTGTTTGCGTAATTGGTTCGCTTCTGCCTGAGACTGATTTGTTGCATCATTATTTAGTTTCTGTTTAATGACATAATTGACATTGAACCGCGCCAAGGGTTAGCGCATCCATTCATGGATGGATCCAGATTTGAAGAGGGCATATGACAAAAGAGGCCGTTTCCCTCGACAGAAATTTGTTTGGCATATTACAGCACTATTATAGATGGATAGATGGATCCGATTTGACCAGGGTCTATGACAACAGAGGCCGTTACCCTGGACAGAAATTTGCTCGGTTTTTACAGCACTTAAGAGCAAGGTTATCCACTATTACAGATCCAGACCGCTGCCGAAAATCTATAGCACTGCTAGTACTTTTTAAAGGTGTCTAATGGTTGTCTTGCGTAATCCTGCTTTAAACGACTTCCTGCGGTTGTCTGGCCCTCTCAACATTGACCTAACGTCACAGACTTGAAGGCCAAACATCTTACAGGATCATTCGCTTCTAATTTGACTGGATATTCTAGCTGAAGTCTAATAGCTGGGGTCTATACCTTACTTAACGTGTGACCGATATACACATGATTCTGTGAACGCAGCACAACAATAATTTTAATATTCCAACGTTTATCGTCGTCATATAATTATTATCGTCATTTCACTCATATCGACAGTTGATTGTTATTAACACGTATGTGGAGATCAGAGTATGAACAATTGAACATGCAATTGAAAGCACACAAGAATATAACGATGCAGTGAAAATAATTAACATAATATGTGGCTATCAAACATCGTTTCATAAATCTCTCAAGTCTGGTTTCTATGGCCGTGGCTGGACTCGGAGCGCCCTGCATAGGTTTGTGGAATGGGTGCTATATAAGTGCGTTGAAATAATGTGTGAATGAATGAGTGAATGAATAGCATCGGGTCTACACCTTTATTATGTGAGTAAACTGATCTATGCATTGCGGGAATTAGAAAACCCCATAAGCTGCAAATTCACTAAAATCACAACAGTTAAATTGTATAAATAGACGCGCAATTTATTACTTTAAAGGTGTCTAATAGTGACATCTCATTGTCCCAGACCGGTTTGGTGTTAGCGGTTGCCGTCACTCAGGAGTCGTGTCTGTTGGCAGGGCCGGATCCAGGGGAAGCCAATCCGGCCATGGTCCCCATTTAGAATTTTTTTATCCTTGACCAGCTATTATGGCTCGGAAAGTTGACGTGGTCCCCCATGAGTAGTTGTGTAGGCCCCTCCCCACACCAGCAATGTCCGTATACGAGGTCCGTACGACCAAAAAAGGTTATCAACTCTTTTGGCGGATAAAATGGTATCTTGTATTTGGGAATTCGAGACAAATTACCAAAAAAGTCATCAGATTTTCGGCGAAGAAGGCGACAATTTTTCCATGTCCCAAGAAAATTTCTGTATCCGCTCTTGTCTGTTGACGCCAAAAGTAAGCAGTCTTCAGATCATTTGATCGACTTCGTTGAAATGGTTTCCGTTGAAACCGTTGTATACGGGTTCTTCTTAATTGAATGTCTGCTTGAGCCATTTTTGTGGCCTAACGTTTGGTGGAAATAGTTATTTTGGTTAGATGGATTTTAATTCGCACAGTCGTCACAATCGTATTAACTCATTCACACTCCATATCACCAGATGTTGAACTTCCTCTCTGGCGGAAAAATCGACTCATGAGAGCCCATCGAATAAATAAGCACTTTATGCAAAAAAGAATCCATTAGACACCGTTAATTCGCTGAGATACGGTCTATATGTATTCTTCGTATCCTTTCAAGTCTGTAATACTGTGGTATAGTATTTTCATTTTAACATCACTGTGTGGTAACAGAGACCATTAGCGACGCCCTCTTCCTTTATCCAGGCTTGGGACTGGCACTGGCACTGGCAGAGTGCAACCAGTGGCGGAGTTCTGCAATACTGTCGCATCGACGGAACACTTTGATACAATAAACGATTTGGCATATTAAGGAAGATCATGTTTTCAAGATGTAAGGTAATACACGCCGCCATTGGTTCTTCTCTGGCAGTGCCAGTCCAACGCCATGACATAAGAGGAGGGTGACGCAAAGTGAATGATTTTTTTATGATTGATGCTCAACTGAAACTATCCTATAGCTAATACATGTAGTTCACCCATGCAGGCAAACTCTGCCACTGTTCGTCCTCTGACAGTGCCAGACCCAAGCCTAAAAAACGAGTAGGGTGACGATAATTGGTCTTTCTCATCAGAGTGTTTCTGATATTGCTAAGCTCTTGAGAGTCATGCCACCATCCTATTGAATGACGATAATCAAAGTATTTGATAAGTGTATGGCGACGCAAAGCGAATGAGTGTATGGTTGTATTTGTTAATAATTATTTTGTCCAATTATATTCAAAACGAAATTTAAGTTAAACGGTGAAATTCGACTCCTGTGATGACTTATCAACCGTTCTTATAGCGTTGTGTCAGTTGAAACTAACGAAGATCTTATTGCCAGAGGCTAAAATAATTATGCCACAGTGCACTTAATTTGTTGATGCTCCTACACACCTTTAAAATACTTTCAAACTTCATTATATATGCGCGTCAAATTTTGAAAAGTGCAGATTGTTGCGTTGAATGTAGTGCATAATTGGTAAACCCAGACATTTAATCTTTCACAATAAATATCATCGACCATTAAAACCTGAAGATGTCGTCAAACGCTTACAATAAATAATGTCGCTACATAATTCCGCCAGCTTTTTTTCCGATTTTCTATTGCCGTCATGTTTTTTCATTTTTTTGTAACTTGTACAACGCTGGTAGGAAAAGGCCGTTCCCGAAAGTATGGCGTCGTTTTTACAGCAGAAGAAACTACATTCCCGTTGTAACTGTTGATTAAAACGTCTCTTCAGTCTTTTGTGCTTTGCGCCAGTCCCGGGATATAGTATCGAAGGACAAGTCTATCCATATTATTGTGGCTTTGCGTCGCTAAGCAGAAACTACTAATAATAAGTTGCAAACAACAAAAGATTGGCTATTTTTGATGGTTCGTCTGCGTTTGACGCCTTCCTCGACGTCTTTCTATATCTTTTGGATTGTTTGGTCAGCCTCTAGAATGGCTTCGTTTATACCTTATATTTGCTTTGAAAACTTAACTCTTGTCCCATGTTGATGTAGGTTATGATCGGTTCCTTGGAGCCGGAAGGTTGCTGTTGCGAATCCGCCACAAACCACCGCTTACGGACCCAGGCAAGTCCTTCATTTGCAGCTGCTCATGCGCTTTCGTGTGAAACTCCGATTCAGTATCCGCGCTATATAGTCTGGAGCAACTCTGAGTAGAAATATTAAAGCGGCGCTATAACAAGAGCTCCCACAAAATTGCTCCTACATATATATATATATATATATATATATATATCAAACATTATATCGACCTATGCGGTCCTGATTTCGACAGATATCTTGAAACTCTGGATTGCATAATGTTCTTCATAGGCCTATTATACTAGGCTACCTTTTAAACGGTTTCATTCGACGCTATTTGAGAAGACGCATGCAAATGGCACTGACTGTCCGCGTCTTCCTCCTCATGTATCTGTTGATGTACCTTCTTTGCCTAAGCAACTGACAGCGAAGCCTCTTATCGATTTCCTTAGCGCCTTTATAATATTATGTCTACCTACATAGTCACATGCTACATGTAGCCTACATCGTTATACGCCCGATAAGAACGTGTGAACCTCGCTTTAAACTTGTGAAATAATTATTGCCTTCATTTCTTTATCCATAGACGTCGCCTCGTTGCAGTCATCTTGAATGATATTGTAAATAACATTTAAAATCTCTGCAATCCATGTTATATCAAGTAAATATTCATTGGTTTTTCTCGCCATACATAATAATTTGCATTCATTTTGTACAGTGCCGTCTATGCTTTTTACACCTATACAACCGCAGAAGCAATGGTTCTTAAAGCCGCGTGCTAAAACAGTTAACTCAAATGCAACGATTAAAATTCATTGTTGATTTATAAAATCTGTTTGCATTCATTATGGAATAATTCTAATGCAATTATAACGCTGGGGTTTATGTTTTCGTTTAAGTCCATCGTTGACTGACAACAGTACTGTCTATATTTGTCTGTTTGTTTGTATGCGCACTTGTTATATCGCCCTTCAAGCTCGCTACTCAGAGGCGCTCCCGACTGCAGAGCGGACACTGCATCGAAGTTTCACGCCGAAGCGCTGAGCAATTGCGAGCGAAGGACTTGCCCAAGGTCCGTACGCGGCGACTTGAGGTGGATTCGAACCTCGAACCTTCCGGCTTCAAGGCAACGACGCCACCACTATACCACCGCGCCCCATAATATAGCGTCTATAGCGTCCTCTATTGAAATTTGATCGTACTGGCACATGAGGTTTATACAATAATAATAATGTCAAAATAACAAACTATCATCAGAAATAATACTGTATCGTAGATATATATGTCTTATTTATTTAGTTACTTATATGTATCGCATTTGCCATAGCGCCCATTCAAGCTGTCTACTCAAACTGTCTACTACTGTAATAGAGCGGACACTGCATGGGAATTTCGCGCAGAAGCGCAGGCGCAATTGCGAGTGAAGAACTGCTCAGGACCTCACATGGCGGCTTGGATTCGAACCTGAAACCCTCCGGATCCAATGCAATTAACCCACCGTTACACCACCGCGCTCCACATGATTAATTTCGAAGCCATTAAGATTCTTTTCCAGGCTGCTGAGTGCTGAAAAAATCAATAAATCAATTCCTATGATCGACAGTCTGTACAGTTCATGACAACCAAGATTTTCCGTCTGTGGGAAGACTAGACGACGAGGGAGATGACTAGTCATGTGCTGTCGAATGCCGAGGCTAAGAAAATTAAGTGGTTAACACTTAATACCTTTTAACGAATTCCAGAGAATAGAACCGACTTAGGCTCTCGCTTTGCAGCTCAATAATATTTCACTCCCTACATTAGATGGACGACTCGAAGCTTACTATTTCTCCTTGATTTTTGGTCATTTATAAGGTAAATTTGATTCGTTTTAAGGGTGTGTAAATCATGTTTATCAGAATAGTTGTAGTAGCTGTCTTTGCAGCGCGCTTATGGGTGTAGAGTGTAGACTTTAAGAACAAAATATAGTTGTAAGATTTTGACCTTTTGCCTCATTTTAAAGGTATACCCTATATATGTTTTTCTTGGGTCTAGGACTTTACCCCCCGGCCCATTACCCCCTGCCATTACCCCCCTGCCATTACCCCCCTGCCATTACCCCCGCCCATTACCCCCCGTAGGACATTACCCCCTGCCATTACCCCCCGGTCTGCCAACATTTGGGCCAGTTTATGTGCATTTGTATGTATGTATGTATGTATGTATGTATGTATGTATGTATGTATGCATGTATGTATGTACGTATGTATGTATGCATGTATGCATGCATGCATGTATGTATGTATGTATGTATGTAATATGTATGTATGTATGTATGTATGTATGTATGTATGTATGTATGTATGTATGTATGTATGTATGTATGTATGAATGTATGTATGCATGCATGTTTGTAAGTATGCATGTAAGTATTATGTAAGTCAGCATGTATGTATGTAAGTATGTATTTAGGTATGTATTCAAGTATTATATAAGTATGTATGTAAGTATGTATGTATTGTAAGTTTGTATGTAAGTATATGTATGCATGCATATTCATATGTACGTATGCACGCACGTACGTATGTATTTTATGCTTACATACTTACATAATCACATACATACACATACATACATACATACATACATACATACATACATACATACATACATACATTCATTCAGACATACAACATACATAATTGCATACATACATACATACATGCATACATATATACATACATACATACATACATACATTCATACATACATACATACATACATACATACAAATGCGCATAAACTGGCTCCAAATGTAAGCCCACCCGGGGGTAATGGCAGGGGGTAATGTCCTACGGGGGGTAATGGGCGGGGGGTAATGGCAGGGGGGTAATGGCAGGGGGTAATGGGCCGGGGGTAAAGTCCGGATACCGCAAAAAACATTGTGCTTTTGCAGCCGCATTTGAACGCTAACATTATAACAATATCACTATCGATGACTATTGTTCACAGATTTTTTCTTTCTATGTCGATGTATCTATTGTTCCCTCATTTCCTCTTTGTTTAATCGCATATTTTATTATTTAATCATTATCAGGTAATTCATAATGTGTGATTTTGAAAGCAATAAATTTGATTTGGCTGGATTTGATTTGTTGAAGAAAACATCATCAGTCTTGTAGCCTACTAGAGTAGTTCGAGTCGTTATTTTCAAAATGGTAGGAGGCTGTCATTTATCAACGAGTAGCTAATAGTAAGTTGTTAATAACAATACTTTTATGATGAAGCTGAGCATTTGTTTACATTTTCACGTGCAGCGCTCGTGAATAAGGTTGTGTCCGCATCTGACTATTATTATAGTCTATGTGTTTTAGGAATTTTGGATTAACTTTTAGAATAATAATTATTATGGTTGGGATTATCTGCGATGTCAACAACCTATTGAGTTGCGATCTCCTTATCAGCTGTGAGATTACGATGCCAGCGATATCGCTAGCCACAAAATAGTCCAATATTTAACTTCAATTTTGACACCTAATAGATTTCATAATCAGCGCAATAAACATTTAAACTGCAGCAAAAATTCGCTTACCATTGTTCTTTCATTCATTGTTCTTTCATTAAGGGAATTTGTAGAGAGCCTCTTAGTGGGACTACTCAGAGGCGCTCCTAGCTGTCTTTAGACGAGAGGAATGCCTGAGAAGGAGTTTTAAAAAAGCGGAGTGTCAGAGGAAGGCCATTCCAGGCTGAGGGTCCTACCACCAGAGATCCTGTATTGCAGGCTGTCTGTTCCGTTAGTAGCTAAGATTTATGTAGTCTGTCATTTGTGTTCTTGTGAATTGTTTTAATTGCTTAACTTTACATTGTAACCGGCCATGAAAAGAGAAAGGTCTAATTCGTTAATTTAACCGCTTGGTCATAAATGTCTCATCAATGTAAAGATACAGTGAGTTTGTGACACCTCCAAATCACCTCCAACAACAGTAAATTCACCAATAGCGAGGTTCCTAAAATGAACCAAGGTCATATACAATATCTGTGCAGTAGATTATTTTTGACGGACAACCGCACGATCATCGTATGCGCAAGAACAAGAGCGTTTAAGACGACAGAACAAAACTATCTGTTACAAGCATGTTGCTTTTTCATACACAGTGGCGGCGGTAGGGGGCTAGGGGCTCAGCCCCCCACAAAATGCAAAAATTTTGTGTGTGGCAGAAATTACTGCACAAATGTCGTATGTGGCAGAAATTACTGCACACATGTCGTATGTGGCAGAAATTACTGCACAGATGTCGTATATGTGGCAGAAATTACTGCACAAATGTCGTATGTGTGGCAAATACGGGTTGTCCGTCAAAAATAATCTACTGCACAGATATTGTATATGACCTTTAATTACATTTAAAAGCCTTTCATTATGCTGCTGCATAAAGGACACTGACAATGTCACTTGCTGAATCAAAATAAACATTTTGGCTATTTCACTTTTTATGAGAAAGGAACATGCACCTTGAAAAAAGTTTTTTTCTATTTCCTGAAAAGTTTTGGTTTTTGCACATAGGCCTACGACGTTTGTGCTGTTGACCATCGATAGGTGACCTTTCTCTACAAGGCGTACCTTCCTGGGTTTTGACGTACATTGAAAAGTAGATTTCCGAAGGTTTGCTATAATTTTATGTTGCGTTGAACGAGTAAAGGAGTTGCCTGTTAATTGCGCTCTGTTGAAATTTATTCGTAATTGTAATCTTCCAATTTCCATGACGGCACTCGAAAGTCAAGCATTGTTTGTTCTCTGGCAGTGCCAGGACCAAGCTGGGATTAGGGTGGAGGGCGACACTGATAATTAATCTTTGTTATCACACATATATCATAACACTGCAACTACCGATACCGCCCATCTACATGTATCTATAATCATTCCAAACTGACTGAGATTTACATTGCAGTAATCGCATTAGACCTCTCTATAATAGTCTCAACATGCTTATGATGCTAGAGTAGTAGTAGTAGTTTCAGCAACTCCGCCACTGGTTGCACTCTGCCAGTGCCAGCCCCAAGCCTGGATAAAGGAGGAGGGCGTCGCTAATGGTCTTTGTTACCACACAGAGACGTTAAACTTCAACTACACACACAGTTTCAGTTTTTTTCGGTAAGCCTGTAAACGACTTCTTTCCTTCTCTCAGTCTCTCATATCTCTTCTTTCATATTTCATCACCTTTACTGACTTCCTCACGGTTCAAATCCGGATTAAGGCTCGTGCTTTGACCTACCGACCTTACCCCTTTTTAACGTCCCGACACCTCCTTGATGTCATCCGCCGTCTTACGTTCACGTGACATACATAATCTTCTTGTCTCGCAAAATGAGGGCGGTTTTGAAAAGTTCGACCTTTTACCATCATTGGTCCTGTTCTATGGAATTAACTCTCCCCACGGAGGAACGTCTTCGTTATTAACTGGTGCCAGAATCACGTCTTGCACCGTCTCAAACTATTTTCTTTTCTCACGGTCGTTCGCACTGGGAGCGCCTCTGAGTGGTGTGTACGACGAGCGACGATTTTTAATTTTTTAATTTGTAGATATAATTCGAATTTACGATACGATACACTATAGTAATTGCAACATCATATATATATATATACATATATATATATACACACACACACACATATATATATATATATATATATATATATATATATATATATATGCGCACCAGAATAATCATATACGGATTTGACAGAATGCGCGGCCTGTAACACGAAGCCAAGGGTTTGATCCAATTCGACGGCTATAATTGTCTTATGGGGTGTTTTAAGCCATTCACTGACCTTAATTCGCCTGAGGCACCTTCGAAACGATATCGAATCTCGTTATATGACGTTGAAGCAGGCCAAGATTGTTAATGTGTCATTTTCGCTGCTTAATAAGGTCATTATTTTTGAAGATTTAAAATGGATGCAAACAAAACAATTGGTAAGAGCTTTCGTTTTGTAATTTGAATATTATGGATTCAACAAATCATAACTGCACTTTTCGAAAATTGACGTAAACATATTAATAAAGGATGAAAGTATTTTAAAGGTTTCTAGTAGCATCAGCAGAATAGTTGCATTATAATAATATTATATTGAACAATTCTAAGAGTCTCAAGTGGCATCTAAGAATCGTTCAATATGATTATATGTTCGGTAATAAACCTTAGATGATGTTGGCAACTACAATGTATATAAGATATTTCATAGCATTCATGAGGTTATGGTAAAATATGACATTTGGTTTGAGTAGCTAGTGTATCGAACGCTTTACTGGAATCAGGTGCAGTTGCATAAATACGTTCTGACTTTTCATTGAGCATCTTGGTGAGGTTATGTATGCTGGAGCCATTTTGTGGTCTCATTTGGTGGAAAAAATAATTATTTTTGTTGGATGGATTTTTATTCGCACATGCACAATCGTATTAACTCATTCACACTCCATATCACCAGATGTTGAACTCTTCTCTGAAGGAAAAATCGACTCATGAGAGCCTGTCTAATAAAATGAATTACTTTGTGCAATAAAGAATCCGTTAGACACCGTTAATTCGCTTAGACAGGGCGACACGGGCTATAATGTGTTCTTCGTATCCTTTCACGTTTGCAATACTGTGGCATCGACCAAACACTTTGATACAATAACGACTTGACATAATTATTATTAAGGTGGATCCTGTTTTCAAGATGTAAGGTAATACACGCCGCCATTGGTTCTTCTCTGGCAGTGCCAGTCCAACGCCATGACATAAGAGGAGAGTGACGCAAAGCGAATGAATATTTTATGATTGGTGTTGAACTGAAACTATGCTATAGCTAATACATGTAACTCTACCCATGCAAACTCTACGACTGTTTGTCATCTGACAGTGCCAGACCCAAGCTTAAAATTAGAGGAGGGTAACGCTAATTGATCTTTCTTTTCAGAGTGTTTCTGATATTGCTGAGCTCTTGAGAGTCATGGCATCATCATATTGAATGACGATAATCAAAGTATTTGATAAGAGTATGGTGACGCAAAGCGAATGGTGTATGCCTGTATTTTTTATTTTTGTCCAATGATATTAAAAACGAAATTTAAAATAAACGGTTAAATTCGACTCCCGTGTTGACTTCTAATCACCCGATCTCACAGCGTTGTGCCAGTTGAAACTAACGAAGAATGTTATTAGAAGAGGCTAAAAGAATTATGTCACAGTGCAATTAATTTGTTGATGCTCCTTGAAACCTTTAAAATACTTTCAAACTTTATTATATGTTTGCGTCAAATTTCGAAAAGTGCAGATTGTTGGGTTGAATGTTAGGACTTGTGGATGCGTTGGATGTGGTGTACAATAATTATTGGTAAACCCAGACATTTAATCTTTCTCAATCAATATCATCGACCATTAAAACCTGAAGACGTCGTCAAACGGCTACAATCCATCATGTCGCTACATAATTTCGCTAGCGTTTTTCGATTTTCCACTCCCGTCACATTTTAATTTTTGGTGGTGCTTGTACAACGCTTGGATGAAAAGGCGGTTCCCGAAAGTACGACGTCGTTTTTACAGCAGAAAAACTACATTCCCGTTGTAACAGTTGATTAAAACGTCTCCTCAGTCTTTTCTGAGTTGTCGCCAGTCCCATAGTATCGTAGGAGGGTAATTCTATCCATCTTATTGTGGCTTTGCGTCGCTAAGCAGAAGCAGAATACTAATAAAAAGTTGCAAACAACTAAAGCTTAGCTCTTTCCGCGATGGTAAGGCAGCTAAGGCCGACATTGACCTCTTACGTTCAGTCAGAAGATGCGACACTCATGTCCTGCGAAGCATTTTCCCCCACGGACTCAACTCTGCTATATAATCTTCGTCAACGACCACAAGATTTCTCGCTGCCTGTAAAAGACGACCACAATTTCATCCCACGCATTTTATACCGACGTGAAGAAAAATCATCCCTCTGATATTCATATGCCTAACTAACTTACTGACCGTTACTAAAGAAGACACTTTCAATACTTTTTATATTATTTTCTATATCTCTTTAAGTACCCATGTGCGGCGTGCTATATTGAAACCGCGAATGAGGTTGAGTTCTGAGAGCTGCGGGTCGAGGTGTTAAGACTGCAAGGATATAACAGCGTAAGAGAAATTATCTGTAATAAAATGTACTTTTAAATTGTTGCAACTTAGACACCTTTAAAATGATAATAAGGTACGCTGTGTATTTCTGATCGGATCAATTAAGTAAGTCTTCGTCCCTGCCTAGCATTTCTTATTAGTCGGGTCAATCTGCGACATGACCCTGAACAAATTGCAAGAAAGCGTTTTATGATGATTTTATGGTCTATTGGGTCTGGTGATAAACATACTAAAAGTTGCAAGAAATCGGACCACAGCAAGTGGTCTAATTTTGGCGGGAAAAAAGATGGCCGCCAATTGGACTAGGCATGGAATCTGGAAATGATACTGTTAGGAACAAATCATGTAATAATTCGCTAACATGCTTTTCTAGACTAATTCGACCCTCCTGAGAACGAAAATCGTGGTTAGCAAGCTTGATTTTTAGCGGTTGCATGGGAAAACAAGATGGCGGCCAAAATGGCGGCTTATTGCTTAAAAGGCTGTAAGTCGAGTATTGTATGTAATATGAACACGATTTTGCAATTAAAATTAAGATGTATGGGTTCTAGGCATGCAATGGAATCAAAGACTCGTATGTAGCACTGGAAGAAAACCAAAATGGCGGGAAAATGGCGGCCAGAATGTTGAAATTGCTAAAAGTGAAATGATGTATGCAATGGAAACATGTCTCGGAAATGGATGGATCTTTCGAAGACGGAGGCGGACGAGAAGTGGAATGGGGTAGAAGGCGAATGGAATCCATCCTGCGCAATACCATCCTCCGCCAACCCATCCACATCATCATCAGCATCATCTCCATCACAGCCTGACATCAAACGGCGCTGGAGGGGTTCATTCCAGCATCGTCTCTCTACAGAAGCCAGGCCTACGGGCACCTGCCTGGAACACTCAAACGGGACAAGAGTTTGCTATCCATGGCGCATCAATCAGCGCACCCCTACGAACCGTACACTCGAGGGAGGCTGCCCCTACCATCCGCTGTTCCATCGTCGTCGTCGCGTGTCCTCCAGCCGTCGTCCAGTCCCAACCCGCATACTACGAACCTCTTTGCGCTAATCTCCCCTCGCGTTGCCAGCCTTCGTCTGGCAAAAGAAACACTAAGAGAATGATCATCTCCCAGGGGGCCTCGAACGACTGTCTGACAAGGGCGGTCACCACCACCAGCACCACCATCAACACCACCACTTGGAGATGGAAGATATCAACACGAAGGACCTAGCGCAGAAGACGAGCAGTGAGCTGAAGAGGTACAGCAACCCTCCAACTATCGATTCAGACTGAACCCCTGAAACATCGCTGAGCAAACAGTGGTTTCTACTATAACGTCATCTGCGTTTGGAGTGCAGAAAGTAGTTTAACAACTTTCATCTCAAGGTGGTGGTGGAGCTATGTTCGACAGTCTGCAAAGATCATGACAACCAAGATTTTCCGTCGGTCGGTAGGCTAGACGATGAGGGAGACGACTAGTCATGTGCTGTCACATGCCGAGGCTAATAAAATTAAGTAGTTAACACTTGATACCTGCAGCGAATTCCAGAGAATGGAATCGACTTCCGCTCTCGCTTTGCAGCTCAAATTCACTGCATAGATTCAAACAAAGGCTTGAATCTTACTGTTATTTTCACCTTGGCTTTCGGTAAATTATAACGTCAATTTTAATGGTTTTTATGGGTGTTTAAAGCACGCTTATCAGAATAGTTGTAGCAACTGTCTTTGCAGCTCACTTATGGGTGGACATAGTCAGGACTTTACGAACAAAATACAATTATAAGACCTTTTGCTTCATTTTAAAGGCAGCTTATGCAAAAATCATTGTGCTTTTGCAGCTGCATTTGAACGCCAACATTATAGCAATATCACAATTGGTGACTATAATTGCTCAAAGATTTTTCCTTTCTATGTCGATGTGTCTGTTGTTCCCCCATTTTCCTCTTTGTGCGTTTAATCGGATATTTTATTATTTAATCATTATCATGTAATGCATAATGTGTGTTTTGGGATCAATAAATTTGATTTGATGGGATTTGATTTGTTGAATAAAACATACTCAGTCTCGTACTAGGGTCTGTAGCATTAGTTCTGTATTGTCTCATCAGTGTAAACCCAATTTATTAATAATTATAATCGGCAAATTATATAAGCTAGTGAGATACCAATTTAAAGGTGTCGATTATTAGTGTTGCGCTATCCATACTTTTATGACATCATTATGTCGCTAGATTGAGAGTATAAATCGTTACTCGCCGCCAGAGTGCACCACACGCTGACCACGCGTTGTTATAGACGGCGGTATATCCACAACTTTTGCTGGTTATAATTGTGGTGACGTTGAAAATGCGCTATAATATTATATGAGGTATTCTGTTGACTTTGCTTACTTGCGAAAATTTACCATCAGATAAACTGAGTGAAACGGAGTGTGGAGTGGCAACATTTTGCGTTCGATCCTGCCTATCGGCAGAGAACCTGAAGAAAAAGAAATTGAATGAAACTGATTGCAAGAAT
The DNA here is from genome assembly GCA_949752735.1 of Lumbricus terrestris. Lineage (NCBI taxonomy): Eukaryota > Metazoa > Annelida > Clitellata > Crassiclitellata > Lumbricidae > Lumbricus > Lumbricus terrestris. Next base: position 14,596,051 of record OX457048.1, on the reverse strand, counting down.
CTTCGAAATATTAAAGGAATTGCACTTGAAAACTAGGACCTCATGACGATCTAAAGAGCAGAGTTGATTGTTGATATAGGAAACCTAATAAGATCACGGAGGATGCATGTGAGGAGCTTAAAACAAGTACGTCCCGTACTTTATACTGAATCCGTGCAGTTAAGGGAAGCCAAGGCCTTAGCCAGGATTCTATTTCGGGCATGGGCGGAGTTTATCAGGGGTTAGGGGGGCTAAGCTCCCCAAGAAGACCCAGGTTCATTATTTTCTACCGTGTAAATGGTTTCTTTTCCCGGGTTTAGCCCCCCCCCAAGAAGGCTTTAGCCCCTCCGAGAACGGAAACCAAACACCGCCCATGATTTCGGGGGTGTTTTCCCGACTTCTTTTTTAGGCTAAATTTCCTGACCAACTTTTATTTTACCTTTTTGGCTCGTAATGCGTTCACGTGGTGCAAGAAACCTATTTCCCGCAATTTTCTACTATTTTCTGCTCGAAATTACATTACACACTGTAGTACTTACATCATCTGCTAGTAAATACATTATTTAATTTTTGCGTTACGTCATTTCGGGGGGTATTCAAACACCCAAAACACCTCCTAGCTACGGCCTTGAAGGAAGCCACCAAGTTCAGTCATAGAAATTGAAAATGCGATATATAGAAACGAGGGAGGCGGGCAATCAATCGAGCAAATGTATCAAGTACCGATTGGAGTGGAGCCAGACGGAGTTTTGGTAATCCAATGAGTATTGAATTAAAATAGTCAAATATATTCACTGACAGTTATAATAATAATTATTGTGTGCCTGCATTGAGAGAGTTATAATAATAGTAATTGTTTATCTACATGTACATTGCCGTTGTTGATTATTAATGTGCTTTGACGTGTAGCCTAGCTGGGTGCGGTTTGTCAAGTGGATTTGTTTCTTTTCCTAAATTAAACGAAGATTGTTACATTGAGTCTAACTACTGTTCACCACACAAACACCTTCAAAACTTTACCACTGGTTGCTATATAAACATGATGCGCAATAACCGATTAATAAGCAGTGACATCCTACCTACTCTTCGGCAATGATCATTTGATACGGCCTTGAATGGGCGCTGCCATTCGGGAGCCTTACAGTGTAAAAAGTTGGTCAGAGGTATCGTCCCACAGCGTGGATGTTAAGAGTTCGATCCTCTCCGATTACACTGTTACTGGGCATGAACATTAATAGTTCGGTGAATTAAGTCGCTCATTTACCCGCTCATTTACTATGAGCAAATCTTTGCATGAAAAGTTTTGAAATAGACTAAAGAATATGTGATAAAAATCTGAAAAAAGCGACATGGGGAAATATTTGAAATTTGAAATTTATTTGTGAGCAACAGTAGTTGGGTTTCTCCACTAGATATGGTTTTTTCAACGACCTTATTTTTTGGTCTTCGTCTGGGTTTCTGGGTTTTTCGGGGCAAAATCTGGGTTTGTTTTAGCTAACTGGACATTTTGCATTTACAAGTTACAACACATGAATATTCTGTGAAATTCAAAGATAACTTGTGATACATAATTTTTATTCCACTAAATTTCATTTGAAACTCCACAATCAGTCTACCCGCTGGGCCTCTGCGCGTGCGGACACCACATATCTTTTTATAGATTCAACTTATTCTCAATATGGATACCGTGTCTCTAACAACTTTGACAATTGATATTTTTTCGGTAGTTATAAGTTTTAACTACATTTGATTCGCCGCGTTTGACGAGCATTGTGTTAACCCTCATACGAACATGCGAAAATTCAACAAAGGGTCCAGAAGCACTTACAAATAGTCTGGTTTTTTCTGGGTTTTTTTTCGTAAGGAAATCTGGGTTTATTTCTGAAACCTCATTGGCAACACTGGTGAGCAGACGATAAACAGCTGACGCGTTTGTTTACATTCATACTGGTCAATCCAGGAATTGGCAATAAATTCTTTCATCATTATTATAACAACTTCTCCGTATACCTTGACAAAAAATTTACTTAAACGATGCAGAATAAACAAGAGTCAGCAGTGAACCAGAAGAAGGCGCACTTCCTATGACTTCCATTCCCCATTTCCATGACCTGGTGGGGATCATTGAGATGTATTACATGTAGAACATTAGCACTAGAGAGAGTATGACGTATCTGCCCTGCAGTCATATGTGAAGTCATCAATTAACGTCGATCAATTCAAAACGACCAATCATATGCGATTTCTCTAACCGACCAATCACAGTCTCACAACTTCGATCTAGAAAAACAACTATTATAATATCAACATTTGTGTAATTCGGACATGTCAATGTTAACTTGTGAATATTGCAGGAAAACTGCAATATTCACAAGAAAACATCGACATGTTCGAATCACTATAAAAATGTTGATATTATTTTAGTTATTTTCCAGATGGATGTTGTAAAACTGTGATTGGTCGGTATTAGAAATCGCCTATGATTGGTCGGCACAAATTTAGACAGATATGATGTGATTGGTCGGCACGAATTTAGACGTCGACTTCAATATAGAGACTTGATACTCTCTCTAGTGATATATTCATTATATAATGCACCCCTATGGTGGGGATACGGCGAGACCAGCGCGAGACGCACTCTAGCGTCGAGTAACGATCTTTTTCTCAATCTGTCGACATCTGCCGGTTGAACTTTAAATCGCACAACTTCAGTTAGCAACATTATAAATAAATAAATGATACGTCATTTTTGTCGGACCTTAGAGAGGAATATGCTGTGGAGAATAAATCAAATATATATGTAGACGCGTAATTAATTATTTTAAAGGTGTCTAACAGCGATATCTCATTGTGCCCGGACAACCTGGGATTGAGGGGTTGCCTATCACTGCGGAGTCGCATTTGTTGACGCCAGAATGAATAAACAGTCTAAAAGCCACCCAGTTGGCCAACTTCAAAGCAGACGATATATTTGCAGAAGAAGAGGAGAGTTTTTGCACCCAACGCATGTGACGTCATCGTAGATACCCGGGCTCCAAGGAAACGGTTTCCATTGGAAACCATTCGAGCAGCGAGGCTATAAACGCCGCCAGAGCTCGTTCCCTGGCAGTGCCAGTCCCAAGCTAAGACATGGAAGGAGGGCGACGCAATGTGTATGATTTTTGTAACGAGTGGAGTGTCGTTGTATTAAAGCTATTACTACTACTGCTGAGTTAAAAACAGTCACTATCATGGCAGCCACCAATAATGATTAGACAACAATTTAGAAATAATAATTTGTAACAGTATAATTATCATAATAGTCATAGCGAAACTTAAATAAAACAGTTAAATCCGACAACTGTAGTGACTTATGAACATCCGTTCATGCTATGGATTGTTTTCATATTGCGTTGTGTCAGTTGATATTAACGATAATTATTATTATTATCAATGACTCATGTGAGGCAAACTGAAAATAATTCTTCGGCGGTATTAGACACCTTCAAAATAGGTCGATCTTTTTTTATTTCACTTCGACCTGGTATAGGAACTTCGATGAAAAACGAACGTCTATAATAATGCTTCACAAAAAATCATCATTAGACGAAGGATCCAAAGGTAAACGACAGCTTATGGCATTAAAATTGTCGGGGTACGCGTATATTATATGTATATGTTCGGTGCTTTGGAGCCGGAAGGTTGCGGATTCAAATCCACCTCAAGCTCCATTGTATAGGACACTTATCACGTCCTTCACACGCAATTGCTCATGCGCTTCGGCGTTAAACTCAGATGCAGTGTTCGCGCTGTAGTCGGGAGCCTCTCTGAATAGTAATATTGATAAGGCGCTGCGACAAGTTCCCATTTATAAGATAAGGTAAGAAAATTCTTTAATATACCAATTGCTATCCGCATTTTGGTGTACATACAAGGTATAATAAACAAACGTATATCATTTCTATATCCAATCAATGTCAAAATGTTTTAGAATAACATAAAATCCTAAGTCCGAATCCAATATAAATTTTAAATTTTTAAAAAGAGGTTCTTTTAATGACCAACAATTTATGCTGCACTTTGGTTTATATGGTGTTACATTTAAATATGATAGAGCATCCGCGTCAAAAATTATTTCCTCGTTAGGTTGTCCGCCCTAGGAATGATTCGGTCATGTAGTCTGGGCCTCATGGAAAAAGGCTGGGGCCTCAATGGTGGGAGGAGTGGGTTTAATACATGACCTGGATTAAGTAAAGGGCAGCGAAGAGAATGAACAATGAGCAGCGGTCGTTGCGTCGACAAAAAATTGTTTTGCATAATTATGATATAGTTAAAACTTTTGTTTACTATGATACGACTTTTTATGGCAGGAGAAACTGTCTTCCAACGTTCTAGTTTTGTGTTGATTTAGTTGCTGTATTAACCCTTTGCCGGTTCATTTTTAAATTTTAAGCCCGTTTTCAGCGGATATTCTCGGGGCAAACGGGTAAAGGATTAGTAAACATGATTAAAATGTAATGTCATAATCGCCATCGTCACTGCGCGATGGTTGGCTACACGAATGGATCATAACTGTTCAATGTCTAGAGCCGTGGTCAATAGTGCCCAAGATCCCTGTCCGTTTCAAGATGCTGCTACCAATCCACGAGATTGCTTTTGATGCTACCGTGCGGCTTTTTTATATCTCAGTTTTCGAACTTTGGTGTGAGCTAATAGCTCTTTCTTGGTCCATCGCTGATATGTAATGTGCTCGTTATTTTTATATCATTTTTGTTGAGAATCTCTCAGAAGTTTTCAACAGTGTTTTGATTCACTTGCTTTCAATTGCTTGAATACGCTTTTCTTCTTCCTTCTTCGACATCCGCACGTTGCCACTGGCTACACCAATACTTCTATCAACCGCAACGTTGTTTCGTTGCTGATTTACGTGTCTTTCCATATATTTGAGACAATTAATTTTGACCATTACATTATTTCACTTAACACGCGTTGTGGAGTGTTACTCCGACACCTCTTTTAACGTTGTCACCAGCTATATATAAAATGGTTGGCGGCTAAAGCATTTAGGTTCCGCATCGATCATTCTGTAGGATCATTTCGAGGTCTGTAGGATCCATCCATTAGAGCATTTAGATCGGTTATCTTTTGTAGTTCAAACTAGCTGATGTTTAACGACTCCGTGTTGTTACAAAACGAGAATCGTCGCCATCCTCATTTTTCTAGGCTGGTTCTGGCACAACCAGAGCAGGTTACGTGGAGCTTGATCTCGAGGACACAGAAAAGCGCATTTTAGTCTGAATCGTTTGATCCATCCAACCATCCATCCATTTCAACAATTCATCCATTGATCCATTCATCCATCTATCCATCCCTTCATCCATCCATCAATTTATCCATCCATCCATAGATACATACATCCAATAATTGATTAAATCAATAATTCATCCTTCTATCAATTCACCCGACCGTCTATCAATATGCGTCTAATTTAAGATCCTGTCCTGGATTGATGAAACTAGAGAACTGCTTGCCACGGTCACAGCATTTCCGCACGCAGCGTAAGAGAGCTATACAAACTGGACCGAACGAACACCTCATTCAAACAACGACCTTATAATTATTATATTACTAAAACAGAACTCCCCATGATAAGCTGCATAGTGACGCTGAAGCAGCGGAGAAAGAGCAAGAAATAAGATTATATACAGGAACATTTTTGAGAGAAGGTTTGAGAGAAGGTTTGAGAGAAGGTGTGGACTGCGGAGCGATGTAAACATGCCATGCCATGTTCGTAAATCTTCTCTCAAGTCCCAAAATTCTTCAACAGAAACCACGTGTTCCCACCGACCTGCATTCAATCCAAACCATTTTGAAAGTGAAAATGTAAACGGCCAACGTATGATAAACTATTGACGTCCGATTGGATGACCTGAATGACTCATGAAGCAATCAATGTGATTTTTTCATCATCTTGTATGCAAGAGTAATCACCTTCTCGCTCATGAATATTCATTAATTTTGAACCGGTCAATAAAAAGATCCATTTAAGACTAAGATGCTACGAATTCGGTCGGAAGCTCTCAAGTGCTGTAATATGCCGAGCAAATTTCTGTCCAGGGTAACGACCTCTGTTGTCATGGACCCTGGTCAAATCGGATCCATCCAATTCGGCCGGACACAGCGCTATAATATTATTGTACGCGAACGAATTTATGTGAAGAACGTGTTTGAGGTAATAACGTCGTTTTAACTCACGTCTTTAAATTGCAGAGTTTGACTACTTTTAAAGGTGTCTATTTATAGCAAATAAATTGGTCAAACCTATTTTACAATCAATTTTCGGAGCAGGTCTGCATATACGAACGAAGGCCTGCATTTACACTCATGGGCGGATTTTTCAGGGGCTAGATGGGGCTAAGCTCCCAAGAAGACCCAGGTTCATCTTTTACCGTGTAAATGGTGTATTTTCCAGGGCTTAGCCCCCCCCCAAGAAGGCTTTAGCCCCTCCAAGAACGGAAACCAAACTCCGCCCTTGTTTACACCTGTCTGCCTGTATGTCCACAATGCATATACTCACGCAGTATAGGCCTACCGCATAATTATGGTGGAAAAAGTTCAATATGTATATATATAAGTCGTTATCTTTTCTTTTTCCATGGTGATTTTCGCACTGGGAGCGCCTCTGATTAGGTTGTACTGTGAGAGGCGCTTTATAAATCCAAAAATAGTATAGTATAGTATATATTTATATCAGATGCGTTCATTTCAATTTACTCTTCCCTTCGTCGTTGCCGATAAAATTATTTCGGCGCGAACAGAGTTCAAATTCTATATATTCCAATGAAAATAATCAATGGTCAATTTTGCGGTCATGAGAAAAATAATCAACTGCACGCATCCGACTACAGAGCGGACACTGCATTGGAGTTTCACGAAGCGCTGAGCAGTTGCGAGTGAAGTTCTTGCCCAAGGTCCTTACGAGGCGACTTGAGGTGGATTCGAACCTGCAACTCTTCTGCTGCAACGCGACGAACATATCCACTACACCACCGCGCCACCGCGCACCACAATGTGAGCGGTGTCTAAGGGAAATACCAGTTACACTTCTGAAATGTTTATTGTTCTCCTTCGACAGACTATCAACTTGTCAGGGTTTCTGATTGCCAACAGATAAAAATTTAATGTTTACTGACTCCATCTTGATATAAAACAGTACTGCCACCAGCTTCGTTTAGACACCTTTAAACGGTTTTTTACAGCGCCTATAAATAGTCTACACTCAACTGATGGTTTATATTAATTTGTCCCACTTGTATAGGCGTATCAAAATAATAGCCGGTGGCATGCATACACACATATACAAAATTAGCTTACATTAAGGTTTACTGACTCCATCTTAGTATAAAACAGTACTGCCAGTACCAGCAGCTTCCTATGGACACCTTTAAATGGCTTTTCACTTCGCCTATAAATAATCTACACTTGACTGCTGATTTATCTCTTTAGAACAATGGCCTCTGCTGTCATAAGCCCTCGTCAAATCAGGATCCATCCATGATTTATCTCAATTTCGCACTTGTATAGGCATCTCAAAATAATGATAGTCGGTGGTTTTCGACGACGGATGAATCCATTTCCGTTTAATTGTTGAATGATAATTAAAAGACAAAATTTATTCAAATTTATTCGTAACCGTAATATCCAAATTTCTAAAGCGCCACTCGAATGCCAAGCGCTGTTTGTTCTCTGGCAGTGCCAGAACCATTCCTGGAAAATGGTGGAGGGCGGCGCTTATGATGTTTATTTTCATCATGTGTCGTTACACAGAAACTTCTGATACTGCTCATCTATCTATAATCAAACCAAAATGACTGGGTTTTACAGCAATTTCAGTAGACCTCTTTATATTAGCTTTGCATTGGGTATCCAAGGACGTCGTCAGCTACGCTTTGCTGATAAGGGAGTCCTCTTAGTTCCTTTTGCTCGTACTACTACCATGAAGAATCGAGCTTTTTCTGTGGTTGGACCAGTGGTCTGGAATGGCCTTCCTTTTGAGCTACGCCTACACCCTGGGACTCTACCAGGATCCTTCCTTACTAAACTTAAAACTATTCTTTTTGGGCGCGCTGGAGTCGGGAGCGCCTCTGAGTAGTTTTTTCTTGAAGAAGCGCTATATAAATGTCCGAATGAATGAATGAATGAATTAGCCTCCGCATGCCAATGATGCGATAAAATTATGAGGAGTAGTTTGATTTTTTCCAGTGAGCCTGAAAACGACATAGCCTACTCGCTACTCTCATGTCTCTTCTTTCATGTTTCATCACTTTCAGCGACTCTTATCACCGCTCGAATAAAGTTCAAAGTTCGAGCTTTAATCCTCCGGTCATACATTGTATTCTTCTTTAGCGTCCAAATATTCCATGGTCGCATCCGCCGTCCTACTTTCACGTGACAGACATGATCTTGTCCAGCAAAATCGGGACTGTTTTGGAAAATTCGACCTTTTGCCTTGGTAGGTCCTGTACTATGGAATCAACTGTCTGCGCTGAGGAACGTTTTCGTTCTTAACAGCTACCAGAATCACATCTTTCGCCGTCTCAAACTATTTTCTGTTCTCAGGGTCGTTCGCAATGTCTCTGAGTGGTGCGTAAAGCGAGCGGCGATTTTTTAATTTATATATATACGTTACGAACTTAGGCCGACGATACGATACAATATAGTAATTGCAGCACCATACGGATGCGATAGACAGCATTTGACAGAATGTGCGGTCTGTAACACGGGTTAAATCGACATCCAATGGGACGGGTAATTAACCCATTAACTACCAACTTTTTTCTTGAGAAACCATAACTTTTTTCAACATACCCTTGCATGTATACATGGGAACCAGGTTTTAAAAATTAATTGTAGGTACCTCCGGGGAAAAAACTGGTGTCAAAGTGGTGCACCCTGTGAGGGTGCGCTAGTAGTTAAGCAGTACTTTACAGGCTTAGTGTCTAAGTAAGCAAAGCACGTATCATTTGTCATAAAATTAAGTTTTCCCTAGATTATCAAGCAGTGCCACGGCATTCACTCATATTGTCTCATGTTTTGTCTTGAAATTCATTGAATCAGTGCATGTGATGTCCAGTATCACACTGTTATACCCATTTTTATGTGTTGCTACAATGCGCACAATACCACTGAGTCGTGTGTATCAGCAAGAAATGGACTGGTCGAAGTGATTCCCCGCAAGGATATGTGGGTTCAATGGTTGTGCTCTGCCCCGGTACCTGATCTGGTCCGGTTGAGCATGTTGCATTTGGTACCACACCACCACCACCCTCCACAGACAGCAAGAGGACTCGGTGGCTGCTACTGGTATGACATTGTCTTGCAACACAAGAACAATGCATACGACATCATTACATCAAACATGAATGCAAACAGTGGAAGTCACTATTTCCTTGTCGTCACGGTAGTTCTGTAGGTTGTCACTTTTGCTCAACTTCACCAACATCGCCTATAATTGTCACACTGTGCTGTGCAATCTAACAAATTCATTTTGGCGGGAAAGTTTTTAGACGGTTCTGTCAAGGCAATCAACATGTTCAGGCAGTCTCAATGAAGCGAATAAGTTATCAAAAGCATGATTTGGAAGCATTTATGGTATCTCAGACAGTGGTTCAAGTACAAATGAGCCAAACGCAATCAAAATTGAGACGCTTATATGGCTTATCAATGACTCCGTAATGCATGCGTACAGCCTACGAATGCATGGACGAGGTTATCATATCCCAATGTCATCTGCATGGCCTTATAGAAATTGAAAATGACCTCAGCAGTAAGTTCCAACAACTATTCGGAAGTTCAAGAACACATAACTAGCATTTTCAGTCCAATAGCACGTAAATCTGATGGTTATGAACAGTCAATTTACGCTGTTCACCATTATAGAAAACCTGTACCCATTCGCTACTAGCGCACCCCCACAGGGTGCAGCAGTAATATCATCATAATTCTTCAATAAATAGCAATATTTTTATAATTTCTCTAATTATCATACAAACAGATGTAATTTTATCATATTTGATGCTTGCAATTGAATAATAATAAAAACTTAATTTTTTATTCCTTGCAATTTTTCATAGTTTTGCGATGACGTCACTTCATAATAAATCACCTAAATTTTTCGGATAATGATATTAAAACTAGAAAAGCTCTGCATGGATTGTTTAATCAACTCAATATAGATCAGAAAAAATAAAAAAATATTTGGTTAAAACCGGATAAGAATTTTTTTTAGCCAGTTTTTGAATGCACCCTCCCAGGGTGCGCTAGTAGAAAATGGGTTAATGTCTAGCGGTTTGTATTAAGCCAATAACTGACCTCAGTTCGCCTGAAACACCTTCGAAACGCTATTCAGTTGTGTTATATGAGGATGAAGCACGCAAGTATTGCCAATCACCTCAAAAAATCCATTTAGAACCACGCTCATTTTAGTAGATTAAATAATTATGGTTGTACACAACACCAGCGGTACACTTCAGTTTAGTTCAGTTTTCAGAGCTTTAATTTGTCTAGTGCTGTCGATATTATGGGTTCAATCCTCCTCCACTGAGATGGTCACTTTGCAAGTCATTTTCGACTTTTCTGCACGAATTAGACACCTTTAAAACGGATGAATAGTTTCCTATAATAAATTAAGACATACCAGTCAATCAATGAAATGCGGGGTATCGGTAGTGGATATTCTTGTGAGAATTGGTTCACAATAATTTACTACATTTAAGAATGACATACTGTATGTATGTATGTATGTATGTATGTATGTATGTATGTATGTATGTATGTATGTATGTATGTATGTATGTATGTATGTATGTATGTATGTATGTATGTATGTATGTATGTATGTATGTATGCGTGCGTGCGTGCGTGCGTGCGTGCATGCATGTATGTATGTATGTATGTATGTATGTATGTATGTATGTATGTATGTATGTATGTATGTATGTATGTATGTATGTATGTATGTATGTATGTATGTATGTATGTATGTATGTATGTATGTATGTATGTATGTATGTATGTATGTATGTATGTATGTATGTATGTATGTTTGCATGAGCACTTGTTGATGCACTTCTTCCAGATTACTACTCAGAGGCACTCCTTACTTCAGTGTGGACCTTGAATCAGAGTTTCACGCTGAAGCGCACAAGCAATTGCGAATGGGTTCCATGGTTAGGCTTGAGGACATTGGAACCCGTGACCTTCGGTCTCGAAGGCCCCGAACATATCCCTACACCACCGCAATTGGACAAATCTGGTTCTCTATTATGCACCGCTCCTGAAGTCACATTTGTTTTACCCCAACTATACAGTACTGTAATCTATCATCTATGCAAAGTTGCACACCCGTAACAATCAAGATTGACGTCCTTTTAGAGGTGCGATATGCAAGCGCCTTTATTAATCTGTCACCATGTTGTCTCGACTAAACGTTGTTTTAGACTTAGAGTTCTTATTAGTCACTTTAAAATGCGTGACTATAAATCACCCTCACGACAGGAGAAATAGCTGGAATTTGTGGAATATAAATTATAGATGGTAAAGACGCTGATGTGGAATGTTGTACGGCACCGAATAGAGAATAGGAAAATTCTTTTGAAATGGTGATTTGATAGAGAATGTTGATTGTAGAAGATCAGTTGGATGAAGCATAAAACGATTGAAAAAGTGATGGGGAGGTCGGAGACCTGTCACAAATGCCACAAACAATAAGACAGGACGTATGGCGTTGGCATTAAAGAGAACAGGCATGAAGAGGCAGTTTGAAAATTATTATTAATCGTCTTTTAAATTGCTAAGTTTAAAACCGCCAAATCACACAATTAGTCCGTTGACTAAAAATCGAATATATAATAATAATGAACGATACTTAGAGGCTCATGTGTCGTTTTATAAAATATATACATTTAATGTCCTGTTACATCCCATGCATAAAGTACACGCACACCCGACAAAAAGTGTCATTAGACCGTGTATGTAAATGGCACACTTCTGCTTGAGACTGATTTTGTTGCCTCGTTGTTTTGTTACTGTTTAATGACATTGAACTGCACGCTGAATAGCATAAGCTTACACTTCGTGGATGGATGGATCCGATTTGACCAGGGTCTATGACAACAGAGGCCGTTACCCTGGACAGAAATTTGCTCGGCGTACTACAGCACTTATGAGCAAGGTACTGAACCCGTTTACTTTTTTTCTTACACTTCGTCGCAATATTATACATATATAAACAAATGATTTAAGCATTTAAAAGGTATGTAAGGGGAAACCATATTGCGTTCAAAGTTTGCCTATGTTTATCGACATTAAACGGCTGTGTAACACTGTCAATGGTTTTAGTACGTAAAAAATTTAAAGTTTTGCGTAGCATATTGAGCTAAAATTGAAGTATGCAGTCGAGGTTAGTGGCTGTTTGAAATACTCTGTATCATTATAAAGATGACTACGTTATCCATAGACTTGTGGCTAACTCTGCCACTGATTGCAGACAGTACCTGAACTTTAAAAACGTGTTCAAGTACCCGTTTTACAACATGTTCTAACAAAAGGTCGTCATTTTTATATTGCGTCCATTAAAGATTCTAGTTCAGATACACTCCGGAGGCAATTGGCGTTGCATGAAATTATTCTGAACGGCTCTCATCGGCTCATCGTAAATTAGTAATGTAGACTACGCTTCTGAGTCCATTCATAGAGCGATAATGACTTCAATAAGCTTCAGAAGATGGTGTATGTAACTATTTACGACATTTCTTAGCATTCATGATATTATGGTAAAATATAGCGTGTAGCCTGCATTTATCAGTGTATCGAACGCTTTGCTGAAAACCAGTGTAATTAGACAAGACACGTACTGACTTTCATTAAGCATCTCGGTATGTTTAGAGTTAATGGCACTATGGCTGATATTCGGTCGGTCAAAATGCAAATTGGTCTTGGTTAAGTTGTGAGTTATCGAGAAGAAGACCGAAGTTCTTGAACTGGGAGGTAGCAAACTTGAGAGGATATTTATTATTTATTTATTTAGCGTTTGCAACTCGCGCTAACTCAGCGCACAGCATCGTCATCAGCAATATGCAGAGCGGACAGTCCGCCAGGAAAACCAGTTATTCTACACTCATCAACGAAGTGAGAATTAAGATAAGATAAGATAAGAATATTCTTTAATATACCAATTGCTATCCGCATTTTGGTGTACAGACATGTTATAATAAACAAACATACATCATTTCTTTATCCATTCAATGTCAAATGTTTTAAAACAGCACAAAATTCTAAATCCAAAAAACAATATAAATATGTTCTTTTACTGACAAACAATCTATGCTGCTCTTTTATTTATATTGTAATACATTTAAATACAATAATTGCCTGCACCTCTCCGCAGTCGCAGAGAAGATTCGAAGCCTGCTTCCATCGAACTTGATTTGCCACACAGCGGTCCTGACCGGTTCTCAATCGGTTCAGCGTCGTCCAGAGGCGGCGAGGTAGGCTGTAGCCCCGGGGGTGGGGCAGAAGATTGCTCGGCAACGAGGGAATGATTTGCAACGTCACTTCTGGCCGAATTAGCGGTGATGTCCTCAGCTGGTGGATCCAACCAAATGGGCCGTCTCGAGGTAGCGACCATGTGTCATAATAAAGATGATTAGAGTTACCGTCCTGCCTTCCTCAGGTCTGGTATTAACACTGCCCTGGCGAAGGTACAGTGGTGTGAAAAAGTTTTGCATCACCCATATATTTTGTGTTTCTATGAATCATTTCTTCTGTATTAAGTTGAATAATGCACTGGTAAGCATTTGGGCGTTAATTAAAGGTTTTCTTATTGTTTGGTTCGAGTTTACAAGCATATTTCTTTAAATTTGACATGATGAAAGTTCGTTTACCACCTCGTGACTATACCAGCATGAATAAGGCCATACAGGCTTGTAACCCGCTAACGCTTGTTCTGTGCATAGTGCAATGTGTTGGGATGAAATGACCGATTGTGTGGTCGTAGGCCTTCTTTATGGTTTATAGGCCTGGAAAAAGCCATTTCCGCATGTCAGTGATGCACCAATTTTTTTGTATGCAGCCCTTGTTCTTCACCACTTGTCTGCAACGTTTCGGCATCGAGTTGACCAGCTTAACGAGGTGGTCATGGGACACAACGCGGCTCCAGGCGGCGATGAGCGATTCGATGAGCTCGCATTTGGAAGTTGGATATCTCTTGGATATCTCCAAGGCTACTTTATGCCACAGATTCTCAATTGGATTGAGATCCAGGGACCGGGCGGGCCAGTGCAGCGTCTTAACATTGTTCTGTTTGTTCCAGTTGGTCACCAGTTTGGCACGATGGCATGGTGCATTGTCATGCTGAAAGGGGAACTGGCCTGGGAAGAGTTGCTGAACTGATGGCACCATGCACTTCTGCAGTATGCCGATGCACTTGGTTGCGTTGACCATTCCATCAACGATATGCAGACGTCTGACGGCACTGGAAGCCATGCGATCCAAACCATAACGAAAGAAAACAACGCTGGACTGGCCCGCCCAGGCCCCGGATCTCAATCCAATTGAGAATCTGTGGCATAAAGCAGCATTGGAGATATCCAAGAGATATCCAACTTCCAAATGCGAGCTCATCGAATCGCTCATCGCCCCCTGGAACCGCGTTGTGTCCCATGACCACCATGTCAAGCTGGTTCATTCGATGCCGAAACGTTGCAGACAAGTGGTGAAGAACAAGGGCTGGACCAAAAAAATTGGTGCATCACTGACATGCGGAAATGGCTTTTTCCAGGTCTCTAAATCATAAAGAAGGCCTACGACCACACATAATCGGTCATTTCATCCCAACACATTGCACTATTTACAGAACAAGCGTTAGTGGGTTACAAGCCTGTATGGCCCTACTCATCCTGGTATAGCCACAAGGTGGTAAACGAACTTTCATCATGTCAAATTTAAAGAAATATGCTTGTAAACTCGAACAAAACAATAAGAAAACCCTTATTTAACGCCCGCATGTTTACCAGTACATTATTCATCTTAATACAGAAGAAATACAGAAAATATATGGGTGATGCAAAACTTTTTCACACCACTGTATAAGCTTATACGTAAGGTTTGAATGGTTCTCACCGTTTTAATGCGCTATTATACAGGCGCTGCTGCTCCTTTTACTTATAATGCTACTCTGCTCAATTAACAGAGGTGTCTAATAATTTCAATTATTCTCATAGTCTCTATGGCCTGGTGCAGCTCGATTACTTTTCCATGTAACTAGCGACATCATAAGATTGCAATGGCCGTTGACGTCTTCGAAATGGTTAGATGTTTTTCGTTTTATAATCATTATAGAGAACGTCGAATTGTCAATTACAGGTATTGTCTTCTGACACATACCCCCCCCCTCTACATTTATCAGCCCTAAACGACCTCCCACCTGTCTCTTTCTGTTACACTCTGTCTTTCTCTGTCTCTGCCTATCTGTCTCTGTCTGTTTGTCACTGTCTCTCTATCTCTCTCTGTCTATCTCTGTTTTTATCTGTGCCTCTTTCTGTGACACTGTCTTTCTCTGTCTCTGCCTGTCTGTCTCTGTCTCTCTATGTATATATCTCTCTGTCTTTCTCTGTCGCTGTCTCTGTCTTTCTGTTTCTCACTCTGTCTCTCTGTCTCTCTCTGTCTCTCTCTGTCTGCCTGTCTCTGTCTGTTTCTGTCTGTCTCTGTCTGTGTCTCTGTATCTCTCTCTGTCTACGTCTGAATGCCTCCGTCTGTCTCGTGCCTCCAGCTGTTTCTTTCTGTCTCTGTCACTGTCTTTATCTCACTGTCTCCGTATGTTTCTGTCTGTCTACGTCTGTCGCTGTGCCTCTAAAGTTTCTTGTAGCCGAACATGGCCATCCAGTTGGTATATGGACAAGCTCTCTGACTTGACGTAGCACCAGAAAATAAGCTGATGTCCTGCGCTAAGCTTTCGAGAAGCGCTTTGTGGATTTCGTGCATGCGATGATTCTCCAGCGATGAGTAATTTAATAATTATTATTCTATTGGTGTGCAACTATAAGTTTAGGGCTACTCTACTTTCACTTCTGCTAATGTTCCGAGATTTTTCGAACTGCACAGCCATCAATTTTAATCTGGTGTAGGTTTGTTGGCGAAAATTTCTCACGCCCTTCTTTGCGGTCGTTTGTGATTAATCTTTACCCAAAATGTCGCAAGTCCCCGGCGATCAAATCTGATTACATTTTTTAAAGTTATTCGCTTGAAATTTGGCCTTCCTGCATGTTTTTCATTGCACAAGCCCCTTCGTTCCATTTCGCTCTTCCGTTGTAAACCGGCTGCAGTTACCTTTTTCTAACTAATGATTATCACTGCACAAGATTGCTTTTACAACTGCTTTATTTCATTTACAACTGCACATTTTGTGTAGGAATGCACGTAAAAAAGTCAGGCTGCATCCAATGTCATGGCCAATGTGTCCAAAAATATCTGACGATGGAAATATACTTTATAAATTAGTGAGAGGTCGTCGAAATCGACTTTCAAGAGATGTTGCTAGATAGATATGACTATGCTCTGCTTGCACACCTTTCAAACGGGTCTTCCTTACGATATAAATATTTTAAACGCGTTATTATTCGCGTCTTCGGCAGCGTTTCTCTTCAGTAATGTCGGTGAATACGGTCCTTGGCTGCCACAATGAATTAATTGAATTGATTGAATTATGGCTTTGACGATGCTTTCGCACGTGACAGCCGCCCAGCTATGGAAAATCTCCACTTTTCTCGTTCTTGAGCTTTGTGTGTAGCCTCTTGTATGGAAAAACCAATCTCCCGACAGTCCTCTTGTATCATGTCGAACCATCTCTTCTTTGGTCTTCCCTTTTTTCTTTTACCATGCACATATCCGTTGACCGCTATCTTTGGGTATCTCTCGTCCCGCATTCTGGTTACATGGCCAAAGTAGCGTAGCCGTTTGCTCTGGATTTTGTGTATTATATCATGCCGAATATTCAGTCTGCTATATATCTCTGTATTCCTTATTCTATCCCTTCTCGTGACACCTTCTATCTTTCTTAGGCACAATATGATGCTAAAATAATGAAAACGTGTCATCCATCGAATGGTGTCAGGCCAAAACCTGATTGCCTGAATCAAGTAGGTTGGAGCGCCAGTCACTTTCCTTGTTGAAACAACGTCGTTAATCAGAAAAATACGATTTTTCACGATTTTTCACGATTTTCCACTTTCTTTACGTTTGAAGAGACCAGGAGTTGTAACACCGGCGCATTAGAAGTTGTTACAGTAGATGACATTCGATGAAGAAGAGAAATAGTCGCCGATTTCATGCATTCATGGATAACCTATCCAAACATTTTTTTATCATTTAATAGAAATACACTGTTAATGATTATCGTAGACTATCTAAAAATGAAACCAAGCAAAGGCATAGAAAAACGACCAAACTAACCATTGAACATTGACCATTGCCAACAACGCTTTTAAACACCTGCAAAGTTGCTTCATTAACGACATCTTGGGTTAACGTTGAGCCATCTTCAAGAAACGTTAGATTACCAGGACTGCAGTCTGCAAAGACAGGATATAAGAAATTGAGACAATAGAAAGAAATGAATTGTGGACACCCTGTGTAAACAAAAGCATTCGCTAAATAGCACCAAACTTCCAATCAACGCGTCTACAGAATTCAATATCTTCCATGAATGGCAATCCTAATATTTCGGACTGGAATGGTTCCCATAGTTGCGCTGACGATCTCCCGGTTCAAGTAATTATCAGAGAACCAGTTTATCTGCAAATTACCGACGTATTTCACTTCCAGCAAAAGTGCTTTAGGCCTATACTATGACATAAAGTAGGTCACATAAAAAATAAACTATGATCTGATCAAGGGCGGATACGAAAATTTCGAAGGGGAGGGCAAAATTTTCGACTTCGTGACAGGAAAAAAATTTCGCCTGGGTCGCCAAAAATCTGATGACCTTTTTTAAACATTTTCCAATTCCCAAGAAAAAGACATCATTTTATCCGCCAAAATAGTTGATGACCTTTTTTAGTCGTACAGTATTCTTGAGCAACTTACGGACCTCGTGGGTGGGGCCGCGTCAACTTTCCCCGCCAGAATAGCTGGTAAAAAATTAAGAAATTTTTTAATGGGGTCATGACCGGATTGGTCCCTCTGGATCCGCCCTGGATCTGATAAGCAAAGGAAATCAAATGTCTTATCATGGAAAATACCGCTACCAAAACTCTAATAGTAGAAGATTGCTATCACCATGAGGATGGCGTCAGTCTGGACCTGGATACGTCAGAAAGGCGACGCTGGTTATACATGTGTACAGGTTTCAAATAAAGTGAGGTAAAGTCAGTGGTCTGGGTAGCTGCAAGATGTCCTGCAACAACTACGATGCGTAGTCCATGGTTCTTCTAGGTCCTCATGGGTGCCTGCACAATATGGTCTACCCCAGGGTTCAGTCCTTGGTCCCATACTTTATATTATTTACACCTCAGGTCTTGCCACTCTACTAACAGCTCATTCAGTTTTGAGTCAGCAGTATGCTGACGACGTCCAGGCTTACAGTCATTGCCTCCCTTCTAATGCTGTCAAAGCGGTTCGGATAATGAGCGGAACTTTGGATGCTCTAGAGGCATGGATGTCATCCAATAGACTACGCTTGAACCCATCTAAGACAAAATTTATTTGGTTGGGCACACGGCAGCAGCTTACCAAGCTTGATCTAGTTTCTCTTGCATCTGAATTTCCTGGCTTTGTCTTTGCAACCACGGTTCAAGACCTCGGTGTCCAACTTGACCAAGAACTCACTTTTGCTCCTCAACTTCACCGTCTTGCTCGAGACTGCTATTATCAGCTGCGCCAGCTTCGCACTGTCATCCGTTCTCTTACTTCTGCTGCTACTCTTACTTTAGTGCATTCTTTCGTTACATCTCGCATCGACTATTGCTCTTCGCTCTACATTGGCCTCCCATCCAGCAGATTGACTTGTCTTTACCGGGTGTTGCGCTCTACCGCGCGCCTAATTGAGCAAATCCCTAAATATGGTCATGTCTCAAACTACATGCTTGAGGTACTTCACTGGCTCCCTATTCGCCAGCGTATTGAGTTCAGGGTAGCTGCATTGGTATGGCGATGTTGTCAGGGCCTTGCCCCAACTTACCTCCGTGAGCTATGCAGCTTTACATTGGGTATCCAAGGACGTCGTCAGTTACGCTCTGCTGATAGGGGAGTCCTCTTAGTTCCTTTTGCTCGTACTACTACCATGAAGAATCGAGCCTTTTCTGTGGTTGGACCAGTGGTCTGGAATTACCTTCCTTTTGAGCTACGCCTACACCCTGGGACTCTGCCAGGATCCTTCCTTACTAAACTTAAAACTATTCTTTTTGTGCGCGCTGGAGTCGGGAGCGCCTCTGAGTAGTTTTTCTTGAAGGAGCGCTATATAAATGTCCGAATGAATGAATGAATGAACGATTACTGCTGATAACGTTGTTATCTAATTGGACACCTTCAAATCGGGAAACATTGATATTTATATAAATTTATCACACGGATGATATTCGTAGTAACTCGGGTGATGAATCTATATAAATTTGTTTTGTAAGAGCTGTCTTCTTTAGATTCTCTGCCAAGTGGCAGGTCCAAACGTCCAATGTCTCCATCTTTCACGCTGTTGTGCCATGTCCTTAAGTTCTCTATATCTGTCTAGGTCTTTTCTCTCCAATATTCCTTCAATTATTATTTCTTTCTGCAGTGAGTTTCCTCGCAGCAAATGTCCTACCCAATTCTTTTGTCTCATCGTTTTTGTATCCAGCAGAGATATTTTCTCTTCTACCATCGTCAGTACTTCCTCGTTCGTAACATGCTTTGTCCAACTAATTTTCTCCATCTTTCTCCATACCCACATTTCAGAAGCTTCCAGCCGCTTGGTGCCTGCTTTGTGAGGCGCCCTTGTAACGGCATGGATGTGTTACTGCGCCATATAAATTATCGTAATTATTATTATTATTGGGCTTATACATGTATGTGGAGAAATCTAAATTGTAAGAATGAAAATCCTCAGTTACGTAGATTTATTTTGAGGCACACAAAAGTTCTTGTAAATAATTTCGCTTTTTTATCCTTTCAGGCGCAAACAGAAAATCGATCCGACATGCCGATAAAAGCGACTTTTGGGTAAAAAAAATTTAGTCGTCAAAGTTTCTGACTACCTTTTCTTAGTCATCGCCTATTTTCTGGCTTTTTTACTCATGAAACTTTCAAGACAGTCCAAAATCACCGCAATTCTAGACCATTTTCTCCTCGCAATTTCATTTCTCGCACTTTTTGCATTGAGTTCTTTGTCGGGCGAGAATACGCTGTATACCCGCGTAAACCATCGTGTACAACCCTGATGACCACCCTGCCCCACCTAGGATAGCTGAATAACCCAAACTTTTCACGCCGCATCTACATTTAATACATAACTGCAAATCATTTTTACGCAAACGTGAATACCAAACGAAGAAGCACTTCATAAAATGCGAGTCACACTTCCGAACACGGCGAACAGTTTGATATAAAATCTTTGGCAATATTTAATTTGAGTGCAGGGACAGCCGATGATTCTACTTTGATTCGCCAGGGGTAGCGGCTGACTCTGTATGTTAATTAGTATACAAATAAAACAAAAGAATATACTGTCTAATTTCAATGTACTTAATTTACGCATAAAGCATAATAAATTACCGAAAGCCAATAACAGGCCTGTTTTATTTCTGGTGCACTGAAAAGATTGTCAAGACGATATAAACGACGAATACTGGGATGGCATAAATAATTAACACGCCAATAATTATAAGAATTGAAATGACATAAAGTAGCATAAATCCACAAATTTTTGCTTATTTTAAAATAACCCGATATCTCGAATGATGCTTGGTAGCCTACAATCAAACAGATAAAAGAGAATCATGTTTTTATCCCTCATTCACCGACACTGACTTCAAAAATTACCATAATGAGCGGGTTCGATATCTTCTACAGAAACAGAAAGTGCAGTTGTTGCATTAAACATGGAGTGAAATTATGGTTTAGAGACGATGACTGTCATCGTTGGAATGGTAGCTCGACGACCGCATTCTACCTGTATCGTGGATTCAAAATAATTCAATATAAAAAGAATGGAAAATTAAGGTGTCTAAACGGCGGTTCGCATAATATGCATACACCATTAATAATTAATTTGAACATGTTTCAATCATAGTTGTAAAAAACGTTTTTTACCGTTTTTTATTCTCACCCAAAAAACGCCGTTTTTTTCGTTTTTTATTTTTCCCGTCGTTTTTTATCGTTTTTTATTTTTTCTTTAACTTTATTTATTCATTTACTTTCTGTTATTATTTTCCTTAATTTAAATTTTTTCTGATATTCCTTATGTTTTCCGCCAACTATCAAGGATTCAGCAAACTAAAGTCATTATTTCATCGTTTAACATAATCATTTAAGAGATAGCCTGCGTGTAGTAGGTTCCTAATCAATGTTTTCAAGATTAAAATGCGGTTTTAGATGTAGCAAAACCAAATTATTTACCGTTTCCGTTTTTTATCGTATTTTTGTCGTTTTTTTATTTTTTCGAAAAAAACGACGTTTTTTACCGTTTTTTAATTCCGTTTCCATCGTTTTTTACATCTATGGTTTCAATGCACATAACTGCTCTCTCCACCATTTCAGTCGGTAATCATTGTTGCCGCAACTTACTACATTGTATACGGCTCAAAAAGCCTGCCTGATGTTGTATATTATGATAATTCATTTCGTTTAAACATATAGGCTAAATCATAGTTGTTAAAAAGTTGTTTTGTTTTTTTATTCTCTCCGAAAAAACGTCGCCTCGTTTTATTCTGTTTTCTATTCTTTATGTAACTTTTTTATTTATTTACTTATTTATTGTATGTTATTATTTTCCTTAATTTTATTTTATCTGATATTCTATACATTTTCAGCCTATAATCTCATTGATTCGACTAACTGATGTCATTATTTAATAATTGTTTGAAGTCATCATTAAATTTTAAGAGATGCATCTGGTAGGTCTCTATAAGAAATGCAATTTGTAATCCACAACAAAAATTTGAAGCTACCAATTTATTATAGCTGTCTGTGAAAACACAACGAAGGTGTTTAATATCAACTGTAACTCAATAATTGCAGTCTATTCGATTAATTATAATTATAAGAAATCCGACACCGCATAATCTACATATACCTTTACATTTATCTTTATTTTTCATGTCTTGTCATCTTTCGCATATCATATAAATGCTTATATACAATACAATACCCACACAACTTTGCTTCACTCCCATCGTCATCTTACCCAGTACCTATGTCTTACCATTCTCACTATGTTATAATTTTTCCATACACTTTTAGAAGGTGTCTATCAGATGCACTCTTGCATTCATCGTTTTATCCTTGTACGTCAGACACTTGACTTCGATTTGAAGAACTTTGAGTATCTAATCAACCTTGAAGACCAGTCGATATCCTATTTACCGTTAAACCAAGTCGCTGGCCATACGTTACATTTGGAGCGTTATGGTGAATAAAATTAGCTAGAGAATCGAAAGGAATTTGAAGCTGTCGACTATATATAGGTCTAGAATGCAGAGCAGAATAAAGACTATTGGTACTAAAAGCGATAACTGGTAACGAAAGTTGGGAGGACGAGTGTGAGGACAGGTTGAACATATAGATTGTACGACTCTATGCGTCTAATTATAGCACAGAAAATTGCGTGCGTGGCGCGATACACAGTGGATAAATTGTGAGCGATACATTGCTCTCTTTAGACACCTTTAAAACGATTATACACTATGTTATAATAATTAGCCACCTAAAACGAAACGTTGCGTAATAATTATATAAGAACTCTATAAATCGTCCACCAACTGAATATAAGAAAACTTGTCAATAAAACCAAAATCATTGGTTTGAGCTCTCTCCTTGCATTGCTGAGATTATGGATTCTATCCTTCTTCCAAGAAACAGTTACTCGAACAGATAATTTACTCCCCGATTCCTCAGCGCAATTGATTTTTTTCTGTTGACGCTATAGAGATGGTAATGTCAATTATATCAATCCTCACGTATTGCTGGGTAAATGAAAGTGCATTCGTGCTTTTCATAGGATTTCCGAACGCGATGAACGGCTTGAAAAGAAAAGTCGACTTCATTTCGGTTTCCCTGGCACTCCAAAAAATTATGTGCGTTTATTAAAGCCAAATTGATGCTGGTAACACCACTGCCAAATCGAGTAAGATGTCAGACTCAAGCCTTGAAAATAGATGATGGTGCGTACATGAAAGTCGTCTTCGAAAAGTTTGTAAGCTGATAATATTACCCAAAAAGTGACTTTAGAGGTGGGTAGACGAACATTTCCGATTATGAAAAAACCAATATATAAAGAGCCGCATATACCATTTCAAGGTGTTTAAAATAATATTTTACAAATAAACCTTCATTTTCTCATCTCATAAACGTCTTTAGGCTGTCTTGATCCCTAGCAATAACCGTGAAACAGAAGCTAACCCGTGTGTGGCTTAAAACGTTAACGGAAAGGTATAAAGTATAATTCGACAACAATTGCGTGGCTGCCATGTCGTCAAACATTCCATGCTGTAATAGTAATTTAAATTAAGCGTGCATACCCGCATTATCGTTTGGCGCAAATCCATGATTATTATGCTTAATAAAGAAAAAAAATCGAGGCTGCTATAAAAGTCACAGTGAGCTTAGAACAAATCACAATTACGGGTGAAACTGCTCAAATATTTCAACAATAATTTTACCTCCAGTGCTCATTAAAAATCTATACTTATGACGGTGTTCAATGTTTGGTTTAGAGCAGCGCAGTGTAGGAATGATACAGGAACTGCGAACTCTGACATTTCGAACTGCTGTTGATGTTGAGGGAAATAATCGCCAATAATCGATTTGCAACGTTGATAGTTAATGTTCGATCATGCTTCTAGAATATATAATATTATGTTATACCGTGAAGGAACCTTGAGCAAAAACCATATTGCGTTTAAGATAAATTTGTCAGATTACTTGTAGCATCGAACATTTGAGCCAATAATTATGTATTCGTTGTGGACGATTTAAACGGATCTTTTCATCCAGTTAGTCGGCCATTTTGCATGTCCCCGTTCTGGTTTTAAGTTCGACTTAGACAACTTTAAAATTTTGATGTGTTTGCTTATAAATACTCATGGTAACACGCTTCCTGACTTGCTCCCAAACGCACGTCTAACGGTCTCAGTGACAAATGGCAAGTGAAGCGCTATGATCGACTTAATCGAAAGCACTCACAACCAACCCGACGCTTCAGTCAATAGTCAATAGTCAGAGTCATTTTAGCTTGTTCGGATGAGGGTTAAACGGACCTTTTCATCCAGTTAGTCGGTCATTTTGCATGTCCTCTTTCTGGTTTTAATATCGGCTTAGACACCTTTAAAATGTTGACGTAACTGCCTATAAATAACCATGGTAACCTGATTCTTGGCTTGCGCCCCAAATGCACGTCAAAGTGACAATTGCAAGTGAAACTCTATGATCGACTTAATCGAAAGCACTCACAACCAAACCGACGCTTCAGTCAATAGTCAGTCATCGTTCTGTAACGTCAATATTCGGGATTAGATCCTCATCCAATGAGACGATTATTGTGCAGTCAGTGACCTTTAGCAAATAATCCACTCACATTTTCTCAGCTCCATCGACCTTCTGTCGCATATATCGTCGCTTACTCACTTCAGAACATTAGAAGAGAAGGACTGGCGAATTGCATTCATGACCGCACAGAGAAATACAAAGCGGAGCAAATGCCCTGGTCCGAGCTAGGTAGTCATATATATATATATATATATATATATATATATATATATATATATATATATATATATATATATATATATATACAAGTACAATTATGACTGATGCATTTTAAAGTATAATAATTATTATAACAGGCTACAGACATTAATTCACACCTGCATTATAAAATCATATCGTACTGCAGTTTATAAATAAAACGATCTTATGCTGCAAATGCACTTTTGTTATTTCAATTTGCTTTTACAAAAAAATCCATTTAAGTCTCGAGCTACATAGAGCTTAGTTGCCTATGACAGCTCTACCTATGGGACCCGTGGTTTCTCTTCTGAGCCCTGGCCGCATTTTATCGCAGTAAAAATAAAGGCGCACATGTGTTTTTGCCAGCACTGTATTTTCAAACCTCACCATCAAATGGCATTAAAAAGTCGATATCCGGTTTCAAACTATAATTATGTATACACCCTATCTGTTGATAGATGGATCCGATTTAACCTGCAGGGTCTATGACAACAGAGGCCGTTACCATGGACAGAAATTTGTCTGGCACATTACAACACTTATAGACTTATTTTTTAAATTATTCATTGCGAATTTATACAGCGCAAGCTCTAAAAGATTTCGAGTCATATCATAGAGCTAGTCAAACTTTATTTATTATTGTTAAACTTAACACCGTTTTAAAGGTATCTAAGGAAAGCGCTCCATTCAATTGCTACCGCTGAAACAGTGCTGTATTAAAACGAAAGGTGTTATACACAGGAGATCTTGCTAGACGCTGTTTAACTACTCTTGGTCATGCAACTGATTAGCGCCCACTTCCATCGGAATAAAAATTATCAGTCTACAAAAAGTTCAATACCGATCGTTTTAAATGTTTTAATTTTAATTTTTATTCGTTTCGTCTCTCTCTCTCTCTCTCTCTCTCTCTCTCTCTCTCTCTCTCTCTCTCTCTCTCTCTCTCTCTCTCTCTCTCTCTCTCTCTCTCTTTCTCTCTCCTTCAGGCTCGGATTAATACCTCGCTGGGGAGGGGTCAGCCACTTGGAACTTCAGTCTGCCATTATCACCCATAGATCCCGTCCTAATAGTTTTTATATTTATATAGTCGTCCATTCTCTCGCATATATGCCAGAGCAGACTTAGTTTCCTCCTGATCACTGTTTGCATTAGATCTTCCTTTAACTTTAGTCTTCATCGGACCTCCAGACTTGTCACTTTCATTGTTCGATTCAGGTGAAGCATCCTCCTATAACAGTACATTTCAAATGCCAGCATTTTTTCCTGGTCCGCCTTTTTAATTGTCCATGCTTCACAGGCATATAGAGCGGTGCTAAACACACACGTTTTAATGATATTTAATTTGGTCTTATAACTGATTTGTTTGGCTTTCCATATGGTATTTAGTCCTGCTATGACTCCCTTTGCTTTTGTTATTCTTGCGGTCTTGCCTTTATGTCCTTCGTGCCATCATTATCCCATGTCAGCAGGCTACCTAATATTACAAGATGAGGTCATGTTCTCATTCAAAGACATAATCTGTATGTATATTCGTTTAATTGAAAACTGACAATTCCTGGTGAGACACCGCACCCGGTTACACGTCAGCGGCAGCCATAAGAAAAGCCATCAGTTACTAAGACACAACATACAAAACAAATACAAATACAAAGCTGCCAGCCAGCAACGACGGCCATCCAAAACTCTAGTCTATGATGTTACAGATAGTCACCACGGCAGACAGAGTCATTTATGGGCAAAACGACGATCGATAGCAGAAATGAGTCACCACTGACGAACTTCGATGGGCACGTGAGTCCAACCGACAGTTTCTCGTCCGATGTTGACTAATGAGTGTTCTACCGAATTCAGAGTTCCTCGCAAGATGACAGGTAGGCCTACAGTGTAGTTGCAGCGTCCAATCTCTCTTTCTCATCCCATCGATGTATGCTAGAACGGGAATCGTTCGTATGGTGGCGGTCTAGCGGAGATAATGATTGTAACAATCCCTTGTGGGTTGTTTGCAATGGACTCGTCCAATTATTGGTCCAATGGCGCTCATCGGTTGCGAAGTCAAGGACTCCATGCCAAAAACTTGTGAAATGAATATCCATTCAAAACATCCACAAATCGGAGTCGAATAAGTCAGGGACGCCGTCACGACTTAAGAGGACAGCTGTAAATCTGGATGCTTTCGAGCGACTATCAATAATCTGCCGTTGAAACTCAGAGACCTGACCGGATCGTGCCGCGAGACAAAATGGCCAATTCTGGTGACTTTCTGGCATTGTACATTGCTTTTCTTAAACACCTTTAAAACATTTAAGTAGACTCTATAATTATAGTTACATGAAATTCATCTGAGCTTAATTTATGTCGTATACAACGGTCGTTCGGGAAATTTGCATTTAGATCTGTGGAAATTGCTTCAGAAGCTTATTTTAAACGGTGTCCTGCCCAGAATACGGCGCTGAATATCAAACAAAATCCGCACACCGAGTCACCTAAAAAATGGAAAATTTAACGGTTTTCCGTGGGTTTTTTGTAATGAATACCGAATTACTGGCAACCTTTAATGTGATGGGAAGTGATGTCTTCAAAGAAAAATGTTTTTAAAATTTCTTGATTAACACCTTCAGAACATTAATAAATTAGTATTCTTGCAAGTTCTTAATAGACTTGAAGGACTGGGCACCTTGATGTTCTCTCGAAAAATATACAAAGCGGCCATTTATGGCACAGACTTACATGAGCCAGCTTTGCCATGCTGCACATTTTGAAAGCTGCCGCCAACTGAAAATGCCACGCAAAGCCATATTAATATTTGTGGGGCGCGGTGGTGTAGTGGTGGCGTCGTTGCCTTGAAGCCGGAAGGTTCGAGGTTCGAATCCACCTCAAGTCGCCGCGTATGGACCTTGGGCAAGTCCTTCACTCGCAATTGCTCAGCGCATCGGCGTGAAACTCCGATGCAGTGTCCGCGCTGTAGTCGGGAGTAGGTGGGGTAGGTGGGGAGGGGGTGGGAGTGTGGGGGAGTGGAGATGGAGGGAGAGGGGTGGGGTGGGTGGGGAGTGGGGGTTGGGGTTGGGGGGAGAAGGTGAGGAGGGGTGTGGGGTATGGGAATTGTGGGTGGGGGTGGGGAGAATTTTTCCGAAAACCCAAATTTCACGGGTGGCGTACCGGTAGAGGGCGGAGTGTGGTGGGGTGTTGTGGGGTGTGGGTGTGATGCGGTCGAGTGTGGTCTGGTTGTGGCCGGGAGCGGGTCGTATCCTAAATTTTCCGGGCAACGCCGGGTACCCCAGCTAGTATAGGTATATATGCGTTTGGCTTATATTCAGTTTATCACAAGTTTCCTTATGCATTGCCCTCCATCGACCGCACTAAATGCCTCAATCAGTATTATTAAGCCTATTCAATAATTTAACGACACCTTATAGCTACAAAAGTTGCGGCGGTTTTTTTTATTACAGCAAAAACCGTTACAGGTGACAGAGATTATTTTGATTGCTTACAGCTCTTTTAATTTCAGTAAGGACCAACATCTTCCGTATTTATGTCGTATAGTCTGGATCAATATTAGCCCAGAGATCGATGGCCAATTATACACACAATTGTATTTGTTTTAAAGGTGTTTAAGAGTTTTGCGGTAACCAAACTTTGAAGAACATTGACTAATACAAATCGCAATGTTCAATAACTGTTGCCTCTGTACGCACGCGATGTGTCAGGCCACAAAGCTTCACTGTTGAGTGCTGTTGAACCTAATTTAAGTCAAAGAACTTAGTTGCCATAAGATGTCGCAAAACTCCGGATTTTTTCCACAACAATATCTCCGTCACATCCCTTCCTGTGGTGGTAGCACCGGTCCAAAGTCTCGAAAAAGAAGGAGGGCGATTTGACTTATACGCAGAGGCCCATACTATATTGCAGTATGATAAGTATGGATGTATGAGTGCATAGTAGAGTCAAGTTCTGATCTGTGGTGAGAGGATTCTGGATATGCGAGAGATAATGCCTAGGTTTTTGGCTATTTTTGTTGAGATGTTGGATATGTGTTCTTTCCAGGACAAGTGCTGGTCCACGCAGGGTTAAATGCACTGGGTAGGCTAAATAAGTATCGTTAAACGGTGTGACTCACACCGTGTAATCTTAGATTTAGTATACCATTTCATACTTTTAAGTTTGCTTTTATAAACGATTGCGATTACCAATACGACGCCAACTTTACCAGAACTGCGGTCTCCTGCAAAATGACGAAATGAATATCAATACAAAGGCCAGCTCAACAATCAACATTCTATTCGGCAGATAGTGTATGGGGAGGGAGCTTCAGTCTACTCTGACTTCTACGGAGACGAAGCTCAGCGACTAAGGGCGACGATATATCTCCCACAACTGGAAATCTAGGCTTTGCATATTAGCTGCTCAGTGTCTGACAGTGCCAGTCCCAAGCCTGGAAAAGAAGGAGGGCATCGCTAATGGTCTTCGTCATCACACAGAGAGGTTAAACTGAAAATCAAATCAAGTCGACGAAAAAGTTTATCATCTGTTAAACTTACTACGCCTCACTTTTCTTTTGCATCGAGACGAATGTTACGGGTAAGTCAACGCACACATTGCCGTGGCAGAAATATCAAATTTATAGCCTTACTAAAATGTGACTTACAGGTGTCGGTCTATCTGATATTATTGTTGACGAAAAGAAAATAAGATAAAAAGATAAAAAATATTCCTTAATTTATCAATTTTTATTCTCATTTTGTGTACAGGTAGCCAAAAGGAGTAATTTTGAGAATAATTTTTATTTAAACTACTACATGGTTATTCCGACCTGTAACAGTTATCATCATGCCAAAAACATTTTACTGACAGAAACGGCCTGTCAATATAAGCTGTCGTTAAACTCTGGATCCATCAATTATAAATCGAACATCTCTTATAAACAAATTGAATCGTTAGTTCAACTTAAACACCCGAAAAACGGATGCTTACGAAGCTCTATATACCCGGTAAACAAGCCGCTGTTATTTAAAAAAGTTGAGATTAGCCCAATGCAACTTCATGTGGTCATTCTACGGTGTAAAGAACGGCAAAAGATTTAAGCACCAGTTAGACACCTATAAGTTTTTAAACTATCAATGGCGCTCAAATCACGATCAGCTAGCTTGGTTCGATGATCATGACGTGTATCATTAAACAACAACTAACTAATTAGCACAAACCAACTGATTAGGTTCACTGCCGTAGCAGTATTACTGCCACGACACTGGAGATGTGAAAACTGTTGTCGTTGCCGTTTTCACTGTTGCTGTAGTTGTTGCTGTTGTTGTCATTGCTGCTGCTATTGGTGTTGCTGTTGTTGCTATTGCTATTGCTGTTGTTCTTGTTATTGTTGCTGTTGTCGCCGTCGTCGTCGTCGTCGTTGTTGCTGTTGATCACAGCCGTAGTAAGTCAATAGGCAATGCTTGCAGCACTAAATGAGTAAGATACTTGTAATTCGCTTTGACTCTTCACTATCGTCTTCATCGGATGCTTGACCTTAGGAACCGGAGTGTAATTGTAATTGTAATTGTAATTGTAATCGTACATTTATATAGCGCTGTCAGAAGTAGTTAAGTAGTAAGTGGGTGATTAAAGGTGATGATGCTGGTTTTCCACTGCGAGGGACGTATGAGAAAATGAGTGACAATATTATAAAGGATCGCCACTGGTTCGGCTCTCATATGTGCAGTCAGTACAAGTATTATAGCTTAAAGTGTGCATGGACGGTCATGGATGGCGTCCGTGCGCTTGTTTTAAAATCTGAACGCCGTCCTGCCACTGGTTAAGACAGCACAGCAGGGAAAGGTAAGAAGCGCTTGCACTTCTATTTCTACGCTTTACGCACTGAGCACGAGAGACCAGAAATTTTAGAGACCGAAAGAATATAGATCCACCCTGCTGCTGAAAATGTATAGCACCGCCAGGTATTATTTTAAAGGTGTCCAATAGCTGGCCTGCGTAATTCGACTTTTGATCAAAACTGACTTTTCGCGGTGGTCTGACCCTCTGAACATTGACTTGACGTCACAGTCTTTAAACCAAACACCTTACAGGACCACTCGCTGGAAATTTGATTGGCTCTTCCAGCTGAAACCTAACGACAGTTGTCTGTTTCATTCTTAAACATTATCTAATATCTGGCGTCTATACCTTACTTAACGTGTAACCTATATACGCATGATTCTGTGAACGCAGAATAACAATAATTTTAATATTCCAATGTTTAGCGTCGTCTTATATCGTCCGTTATGGCTCTAAATATTTCACTCATATCGACCGTTGAGTGATATTAAGATGAATGCAGACAAAATTACAAAGATGCAATTGGTTAAATAAATGATATATCGTACGTATGTGCACTTGTTATAGCGCCCATTCAATAGCGAGCTACTCAGAAGCGCTCCAGACGATAGCGCGGACACTGAATCGGAGAGCTTCAAGCCGAAGCGCCGAGCAATTGCGAGTGAAGGACTTGCCCAAGGTCGTTACGAAGTGGCTTCAGGTGGATTCGAACCTGCAACCCTTCGACTGCAAGGCAACGAACATACCCGCTACACAACCGCGCCCCACTTACTTTACTTCTACTCGTTACATGTTTAATGACATTGTCATATCAAAGATGATTAGTGTCGCCCTCCTCCTTTATCCCGGCTTGGGACTGGTACTGCATGGCAGAGTACAACCAGTGGCGGAGTTGTTAACTATTTCTGACATCGAGCGCCATTTGTAGAGCACTGAAGAATGAACAATGCAATGACGACGATTATAATCATCCGAAACACACCTTTATTACGTGAAAAGCTCATCTATACATTGGTTTTTCAAGAGACGTTTGGATATAATGCGATTGAAAAAGTACGGTATATGTAGGTATATAATAAATTGTTTTAAAGGTGTCTAATTTGAAGTCATCTTGTCGCATATAGAAAGTTTGAATGCGTATTATAAGTGGTTGCTAATTCGATCTTTCATTTC
The DNA here is from genome assembly GCA_949752735.1 of Lumbricus terrestris. Lineage (NCBI taxonomy): Eukaryota > Metazoa > Annelida > Clitellata > Crassiclitellata > Lumbricidae > Lumbricus > Lumbricus terrestris. Next base: position 14,564,134 of record OX457048.1, on the reverse strand, counting down.
TCAGTGCAGTTCATGGTCTTCCGCTCGCTAGGCAAAACCGTGCGGACCTCAAACAATCAAATAAAATCTAAATCAATCTTCTAGAAGCCTCTTTGTCCAACCCTTGTACGGAAATTTTCTAAAATAAAATTTGTGATGCACTATTTGTTTTACCGCAGAATTTCATTAATACGTTATCCTTGTGGCTCGACGTCATTTTCTAATAGTTTTTTCAGCCTTAGAATTGGCTAATTAGCGACGTCATTATGACTTACTTTTTAACCTTAAACCATTCAAAATTTGTTAAATTGCTGCTAAATCAACTATGAATCTTGATACCTATGGATTGGCTACACGTCATGAAAGTTAAAACAATTATACCTTTAAAACAATTTTATAAGACGCTATATAACTATTCAGCACAGCCTTGTTTCAAATCGACCCGGCATCATCAAGATAATTCAACAAATGCGACCGAGTAGTGCTGAGACCTTTGGACATTTCTGAAATAATGATTATTATTATTGATTAAATGCATGCAGAAGATAAAAAAATTAAGGGCAGTATTCGTGTAACGCGGGACCCCGCTTGGCAGGATGAGTGCCAGCCATTTAGCTTGTGGGCTACCAATTGGATGGTGACAGATGGAGCGAGGAACAGACTTGGGAGGGACACACTGGGATGGAGGGAGTGATGAAAGTTGATACGGAATGGAGAAAGGGGTTGAGGAATCGAAGGAGGGAGGAAGGTACTCTCGGCAGGCAGGCAGGGATGCAAAGAAGGGAGAGTATATGAAAGAAAAGATGACTGACATGTACTTTTGTTCTGTCTATTATGACACGTGACAACGTTAAACTTTCGAATATAAAATCTCTAGAAAACCCCGTCACTGTCTTTTCGCTGGTGGTGTCAGACCAAAGTTGGTAATAAAAGGAGGAGACGGACGTTGATAAATTGCAAATTTATTTTGTGCTGACACATATTGTCGTTAAACGGCAACTAAAGGAACTCCGACCTTACATGTAGGCCTACTCTTATGACAAAGTTTCGCTGATCGCCAACACATGAATTTGTGGGGCGCGGTGGTGTAGTGGTGGCGTCGTTGCCTTGAATCCGGAAGGTTTGATGTTCGAATCCACCTCAAGTCGCTATAACAAGTGCAAATACAAAAAAACAAGCAAACAAACATGAATCAATCTTTTGTGTTTTAAGCACATCTTGCAAAATTGCATGTGAGGTAGGTCGGCGTGTACAGCTCACTCGCAAGGAGTCATTATTCAATTTGAAATGGTTACAGGGTCGTAATACACCTTTGAAACGTTTTGTGCGGATCGCCATATTATTGACCAACTGCGTTCAATCTAGATAAAACTCCGACACTAGTTGCACTCAGCCAGTGCCAGCCCCAAGCCTGAATAAAGGAGGAGGGCGTCACTAATGGTCTTCGTTACCACACAGTGATGTTAAACTGCAACTACACACAATCTAGATAATACCGCGCCACTGCTGGCAGTGCCAGTCCCAAGCCTGGATAAAGAAGGGGCGACGCTAACGACCTTTGTAATCACCCAGTGTCATTAAACTGAAACTTCTACTACGTAATATTTGAACATACGCTTCGGTCAAGGGTCGGGAAGTAGACGTTTAGACCCCAATGTGCACATATGTTTGATTATAAATCGTGACACTGTCTGTTGAGAAGATAAGACATAATGTCAGTTAGGCCTGATATTGATCAACGCAATGCACAGTCTATAATGACCTTTTCCGAAAATTCAGAGTGGCATCCCTGATACGGTGGCGTAAAAGTATAACCACGGATACATCTCATATTCCACACAAAATCCACAATTGCCTGTAGCCTAGCATTGCCAGTTCCAAGCCTGGATTAGGAGCAGAACGACGCCAATGACCTTTGTTAAAATCAAAAACTTTTAATCTTCCATACCAATGAATCCACACCAAGATGCGTCGATGTTTTCAGCCATAGTGGTTTGTAAATGGGAAGATTTATGGTTTCATTATACACCTTTAAAACGATTTCAAACAATGCTATATTTAGCAGCTGCTTTATTACCTAGACGATTAATTCAATCTTCAGTTTAAGTAAACAGCCGTAGTCTCATTATGGATGGATGGATCCGATTTGACCAGGATCTATGACAACAGAGGCCGTCACCCTGGACTGAAATTTGCTCGGCGTATTACAGCACTTAAGAGCTTTCTTCTTTCGAAGTGTAGTCTCATTAAAATGATTAAGCACTACTCAAACGATATATACATATGTTAGGTTTATTAGCTTCGGATATTCGTTAGACGAATGAGTTCTAAATCGGCAGACGATGTCGCGGATCCAGGATTTCCTGCGTACCACTAGAGTTCTTTCTGAGGGTGGCATTTCTTACTTAATTCCGTGGTAAATTGGTAAGTAACTTAAAAATCATAGTGGGCGTATACACTCATGTGTGACAAAACGCCGTGTGTGGTAGACATCTAATATTAGCATATAGGCCTAAGCCATATTATTTCATGTAAAACGGCTTCAAAACGACAAAATGTTTTAATTTGTAGGAGATAAACAGCCAATATAATTACGTCTTCCTTTCTAAGTTTTTTGTGTGCGTTTTCTTCTCACTTAATCTTCATTAAACTGAAATGGTTCGTTTAGGTCGGATTGACAAAGACCATGATCGCATAATTAGTTTAAGTCTTTCGCTTTTTACCGCAATGATGTAGAGCCCTGGATTCGAAGGCAAATTCGAAGGCAAATCTGCCTTTGGAAGTAACTGGATAACTTTCTGACCTCATTGGATATTTTAACTCCAACCTCTCTTCGCTGGCCTACCATTAAATTCCTGGCATCCATGACATCCACAGACTGACATTAATTAGACTCAGTGGTGCGAGATTGAGATAAACATACACGAATTATTTAAGATGTCTCAAACGCTAGATTGCTTGAGTTATGTCACAGCAAATTAAACACCTTTGAAAGGTCTTCAAAAGACGCCATATAATCGTTCAGCATAACATGACCACAATTTCACCTAAAGTCGTGTGCCAAACACATCATGATAATTTTCTGAAACATTTAAGAAATCATTAATATTAATATTTAAAAGCTTGCAGAAATGAATAATCTTTAATTAAGCTAAAATTCGAGAAGCGTGTGTACGGCATAGCGCGATGAACACCAGAAATTTATCTAGTGGGATACAAATGGGAAGGCGGATGGAGAAACGGACGGACCTGGGACTTAGGAGAGACACGCGTAGCCTACAGACAGGATGACGTAAGGTAGAGAGAGGGAGAGAAGTAGGGAAGTAGGACGAATGGTTGGAGGGATGCTCGGCAAGCAGGCAGAGATGAAGGGAGAATGAGGGGAGGACTGTCGACGAACACATGTCACGTGACAGCGCATCTCTTGGCATTTTATATTATCTTTTAAAAAATGTTTATTTGCCGCGAAAGAAAGACGTAGGATTCCACTCTTGTCCATGCCTTTGTGTCTCTCGTATAGACTATGTAGTGCCCTCTTGCTTGACTAAAACTAACACTGGGTTACAGTTTCTAGTCTCCAACCTAAGAATTCTCTGTAGACTGCAAAATCCGTTCTAGCGTCGCATCAGTCCTACAATAAAGCTAGCTGACACAGCAGCAGTCAACACAGGTGAGAACGAAGGAGTGAATAATGAATATGGGAGACACTGTGTTCAAACGGACTCTTGTCACGTTGCAAAATTTCTTGAGTAGGCTATACGACCATAATTCTGCGAAATATTGCTTAATGTCAGTAAAGGACTTTCGTCACAATACGATTGTCGTGGACTTTACTACAGTATAGATATTGATTTATTGATTCCGAACATTTATATAGCGCTTCTTCAAGAAACTACTCAGAAGCGCTCTCTGCACTGGCCTGCTTGATGTTAAGTGTCTTAGATCTATATTATTTCATTTCGTGAAACAAGGAATACAAATGACATTGTTGACGACTGCTTTGACATCGTTGACAGGTATATAATTTATTATTGCTTTTAATTCATTAGTTTTTTTCTTTGCTGTACTCATTCTTTGATCTGCGGTCAACAGCGTTTAATAACATTATGACGACGTTGAACTTCGGTGTTATTAAATAATCGCAGAAAACTTTGCGACTATCTTTACGTTGGCATTGTGAGTTCAAAGTCCGGAAATTGGAGGAGGAAGAAGGCGTTGCTGCTAGTTCGACAATTATTTTAGAGCGACACAGTGGGACGCGGTGGTGTAGTGGGTATATGTTCATTGCCTTGCAGCCGGAGCTAGGGTTGCAAGTTCGAATCGACCTCAAGCCGCCGTGCAAGCCCTTTTCTCGCAAATTGCTCTGCGCTTCGGCGTGAAATTCCAATGCCGTGTCCGCGCTGCAGTCGGGAGCGCCTCTGAATAGGGAGCTTGAAGGAGCGTTATAACAATTGCATCTGCATACATACATGCAGTGTGGTTAAACGACAGCTAATCAACCATTCGACAAAGAGTGTTTACGCTGCTTGTGTAATCTTGTGAAAAGAAGAAAGCGACGTTTGTCATCTCCCGTATGACAAAGTTGCTTTGATCGGAAACAAGCAAACCAATCGTGTGTGCCTTAATGCAGCTTTAAAACTCCATGTGGCATAGGTCACAAAATGTCGTTAAATAATTGAAATGACTCAGCAGCGTTAACGGTTATACATAAACACCTTTAAAAGTGAATTAAAAGTGTTATAAATAATCAGCGATAGAAAAAACCTAAATAAAGTTATAATGTTGCTAATAACGTTAGTTGACCTAGTCGCAAGGTGTCGAAACACAATTGAAATGCTATAGGATTGTTAAACACCTTTAAAACTTATTCTACTGATGCTACAATTGACAGCTGCGTTCAATTGGTAAACTGAGATGAGAAGATCCCCAGAAATTACGGTATTATATTCAACAACCCAAGTAGCCAAAATTTTATGGTCTGAAGGGACACAATCGTGTCAGACTTAAAAATGCAGATGCCAAAATTTATGGGCTGCATTTAAATTCACAGACCGTCATGCTAAATTTTCATTTATTGTGCTATCGGGGAAACAAATTCAAAGGGTGCCGGGGGGGGGGGGGGGGTAACACAAAAAAAGTCTTTTACAGAAAATAGGCCAGCACATAGTCAATCAACCAATCAATCAAATGTTTTATTTGCAACCGAAGTATACATGACAGGCTTGCACATCTTGAACATTGGTTACAAAAAGGGAGGCCCTAAAGGGATAAAATAATCCCGCTGTCTAGGGACACCTACTAATAGCCTACATTGAGTTGACGATGTGAGATGGCCATGACGAAATCGTGCAAAAAATCAACACAGTGTTTATCAAAACTGACAAGTCGCATTGATAGAAACTTTAAACGATATAAAAGCCAGTGTGCCAACAATGACTAATTATGGAAAGATGGGTATACACTCGTGGAAAGAATTTAGAAGTGAAAAGTTTGACATGACCCTGTGACATCACAGGCCGTTGATGAAGGCACAAAATAAAGTATAGCATGGTTAAACACCTCAAAATTCATCTAATTCCAAATATAATAGCTAATGCTGAGCTGTATTATGACAAATAATCTTTTTCGAGGGAACGGCCTCTGTTGTCATAAGCCCTCGTCAAATCTGGATCCTGCAATGTCGTTAATATCTGTCATTTAACAGCATATTATAATTCAGTTAATGTATATGCTAAAATAGTCTATGAAACAAATTATAATGTTTCAGAGCAATTATCATACACGAACAAAAAATACGGTAAACAAATTTTAAATTTTAGTGTAAAAATCCCATTGGGCAATCATAATGCAAAGAAGAAAATAATTATGACATTGTTTTTCAACAAAAGCAAAAAGAAACAGTTTCAAGTTTACAATAGTTGCTAGTTGCTACAGTGGCGTGTGATAATCTTTATGTTACTTGAGTTCTCAAATACCTAGCATCCAATGCAATAAACTATTACTTTACAAATAGCAATGGTTGGTTTTCTTGGATGATACAGCTCAAGACCAGTTAGTTCTGACCAATAATTATCAGTGTAGTGGTCTATAGATATTGTTAGCAAGCTCCGCTGATGAGTGTACCTTTGCAACGCCAGTCCCAAGCTTGGGGAATTTTAGGAACCTAGTGGCACAATTTATCTCTATTATCACACAGTGTCGTCAAAATGAGACTATTACTAAAATTAATCTCCTAGTTGTCTTATTGTTTACTCTCCTGAGTGGACAATAAGACGAATAGACGTGAATGTGGATGCTATAGACAACGGACAAAGTTTTAACTTCACCACTAGATGCACTCCTCCAGTGCCAGTCCCCAGCCTGGATAAAGGGTGTGGGCGTCGCTAATGGTCTTTGTTATCGCATAGTGGCGTTAAACTGCAACTACTCGGCTACTACAGCAACGGAAGATGTTCTGGTTTTGTTAAACACCGTTACAATAATTTGGAAAAAAATATTTATAAGCTGCGTTTAACCTTTTGAGCAATATTGTTATTTATGGGAAATCAATGGCGGTTGATCCACATGTACAAGCGGCCCTAATATCCACTAAAGAATGGGACAATGATGTAGGCCTAGTCTAGATTGGCACCTTGTCTTATGGCTAGGTCAAAATAAAAATACTATACATGACCAAATTATTAAGACGCTGCATAGATGTCTTATGCAAACAATTCCCCCTATCCGCAAATCTTGCCCGTGTTCATGTTATGTTTTACCATCGGATCATTTTCAATGCGATAGTTTTCTCAATGTTTCATTGTCTTATTGGTCTTGTATTTGCAATGCGCGAAGAACCGAAGAAGAAGAATTGCAGTCGCAGAAACTTGCCATGACACAGCCATGAGTAGTCCTATAAAGTGTTGTCGACTTCATTTTCTCAGCCTCGGCGTATGAGAGCGTAAAGTGAATCATCTCCCTCGCCGTCTCATCTTGCCACCAACTGTTTGTGGTTAAATGGATGCATACAGATTTGACGAGGGCTTATGACCTTATGTCAACAGTGGCCGTTTCCCTCGACAGAAATTTGTTTGACATATTACAGCACTATTGTATTGATTGATTTCTTTTATAGCGGTGTGGGCGAAGCAGAAAATTTGGTTTATCATTTAATGATAAACCAAATTTCTGTTTTAGTAAGGATTTTAGCACGTATCTCTGAATTGACAATCATTCATTCATTCTGAGGATTCGTAATCGTAAACTCTAAATTTCTAAAGCGCCACTCGAAAACCAAGCGCGGGGCAATAGCTTATTCACGAGCGCTGCGTTGAGTTAGAAGGGTTGTCCGTAAGAATAGTCCGTGGTGGTCCGGGTCGAGTTACCATAGGATCAGAAGCTACTAAGGCGGGTGTCGTCTGGGCCGGGAATTGGAGGGTGGAGGATCAGATGAGACAGGGTAAGAGTTGGTGAAAAGGAGTGTCTTAAGGATTTATTAAGCGCCCCTTAAAAACCTACTCGGGAGCGCTACGAGTTCAGCGACGACAAAAGAAAACGAGACTTGAGAGATGTACAAAACAAAGTCTGATTGGTCAGAAGTAATGAACGTAGCTTTAAAGGGAGGTCATTCCAGATGGACGGCGCTACAAACGAGTAAGCTCGGCGTTGCCTGACAGCTAAACGAACTCGGGGAAAACTGGGAGTTGCCCCTAGGCTGAACACTACACTGTCGGAAATTGAATCTGACTTCGAAGAGTAAACTAGCGCTGCAAGTAGCTTTCTTTCGGTGTAATTCATCGATCGTTCGACACCTTCTTTTGGTTTGCACCAGCCACATTTATATCATAATTACACACGAATGCCGTCTCGTTAAACAACACGTTAGTCGTTATAGTTAGAGAGAGTTTAACTGAACAGTGTCTCAACATTTGTTAATCATGTCCTGATCAGGATATCCCGCGTAGAGTGAAAAGCTCTCTGAGAAAGGCAGAGGCCAAACCAAGAAGACAGTGCCGCACCAGTGCCGAACTATTAGGCCTATATATTTAGAACAATTCGTTGCGGGAGCGGTAACCAGTGCAGAGCATTATGCAAATATGCATGTACCCAGACGCGTGGCCGTAATTAGAAAAGCGAGGCGCGCCGCCGACCGCGACACTTTTTAAAGACAGAATTGGTTGTCAGAACTGGATGTCGAGCTGCAATTGGTTAATAACGAAGGAATAGATGAGTGAGGCAGTTGCATGAGTCTTGGGAGAACGTGATGTGACTCCTAATTGACTCAGCTTGCAGAAGTAATTACGGTAGATTTTGTGGACATGGTAGGCAGAGGTAAGTTCTTAATCAAGGCCACGAACAGTGGTAGAAAGGTCGACGTAAAAGCTCAGGCAGCCCAAAATGTAATTTCAAATGGAAACCTGCGATAGTTTCATAAGACACCTTTAAAACGTTTTATATGTACTTTATATAAAGCATTTGCTGCGTGCAATTGCTGGTTGGAAACAGAATGAAAGGGTCGCAAGATGACTGTTTAATAATTATCATAATAAACCTACACGAATACATTGCATGCAATAAGGTCATAATATGTATGTATGTATGTATGTATGTATGTATGTATGTATGTATGTATGTATGTATGTATGTATGTATGTATGTATGTATGTATGTATGTATGTATGTATGTATGTATGTATGTATGTATGTATGTATGTATGTATGTATGTATGTATGTATGTATGTATGTATGTATGTATGTATGTATGTATGTATGTATGTATGTATGTATGTATGTATGTATGTATGTATGTATGTATGTATGTATGTATGTATGTATGTATGTATGTATGTATGTATGTATGTATATGTATGTATGTATGTATGTATGTATGTATCTATGTATGTATGTATGTATGTATGCATGCATGTGTATGTATGTATGTATGTATGTATGTATGTATGTATGTATGTATGTATGTATGTATGTATGTATGTATGTATGTATGTATGTATGTATATGTATGTATGTATGTATGTATGTATGTATGTATGTATGTATGTATGTATGTATGTATGTATGTATGTATGTATATGTATGTATGTATGTATGTATGTATGTATGTATGTATGTATGTATGTATGTATGTATGTATGTATGTATGTATGCATATGTATGTATGTATGTATGTATGTATGTATGTATGTATGTATGTATGTATGTATGTATGTATGTATGTATGTATGTATGTATATGTATGTATGTATGTATGTATGTATGTATGTATGTATGTATGTATGCATGTATGTGTATGTATGTATGTATGTATGTATGTATGTATGTATGTATGTATGTATGTATGTATGTATGTATGTATGTATGTATGTATGTATGTATGTATGTATGTATGTATGTATGTATGTATGTATGTATGTATGTATGTATGTATGTATATGTATGTATGTATGTATGTATGTATGTATGTATATGTATGTATGTATGTATGTATGTATGTATGTATGTATGTATGTATGTATGTATGTATGTATGTATGTATGTATGTATGTATGTATGTATGCATGTATGTGTATGTATGTATGTATGTATGTATGTATGTATGTATGTATGTATGTATGTATGTATGTATGTATGTATGTATGTATGTATGTATGTATATGTATGTATGTATGTATGTATGTATGTATGTATGTATGTATGTATGTATATGTATGTATGTATGTATGTATGTATGTATGTATGTATGTATGTATGTATGTATGTATGCATGTATGTGTATGTATGTATGTATGTATGTATGTATGTATGTATGTATGTATGTATGTATGTATGTATGTATGTATGTATGTATGTATGTATGTATGTATGTATGTATATGTATGTATGTATGTATGTATGTATGTATATGTATGTATGTATGTATGTATGTATGTATGTATGTATGTATGTATGTATGTATGTATGTATGTATGTATGTATGTATGTATGTATGTATGTATGTATGCATGTATGTGTATGTATGTATGTATGTATGTATGTATGTATGTATGTATGTATGTATGTATGTATGTATGTATGTATGTATGTATGTATGTATGTATGTATGTATGTATGTATGTATGTATGTATGTATGTATGTATGTATGTATGTATGTATGTATACAAGGACTAAAAAGGTCATCAATTTCTTCGGACGCGAAATTGGAAATTTACGTCATTTTCTGAAGATTTTTGGCCGAATGACTAAAAAAACGTCGGCGGAACTGAGGGCGTACATTCTGGACAAACATAGTCCGCCTTCCCGTCAGTAGATTCATTTGCAGATTATACGTAGCCTAGGTGTCGATAAATCGGTGAAACAGTTTATTTGACATGCATTTGCAATTACCGCTAATAAACACCAACCGACACAGCTTATAGCCTATGAACGCGGCTGCTTAATTATACTATTCGTAGGAAATGTTCTAAAGGTGTATTACGACGCTCTAACATTTTGTGGAATCCAGTGGCTGATCGGTAACGCACTTGCTCACGGAGCGGGCGGCTGCGGTTCAACTTCGGGTAACGACCTTGGGCAAGTTGTTTCCGTTTCTCCATCCGCCATCCCATTTGTATTCCACTGGATAAATTTCTGGTGTTCATCGCACTATGCCGGGCACGCGCTTCTCGAATTCTAGCTTAATTAAAGATATTTCATTTCTGCGAACATTTGAATGTTAATATTATTGAGTTCTGAAATGTTTCTGAAAATGATCCTGATAATAATTATTTATGCCTAGCGTTCGATTGACCAAGTTTCGCTGAGCGAACATAATTATAGCGTCTTTTGAAGACCTTTCAAAGGTGTTTAGCTAGCTATGAGATAACGTATAAACTAAAAGAGATCTTCGATATTCATTCATTCATTCATTCCGAAAACTTATATAGCGCCCCTTCAAGAAGCATACTCAGAGGTGCTCCTAGTCCAGCCACAGCTAAAAAGATAGGTCTTGAGCAACTGGTTGAAAGCAGGCAAATTATTCCGATGTAGTAAGCGTAGTGCAAGCGGGAGCCTATTCCATGTGGACGGGCCAACAACCGAGAAGGCTCGACTCTGCCTGGTAGCAACTCCGGGTAACGGCCTTGGGCATTGTTAAACAATAATAATTTTGTGGCCATAGTGAACACGTTTAATACCTTTCCTATAATGTCATAATTTATCAGCTACGCTTGATCTTGAAGCAAACTCCGCCACTGGTTGCTGCGCTCTGTCCTTACCAGTCCCAAGCTTTGATAAAGAAGGAGGGCCACGCAAATTATCTTTGCTATCAAACAGTGTCGGTATACAAACTGAAACAGTCACCACAATCTTCAAGGCAAACCCGCTGCTGCTTGTACTGTTGCAATGCCAGTCCAAAGTCTGGGCTTTAGGAGGAGGGTGACGCAATTGAACTTTTTTTATCACACAATGTTGTTAAGCTGAAACTACCAGCACTATACCAGTCTCCTAGGTCAATGAGTTCACCCCAGTTGACTTGCACAGCTCTAGTGACCCGAAAAGTCATTGTCTTAGAATATTAAACACCTTAAAAACAGTTTGAAGGCACTATTTATAGCATCATTTATTCGCTATCCTAATAATTTTATTTAGTCCTAAAAGGCTCACGTTTAAAAGGCCCTAGTAGACACAAGATGTCGCTAAACAATTGCAAATCATTAAAACCTCGATTATCGCCCTGCCTAAAGGTCGGGTCATATGCAAATATTATGCTTGACCAAACGATTAAGCTACTCCCCCACTGGTTGCACTATGCCAGCGCCAGTCCCAATCCTGAATAAAAGATGAGGGTGACACTGATCATCATTGAAATGGCAGTGTCGTTAAACAGCAACAGGCACACGAGTTATTGCAAAATTTGTCTTATGCAAACGGCTTATAATCGTACTAAAAATTGACGACTGTAATCTAATCAGAACAGCTGGTAAAGGGAATAACTGATGTGCTCAACATTTAATTTAATGCATTACCACGCTTATCTGTTAATACCCATATTGTTGGTTCAATTATCTAAATATATATCGGGAAAATTCCAGTATGATTAGCCATCAGGAATTAGAAATAATTATGAAAAACAGTTTTTTTTTATTGAATCAGGGTGTATAGGTGATGTACGTTTATTATTCCATGCTGTACACCAGAATGCGGATAGGAATAGTCAAATAAAGAATATTCTTATCTAGTCTTGTATTTTAATATCTATGTCCAGTACATTTCTGCCATTAGTGTCCGCCGACCTCTTAGCTCTACACAGTCCGAGTTTACCTGTTCGCCCAGTCACCCCATCTGCACAATTTCTTCCATGCAACATCGGACTTTCTCGGCTGTTACTCCGAGTGATTTTTATGGGCGTATACTTTCTAACCAATATGGGAGCACTCTAGCAGAGAAAACTAAAACGGATGAGACAGAGAAATACGAGGGACTTCTCTATACTGGTCTCGCCAATCCTCACCCTAACCTCCTCTTCTTGTAACCGACAGTGTACGGTGAGTGTGCACACTATTTGTAGCTAGAAAGAGGAAAGAACTGTAGCCAGAAAATTGAAATAAAATTTTGCCTGAGTTTTTTTAATCGACCGGTACTCTGATGTGTGGCTTGCCACTAAAGTCTTGAAATCCAATGCATACGCAGACTATGAGAATGATACGAGATTGAAGAAAACGATTTTTGATGCTTTAAGATGTCGCTAAACGATATAATAAATTGCTTGTAACTCGTCGTAACTGTTGAACACCTTTAAAGCCGTTTTAGAGTACGATATATATTCATTCGGCGACGCTTGATTTCATTTACTGCTGATTTACAATTGGTGATTAAACAAACCACGATTTCTGGGCATGTTTAACTGAAATCACTGTTATTAATATTTAAATGCATGCAGTCATGATGCAGAAGATAAAAATGTCTTTAATGATGAAGTCAAAATTTGTGTGACGCGGAACAACAGCCTTAGTTTCCACAAGATGTCTCTAAACATTGGAAAATAATTCGACGTTAGTAAACACCGTTGAAAACTTTTAGCTAGATGCTATAATTGATCACACGCATTCAAACACGCATTGCAGTGGTCAGACGTTGCAAACTAAAAACAGACGAATAGCTACAAGATGTGTCTAAGCCTAGGAATGGGAAACACTATAATTATAGTCTGAAGAGACACGGTAATTTATTCGCTGCATTTAACCCTTTCGTTACGGCGCACATCCCCAGGCGCCGTACGGGGGAATTCTAGGGGAAATATGAGATTATGTGAAAATAGTTAATACTGCATTAGTTTAGCTATTCAATAATTATGCAAGGCTGGAATTAGCGTTTTTTTACACTTTCAATGAGTTTTTGCTATGATATGTATTTCCATATGTCTGTATGTGTGTGTGTGATCACCAAGAAAAACGAAATCAAAAGGTTAACGTTTGTTTCAAACCAATTATTGATGCATCACTTCTTAGATTGAATAATTATCGTCAGTAACCGAACGTAAGAGGGAACAAATGTTTGAGTTCACCCCGCAGTGTAGTCAAGATTTGTGTGATAATTATAGTGCGAAACATTTATTTTCGTCACAAAGACCAGGTGTTGATAGACATGCAGCTGGTCCAAACCCATGTTGTCTTCGCAGTACATACACATCGCTTAGCCCACTGCAGAAAATTCATGGTCATTGGTCAGTTTCAGCGTCAACGTCGGATTGTTCAAGTGCCATTCGACGATCTGTCTCTCAGGGCTTTTTAAAGGAATATTTAGAACTGCGCAAACCCTTCATTCCTTTCCCATCCTCCATGGTAAATTACTCCCAATCGGAGGAAAATGGCCTTTCCAACTAATTCTAACTGCACAGAAGTGCTTCTACATGTTTCTACAACTGCACAAATCCATTTAGAACAGCACATTTTATGTAGAACTGCACGTTAAAAAATGCCCTGCTGTCTCTTCGTAAATTTTTACTCTATGTTTCATGCCTTCATCAGTTCCCGGGCATTGACTACTCACTATACTGTAACTCATTACTCACCGGCCTTTCAAAACTCCGACTGGCTCCTCTCCAATCAGTACTTCTTACGCATCGTTTGGTTGCCCGCCTCCCTCATTTCTCTGACATTTCGATTGTCAAGATTGAAATACTTCACTGGCTTATCTAAAATGACTGGTTTCAAATATAAAATTCTGTTTCTTACATTTAAGTTGTTTTGGGTTAAGCACCTCGCTACCTACCTGATCTTATTAGGAGACCTTTCTCAGCTACCATAGGACGTCCTCTCCGCTCTTTAAATCTTCATGACCTTCTTGTACCACGGTCTCAGATTGCCACAGTCCAGCATCGCGCCTTTCTTCTGTTGGTCCTTTGCTGTGGAATGGCCCTCCTACTATTACCTCGTGCTCAGATTTTATCTGGAGGTTTACTTTTTTGCCCGTTGTCCTAAGAATTTTCTTTGTCCGGTGGCGCTTCGCACAGGGAGCGCTTCTGATTAGGATGTACTGGGAGAGGCGTTTTATAAATGTAAAAATTGAATAGAATTAGCCACGAGATCTTTGATATTGTTTAATTAAGAAATTAACAAATTTGTTGCCTTAGTGAAGTGCTGTAAAATGCAAAAAAAATGTTTTACCTCTGTTGTTGTAAGATGTCGTTTAGAAATCGATTCGTCCTTCATCTTATTGAAACAAACTCCGCCACTGCTTACACTCTTTAAGTGCCAGTCCCAAGCTTGGATATAGGAGGATGGCGTCGCTAATGATCTTTGCTATCACACAGTATCCCAGTGACTGTCGCTAACTGAAACAACCACTACCGGTACCACCATCTCCAGAGCAAACTCCGCTGCTGGCCTTACCCTATAGCAGTGCTGGTGCCAAGCGTAGGCCTATACGGTGTTAGGAACAGGGCGACGTAAAATATGATCTCTATTATCACATAGTGTTGTTAAACTGAAACTACTGTCTGTCTCTTTGACCAATGAGTTCACAGCAAGATTAGGCAACGTGTACGAATCCAGTGGATGCTAAACAACGGGAAAATGTCATGGTCTCACCAAACACCTTTAAAACGATTTCAAACATGCTATATTTGATAATATATAGGCCTCTCAGGTTCAGTACCTTGCTCTTAAAGTGCTGTAATATGCCGAGCAAATTTCTGTCCAGGGTAACGGCCTCTGTTGTCATAGACCCTGGTCGAATCGGATCCATCCATCCATCTCAGCATATTCTACTATCTTCCAAATTAGATTGCCGTGATCTCCGCCACTGGTTGCACTTTGCCAGTGCCAGTCCCAAGCCTGGTTAAAGGAGGAGGGCGTCGCTAATGGTCTTTGTTGCCACACAGTGACGTTAAACTGCAAATACTGCTACAAGTTTCCCGTCAATCCACAGTTTAACGACAGCTTATGACCAAAGAGGCCGTTGCAGTTCGCAAAAATTCCATCCCAGGACCATTCTAGGCTACATGAAGATAAATTTATTCTCCTTGTAGGATGATGTATTAAACGGCCATATAGTAGTCGCAAGTTGTCGTAAATCAATTGCAAAAATGCTATGGTCTCGATTGGCATCATGTCTAATAATTGGTATCATCATTTATTATTTTGAAAATTGTATATAGCACCTCTTCAAGGTAGGCTGCTCAGAAGCGTTCCCGGCCCAACC
Source organism: Lumbricus terrestris (assembly GCA_949752735.1). Taxonomy (NCBI): domain Eukaryota; kingdom Metazoa; phylum Annelida; class Clitellata; order Crassiclitellata; family Lumbricidae; genus Lumbricus; species Lumbricus terrestris. The sequence goes on along the minus strand of OX457048.1, from coordinate 14,548,478 downwards.
ACGGCTAAATAAGACAGTTTTTTTTAGGTCCTTAAGGAGCAGAGTGGAGTGACCAATGGGAACTTAGTGCAGTGTAACAGGGAGACCATTCCAGGTTGTAGGACAGCAACAGAGAATGAGCTACGCTGTCGGATAGCAGTCCGCGATCGGGGAACTAGAAGTTCAGCTTGGTTTGCCGATCAAAGGGTGGAACAACAGATTTCTCGAAGATACGGTGGAGTCAGTCACTCAACGCCCCGCCTGACCACAGCACAGAACCTGCATGCAATCCGCTGCGTGGAAAAGGAAGCCAACGTAAAACATCCCCTATAAGGTGTGACACATTTTGGTTGGGTCATAGATTATACAATGCAATGCCATGACCAAATGAAAACTCACGGCATACGGGGGCGGATGCAAAAAATTTCGAAGTAAAATTATGCTTTCTCCGTCACTTTAGGTTTTCCCGACACGTATTAGAAGAGGCCAATATGCCCACGTTTTTCCAATTGAATTTGATAAACTTACCTTGCGCAGAAACTCGATTTCGCAATGTCAAGTCCAGACTAGAAAAGTGATGACTTCGCCTAGTAATTGTTTTAGATTTACGGTCCTGCAGTTAGTTATACTGTGGATAGCGATTCAGCGAACACAGATAAGAGTGGAAGTCTCTGTCAGCTCAGCCGCCATTGCGACTTTAATTAACTACGCATGATTTATAGCCTATAATACGCGAGAAGCCAATATGTTTTATGCCAAAAAATATATTTCTTTGCATGATCAAAAAGTGATGGTGACGGAACATCACCATCATAATAGAAAGTCTCGCTTTTGGTCATTCCTCTCCGCTGCCGTCTCATCTTCTCATGGACAGTGTATGGTCAGTGTATTCTTAACAGCTGGGTTGGGTTGGCAGTGCAAATGGAGAAGATACTATAAACCAAATTTCTACCCTGGCCGGAATTTAAACTCCGACCGCTCAATTGACAATCATTACACCTTTAAAAAGTGAGAACACACGATATAATAACCTCTGGTTAATCGAAAATAGGCAGATACATCAGGCATTCCAGAGGTTAATAAAATGAGATGCAATGACGCATCTATGCACAACAAAGTTGCATAAGTAGGTCAGTAAGTAGACTAAGTGGTCAGACAAGAAAGTACTGTCTGTATTACTCCATTCCGCTGGGGCCGAAAATAAATTTCACATAACAGGTGCGCATTTTAAGCATCGAATGGGCAGAAATGACCAAGCGAACATTGTCTACCAATGTGCCCATAGCTTTTGAACATGTATGTAGAATGAAAATTCAACGTGCAAAGAAACGTGTACATTGAGACATGGCTTCAAATACCCGTAAGTACATAGACCTAAGTGCGCACGCACATGAATGCATGCATGCATTCGAGCATTATGTCCATGGGGCTGGAGTAGTGGTTAACACGCTGGCCAAGAGTGCGAGAGGTAGTGAGTTCGAGCCCCTGTTGGGCGGATTTGCTTTGTAGGCTGCCATTGGCGCCATATATTGCAGGCGGTCTGCTTAGTTAGTGTAGTTAAGATTTGTGTATTCTGTGATCTACGTTTTTGTGAATAATTGTTTAAATTGCATAAGTGCACATTGTAACCGGTTGCGGTGTGTCAACCAGATTGTTAATAAAGAGAATATTATTATTATTATTATTATTATTATTATTATTATTATTATTATTATTATTATTATTATTATTATTATTATTATTATTATTATTATTATTATTATTATATTTTCTTAAATTTATTATTATACTACAAAGCCATCACTTAATATTGAACTGTGTTGGCTGTGTAACGACACCATAGAAATCGTCATTGTTATTATTATTATTATTTTTTTAATATTATTATTTCCTTTTAATATTTTATATAATTATTATTATTATTATTATTATTATTATTATTATTATTATTATTATTATTATTATTATTATTATTATTATTATTATTATTATTATTATTATTATTATTTTTTTATTTTTTTATTAAATTATTATTATTATTATTAAATTATTATTATTATTATTATTATTATTATTATTATTATTATTATTATTATTATTATTATTATTATTATTATTATTATGTATATACACAGGGCCTACATACATTTATTCGCACGTTGTTTTCATTAGTTATCACCGTTCGATAGCACTATAACATTTTACGATTGTACGTACTTGGTCCGAGAACAGAATACGACGATATCAAGTCCTCTTGTTATGTAGCAACAATTGAAACAATTATAAAGGTGTCCGTGGCTAGCGCATGTAATACATGTTGAACACTGTTACATGTATGCATGCATGTATGCTTGCATGCATTCATGTATGTATGTATGCATGTATGTACGTATGTATTGTTATGTATGTACGTATGTATGCATGTATTTATGTATGTCTGTATCATTGTATGTCTGTATGCACTGCGCTCTGCTGTCCATGGTGACTTAATGGTTCCTTTCACTCGCTCTACAACAATGCAGAGGCGTTCATTCTCTGTGGTTAGTCCAACAACCTGGAATGGACTTCCCTTGACTATGCAGCACCTCCCAAGTTCTTCTCAATTTCACAGACTGGTGAAGACTCTTTTTCGCTTGATCTCGATCGGGAATGCCTCTGAGTAGATACCTTGAAGGGGCGCAATATAAACTACGATTGATCGATTGATGTGTAGTGTGGAGGGTCGGAGTCTAGTAAGTAAGATGACGCAGAAAGAGAAAGGAAGAGAGAGAGAGAGAGAGAGAGAGAGAGAGAGAGAGAGAGAGAGAGAGAGAGAGAGAGAGAGAGAGAGAGAGAGAGAGAGAGAGAGAGAGAGAGAGAGAGAGAGAGAGAGAGAAGAGAGAAAGAGAGAAAGAGAGAAAGAGAGAAAGAGGGAGAGACAGTGAGAGACAGATAAAATTTACGTATTCTTTGCATTTGCAGTTACGATTACGATATTGTTTACTTAGGACTTCAAAGGCATTTACTGTATATATCGCTGAACATGGGTAGCCACTTTGATTTCTATTTAAACACCTCCATAACAATTATCTTTGGTGGTATAAATAATGTCCACCACTTAAAAAATCATTATTACTCACCTAGCAATTATTGGTTATCATTGCTCCAGAAACTGACGTGCAAGAATTTTAGTAATTTTGTAAATGAGTAAGAAAACCCAACATCGTCACTCTTCGCGAGAAAGAATTTTCTCTGAAGAGTTGGATAACGGTATAATTGCTCATAGACACCATCGGCGTCTCTACGCTTTCCAACTTGGGTGAAGGCTGGTTAATTTTACAAGGGGCAGGTTCTATGTATGGCTTTGTCGAAAATGAGAGGTAGATGATAGAACGGACGGATTGCGCAAGGAGAAATTAGATACATGCATAGATACAAACACAAAAATTCATCAGTCAATATTACTCTCGTTGAAAAAAACTAATTTTTTGGACGCATATCTCCACATGCATGACTCATGGCCATCACTGGCTTCCGATTTTTGCCCGAATCAGATACAACATTTGACAGAATGCGGTCTGTAACACGAGGCTCATGGTTTGATCGCCGTCCAATTGAACGGCCAATGTCAAATGAGCTGTTTTAAGCCATTAACTGACCTTAGTTCGCCTGAGACACCTTCGAAACGAAATCGGATCTCGTTATATGATGATGAAGAAGCACGTCAAGTTTGTCAATGTGTCCATTAACTCCTGCGTATAAGATCATTTTAGAAGATTTAAAATGGATGCAAAAACCAGTGGTCGTTTTGTAATATAAATATTATGGGTTCAATTCTTCCCCGACGAGATGGTCACTTCTCCTGCTTTCTGCACGACTTAGACCCCCAGTAAAGCGGTGAAATAATTTCCAGTGATAACAAGACATCCAATTCGATTGATATATAGAGCTGCATTGTGCCAGTCAAATTTCTGCCGAGGGAAACGGCCTCTGTTGTTATAAGACCTCGTCAAATCTGGATCCATCCATCCGAATGTGGGAAATTTTGTGAGAATTGGCTCAAAACAAATTATATGTATTACACGGAAGAATGACTTATATTGCATGTATATATGTATTCATTCATTCATTCATTCATTCATTCATTCATTTGGACATTTATATAGCGCTCCTTCGATTAAAAACCTACTCAGAGGCGCTCCCGACTCCAGGGGGCCCAAAATGAACAGTTTTAAGTTTAATAAGAAAGGATCCTGGTAGAGTCCCAGGGTGTAGGCGTAGCTCAAAAAGGAAGGCCATTTCAGACCACCGGGTCAACCACAGAAAAGGCTCGATTCTTCATGGCAGTAGTACGAGCAAAAGGAACTAAGATGACTACCTTATCAGCGGAGCGTAGCTGACGACGTCCTTGGATACCCAATGTAAAGCTGATTAGCTCTCGGAGGTAAATTTGGGCGAGGCCTTGACAACATCGCCGTACCACGTCTTGTTATGTTGCCATCATCAGTCATGTCGGTAGCTGCAGTTTCCGAGTTTGTTTGTATGTGCACTTGTTATAGCGCCCCTTCAAGCTCTCTACTCAGAGGCGCTCCCGACTGCAAAGCGGACACTGCATCGTAGTTTCACGCCGAAGCGCTGAGCAATTGCGAGTGAAGGACTTGCCCAAGATCCATATGCGGCGACGTGAGGTGGATTCGAACCTCGAACCTTCCGGCTTCAAGTTCTGGTGACTATACGTCTTCGATACTTTCAACGTTCAGTTTTACAGAAAGACTTAGGCCACACTATCGAAGCCTTACCTACGTTAAATATATATAATGTACAAAAGACGATTTTGTGTCAAGAGTCTCAAGTGGCCTCCAAAAATCGTTCAATATGATTATATGTTCGATAATAAACCTTAGAAGATGTATGCAACTATAAAGGATACTTCATAGCATTCATGAGGTTATGGTAAAATATGGCATTCGACTTACGTAGCTATCGAGTGCCTTACTAAAATCCGGTGCAATTGCATAAATGCGTTCTGACTTTCATAAAGCATCTATGTAAAGTTGGTGGTCATACGACACTAGTGCGGCCATAGTGGATCCGGTCGGTCGAAATGCATATTTTTCCTTGTTAAGTTGGGGGTCACGCAGAATTGAATGCAAGAATTGATTTATCTGTAAAATCACGACAGTGAATTTTATAAATAACCGCGCTATTTATTACTTTAAAGGTGTTTAATAGCGATATCTCATTGTTCCAGACCGGTTTGGTGATAGCGGTTGCCGTCTCTGAGGAGTCGTGTCTGTTGGCGCCAGAAGATAGACAGGTTGATCATTTGATTCACTTCAAAGCAGACGACATTCACTGGAGAAGAGAATAAGAGTGCATTGAACGTCAGTGATGAGTTCGCTGTTCATCTCTCTGGGCTCCGTTGAAATGGTTTCCGTTGAAACCGTTGGATACGGTTTCTCCTCAATTGAATGTCTGCTGGAGACAATTTTTGTGGCCTCCTTTCAGTGGAAATAGTTATCTTGGTTAGATTTATTTTAATTCGCACAGTCAGAATCGCATTAACTCATCCACACTCCATCTCATCAGATGTTGAACTTCCCCTCTGCGGAGAAAAAATCGACTCAAGAGAGCCCTTCTAATAAATGACCACTATATGCAATAAAGATTCCATTAGACACCTTTAATTCGCTTAGATATGGTCTATAATATATACGTATCCTTTCAAGTTTGCAATGATACTGTGAAAATGTTTTCATTTTAACGTCACAGTGTGGTAACAGAGGCCATTAGCGGCGACCTCCTACTTTATCCAGTCTTGGGACTTGCACTGGCAGAGTGCAACCAGTGGCGAAGTTTTGAAATGCTGTCGCATCGACGGAACACTTTGATACAATAACGATTTGACATATTATTAAGGTGGATCCTGTTTTCAAGATGTAAGGTAATACACGCCGCCATTGGTCCTTCTCTGCATGGTATGTCAGTCCCACGCCATGACATAAGAGGAGGGTGACGCAAAGCGAATAAATATTTTATGATTGGTGTTGAATTGAAACCATGCTATAGCTAATACATGCAGCCCACCCCAGGCAAACTCTACCACTCGGACAGTGCCAAACCCAAGCTTAAAAAAAGAGGAGGGTGACGCTAATTGGTCTTTCTTATGAGAGTGTTTCTGATATTGCTGAGCTCTTGAGAATCACGCCATCATTCTATTGAATGACGATAATCAAAGTATTTGATAAGAGTATGGTGACGCAAAGCGAATGAATGTATGGTTGTATTTGCTAAAGTCCAATTATATTCAAAACGAAATTTAAGTTAAACGGTTAAATTCGACTCATGTGATGACTTCTAATCAACCGTTCTTACAGCGTTGTGTCAGTTGAAACTAACGAAGATCTTATTGCCAGAGGCTAAAATAATTATGCCACAGTGCACTTAATTTGTTGATGCTCCTACACACCTTTAAAATACTTTCAAACTTTATTATGTATTTGCGTCAAATTTCGAAAAGTGCAGATTGTTGCGTTGAATGTAGTGCATAATTGGTAAAACCAGTTTTTTAATCTTTCACAATCAATATCATCGACCATTAAAACCTGAAGATGTCGTCAAACGCTTACAATCCAAAATGTCGCTACATAATTCCGCTAGCGTTTTTTTCCGATTTTCTATTCCCGTCATTTTTTTTCATTTTTTTGTAACTTGTACAACGCTGGTATGAAAAGGCCGTTCCCGAAAGTATGGCGTCGTTTTTACAGCAGAAGAAACTACATTCCCGTTGTAACTGTTGATTAAAACGTCTCCTCAGTCTTTTGTGCTTTGCGCCAGTCCCGGGATATAGTGTCGAAGGACAAGTCTATCCATATTATTGTGGCTTTGCGTCGCTAAGCAGAAACTACTAATAATAAGTTGCAAACAACAAAAGATTGGCTATTTTTGATGGTTCGTCTGCGTTTGACTCCTTCCTCAAAGTCTTTCTATATCTTTTGGATTGGTTGGTCAGCCTCTAGCTCTTTCCCGCCGGATGGGGTCACGGGTGACCCCATTAACAGGATAGGTATCAAAACAATTCCGGCGGGGAAGGGCTAGAATGGCTTCGTTTATACATTTTATTTGCTTTCAAAACTTAACTCGTGTCCCATGTTGATGTGGGGTATGATCGGTTCCTTGGAGCCGGAAGGTTGCAGTTGCGAATCCGCCATAAACCACCGCGTATACGGACCCCGGCAAGTCCTTCATTTGCAACTGCTCAGGCGCTTTGATGTGAAACCCAGATTCAGTATCCGCGCTATAGTCGGGAGCGACTCTGACTAGCTATCTTAAAGCGGCGATATAACAAGAGCTCTTACATAATTGTTCCCACACACACACACACACACACACACACACACACACACACACACACACACACACATATATATATATATATATATATATATATATAAAGCATTATATCGAAGAAATAATGCTGTTGACACAGTGCCTGCTTATAGTCTTCTGAATTATAAAGACTTTATCGGATGTTGAAGTACGAAAGATAAGAACTATCGACATTCATGGACTGAACGATGTTTTTGACAATTTTGAACATTTCCAATTTTTTCAAACCGACTAAAATTTATGACCAATTGCTTAAGTATCACACATATTGTCATATTACAGCAATATTTGATTTATATTGAAATAAAATACGATTGTGTAAGAATGTATGCTCGACACATTATTTTGTACAGTTAAAGTCTATACACTGGTCCATGCAAAGTAACACAGTCGTTTAGCACCGCCTTCCCGATGGAATATGAAGCTGAAATTTTTGTCTCAAGGATATTGTTGATAATTATGTCTAACAAACTGTGAGGGTGTCTTGGTTTCTGCCTTGAACTTTATTTTTTAACATGTATCTGTGAACCACACAAATGTATGTATATATGTATGTATGTATGTATGTATGTATGTATGTATGTATGTATGTATGTATGTATGTATGTATGTATGTATGTATGTATGTATGTATGTATGTATGTATGTATGTATGTATGTATGTATGTATGTATGTATGTATGTATGTACGTACGTACGTACGTACGTATGTATGTATGTATGTATGTATGTATGTATGTATGTATGTATGTATGTATGTATGTATGTATGTACGTATGCATGCATGCATGTATTATGTGTATAATTATGTGTGTATTTATGTATGCATGAGCACTTGATTTTGCACCCTTTCTGGATGACTACTCAGAGGCGTCTGATTAGACACCGAATCGGAGTTTAACGCTGAAGCGCATGAACAATTGTAATCGTAATCGTAATCGTAATCTCGAGACTTCTACAGCGCCCACAAAAGCCAAGTCGCGGGAACCAGCTTATTCACAGGCGCTCAATCAAAACAAAATCGATAGGCAGCGGGTCAAGTCCGGAGAGTCAGGCAGGCAGATAGATGGACGGCTAAGGTGGGTGATGTTTAGAGTTGAAGTGGCGGGGGATGTGAGGAGAAGAGGAAGAATCAGGATAGGATTTTTGAAAGAGCAATGTTTTCAGTTTTGAGTGAAAGACCTGTGGGGAGATAGCGAGAGGTGGAGTTTTGGTGAGTTCGTATGATGGGTCGGAAGTTTGCCGAAGTGCTGGCGGAAGTTTGTTCCAGAGAGGTGGAACGGCAATGGCTATGGAGCGGTTTGCGAATTTCAGTGATGAAGTGATGGGAGGGCGAAGCAGTGTAATGGAGGATGAGGAGCGTGTTGAACGAGGTGGCTGGATGGTGAACAACTGACGAAGGTAGAACGGCTGGGATGATTGAAGTGTATTGTAAGTGAGTGAGAGGACTTTGTATTCGATGCGTTCAGGTATTTTGAGCCAGTGAAGTGATTTCAGGACAGGAGTGATGTGGTGACGTTTGGGGGTTTTCGTCACTGCACGGGCGAGGGCATTCTGGATAGCTTGGAGGCGGTTGATTTGGGTTATATCAATGTTTAGGAAGAGAGAGTTGCAGTAATCAAGTTTCGCATGAACTATGGATGTGGCTATTGTGGATGCAGTTTTAAAGTCGAGCATAGGTCGGATTCTGCGGAGATCTCGTATGTGCATGAAACAAGTGCGGGAAAGTTGGGTTATGTGGTCGGAGAAGCTAAGATGCTGGTCAAAGATTACACCTAGGTTTCGGATAGGAGAATTTGCGGAGAAAGTGTGGTTGGAAGAAGAGTCGTTGTTGAAGGAAATAGAGGGATCAGGAATTTTCTTGAGTTGTTCTCTGAGTCCAATTAGTATAAATTCTGTGACCGACGGCTCTTATTAGTCACTTTAAAAATGGGGGAATAGAAATCCCCCCCCCCTTCACATTTTGACCATGATTGTGGTTCTGAACAGCTACTGTAGCCATAGGCGATATTGATCATAAACTTTATTTACTGGCAGTAATTTAAATATCTGGTATTCAACGTCGTCTTAAAGGTATCTAACTAAGGCACCAATTTAAGTTCATTACATGACATCAGAGATAGCAAGCATTAATGGAAAAGATAATGCGGGCATTCACGAGTATGAGAAGATGAATAAGATGGAGATCAGCCTAGAGCAGTTGGATGAAGGATAAAACGAAGGAAGAAGTGATGGGGAAGAGGGAGACCCGGCACAAACAATTAGACAGTGGAGACGTTGGACATTGAAGAGAAATTGTGTGAAGAGGCAGTGGAAAAATTATTATTAATCGTCTGTATTGCTAAGTTTAGCAACGCCAAATCACACCATTAGGATAGTCCGTTGATTAGAAATCGAACAAGTAATTATATTGAACAATTCTTAGAGAGTCGAGTGGTGCCTCGTAAATATCTTGTTACATCACATGCATACAGTACGCCCACATCCGACAAAACATCTTAATTGTTTGCATTATTGGCTCGCTTCTGCCTGAGACTGATTTTGTTGCCTTATTGTTTAGTTTCTGTTTAATGACATTGAATTGCGCCAAGAGTTAACGCATCCATTTTTGGATGGATCCTGATTTGACGATCGCTTATGCCAACAGAGCCCGTTTCCTTCGAAAAAATTTGTATTTCTACACTATAATACAGTTCTTCGATTTCGGGTTCGAGGTTAGACTATGAGCCCTGTGAAGTTATTATCCATTCATCGCGATTTTTATTCACATAAAACAGATTAAAACATTTAAAAGGTGTCTAAGAGGCGTTCTAAGTTATCAGATGTTTAGCAATATACGGCTGTTATACAGTCATTGACAACTGAAGGTAACAAATTTAAAAGTTTGTCCTAGTATATTGAGCTAAAATTGAAGTATATAGTCGAGGATAATGACTGCCTAAAATATTTTGTGTCGTTATAAAGATGACTATAGTATCATCCTGCTACGTTGCTTATAGATTTGTTGCTGACTCTACCACACATTGCAGACAGTGTCGGAGTTTTAAAAAGCGTGTTTTATTACCCTTTTACCAGTTTTGTTAGGACAAAAATAGTCATTTTTATATAGCGTCATTTGGCTATTCCTTTCAGATACACTTCGGAGACAATTGTCGTTCCAACTTCAAAGAAATCATTATGAACAGCTCTCATCCTCTCTTAAAATTGGTAATGGAGACTTCGCTTCTAAGTTCATTCATACATGGATCGATAATAAGCCTTAGAAAAGGCATGGAACTATTTTTGATATTTCTTACCATTCATGATAATTATTGCAAACTATGGCATATTGCATTTTCGGTGTACCGATCGCCTTTACATATTTATCTATTTGTGACATCAATTACCGTCGACGAAAGCGCAGAAGAATAAAATAACGATGCAGTGCAAGCAATTAACATAATATGTGGCTATCAAACTTCGTTTCGTACATCCCTCAAGTCTGGTTTCTTTTAACGTGGTTGGGCTCGGAGTGACATGCATAGGTTTGTGGAATGGGTGCTATATAAATGCGTTGAATTAATGTGTGAATGAATGAGTGAATGAATAGCATCCGAACTACATCATTTTTACGTGAATAAACTGATCTATGCCTTGACGCTGTTAAGAAGCTGATTGTCAGCTTAAATCTTAAAATCTTAAGACAAATTTTAATCTTAAGACAAATTTCTTAATGGAGCACCATGGCCGGATTGGCTTTCCTCTGAATCCGACCCTGCCAACAGACAAATCTTAAATCTGCCACTGGTTGCACTCTGCCAGTGCCAGTTCCAAACATGGATAAAGGAGGAGGGCGTCGCTAATGGTCTTTGTTACCACACAGTGACGTTAAACTACAAAATAATACTAGGCTACTACTGGTTGTCAGTACACTATAAAATTACGGCAGTGAAGTTAATAAATGAGCGCGAAATTTACTAATTTAAAGGTGTCTAATAGTGACATCTCCCCAGACCGGTATGGTGTTAGCGGTTGCCGTCATTGAGGAGTCGTGGCTGTTGGCAGGGTCTGATCCAGGGGAAAGCCAATCCGGCCATGGTGCTCCATTTAGAAATTTCTTTATCTTTGACCAGCTATTCTGGCTCGGAAAGTTGACGTGCCCCCCCCATGAGTAGTTCCGTAGTCCCCACCATAGTCGCCCACGAGGTCCGTATACGAGGTCCGTACGACCAAAAGGGTCATAAACTATTTTGGCATGTAAAATGGTATCTTTTTCTTGGGAATTCGAGACAAATGACAAAAAGGTCATCAGATTTTTCGGCGATGAAGACGAAAATTTCTTCATGTCCTAAGACCGAAAATTTTGCCCCCCTACCCTTCGAATTTTTTTTGTATCCACCCTTGTCTGTCACTCTGTTGGCGTCAGAAGGTAGACAGTCTGATCATTTCATCCACTTCAAAGCAGACGACATTCACTGGAGAAGAGAAGAAGAGTGCATTGAACGTCAGTTGTTCATCTCTGGGCTCCGTTGAAATGGTTTCCGAACGTCAATATATATATATATATATATATATATATATATGCAGTATGTACAAAAAACTGCATTTGTAGAATTGTTAACAAGACGCGAGAATTCCTCGTCGACAGATGGCTTCGCTTTGAACAGTAGCGAGTCGTTGAATCAGTCATTATGTACCATGATAGGAGTCCTTGGTTATGTATGGTAAGAACATTAATTTGTGGCTATAGGAAGCTTATCGCAAGTTCAGATGAGTTAGTGAAGGTAATGAAGGGTAGAGCTCTACGTATGTAATAACAGTAAATCGATGATGCGTGATGCAGCAAAAAATGGTAAGACCACTATAATTGTGGTATGACTTACTTGGTACTTAGTCCTTCTTCTGCACATCGGGCGACACATCTCCTCCACTCTTCTCTATCCATCGCCAGTTCCTCCGCCTCCTCCCATGTCAGCTTCAGTCGTCTTAGGTCGTTTCTTATTGTTTCTGGCCAGTTCTTCCTCGGTCTCCCTCGTTTTCTTTTTCCTCCAGTATCCCAGTTCATCACCTGCTTCGCTCTTCTGTTGTCATCCATGCGAGAGACATGTCAATCTTTTCATTCTGATTAGGGCTGTCAACTGTCCCTGATTCGCCGGGACAGTCCCGTAATCGGCCCTTTGCGTCCCGTGTCCCGGATTGATCTAAAATTGTCCTGGAATTTGTGGTAGAGATGCACGTGAGAAAAAATGTTGTTACTTTGCACACTAAACTCGACAAGTTGTGTGGTAATTTTTGCGTTCTGCGCTCTCTTAAACCTAATTAACGTTGTTGGCTGAACATCGAATGTTTGACAAAGATGGGTTCAAGTCTTGAAAACCTTACAAACACTCACATTCAGTAGCATGCATAATATTGTGTCCTACAGGCAGTTCTAATGCTTTTTGAGAGATGGCTAATTTCCCAGACTTTGTGCCTATGAAATATACGTGGACAGTGTAACTTAAATTGGTATAGCCTAAATGTCATATCTGTGACTGCGGGCGTCCCGGAATGGAAAACTCAAAAGTTGGCAACCCTAATTCTGATGATGTTTTCGATAGTATCCTGTCCTGTTCTTTCTCTTATGCTCTTGTTTGTTATTTTGTGGAATGAAAAGATGAAGAAATGCAGGTCATATATGTATGATAAGCAACGCTTGGCAAATAAGATTGAAAAGTGGTTGAAAAAATGCGAAGATAAAGGCCATTTATGCAGCCGTGGTTTTTGCCATCGGTCTTATTTAGGCCACAAAGTATCATGGATTCTATACACCTAAATTACAGAGGAAGCTGATGGTATAAATAGACGATCCTATGATATTACTTGATTGTTGTCAATCCTAGATAGGCCTACCTGAGCTCGCAACAAAAAATGAAAAATAAGGAAAAACATTAGATTAAAATTGAACCTGGAATATTGAAATCGCGAATGAGGCTGAGTTCTAGGGAGTTGTGGCTCAAGGTCATAGTTTAAAAAAACGTGTTTTTTAGATTTTTATTTCTTTTTTTTTTTCGTCTCGTTTTTCCCGATTTTTATTTTTTCGGTGACCATATTATTTTATTGATTTACTGTCTGCAATTATTTTTCTTAATGTTATTTTGGTCTAATATATCTTACGTTGTCTTCGTATTTTCAAGGATTCCGCTAATTCAGATGACTATTTGCCCGTTTTACTCAGTGTAATCTATGCTATTTGCTGGCTGATTAAAATTACATTGCATAGACAAGGTTTACAAGTTTAAACTGCAGTACAAGATGCAACAAAGTCCATTTATTATTTCGTGTTCCGTTCTTTCGTTTTTTCATTTATATCTTTTCAAATAAAACGACGTTTTCCCGTTCATGCAAGATTCCGTTTCCATCGTTTTTACATCTATGGTCGAGGTGGTGATCCTACGACCCTGCCAAGTAGATGCTCACAGTTGCGGATGTCATATGGCAGACGACTTTAACCCACACGTGCTAATCTATCCACCGATCACCAACGTGCACCCAACTGTTAGGGATACCTCGCATGAAATTTTTCAACCATGGAGGAAGTGCTTCAGCTGCTAAATTCTGGCTCTTGCGGCTGACACTATACCTTAGCTAGGGGGCATTTTGGGTGTTTGAACAGCCCTCGAAATGAAATGATGCTGTAATGAAATAGTGTATTTACAAACACAATCATGATGCAAGGACAAAGGGGGATTTCGTTTTGAACCTCTTGTTTCTATCCGACATCTTACAACAATGGATTAAATCATCCTCCGAAACCCATAGTTAGTTGATTCGGTTGCGTGTCGGCTTGCTCAAGTCGAGTACTAAACACCCCCAAAACATCCTGGCTACGGCATTGGCCTGATAATAATTTATCTCCACTGATTGCTAATTAAAAGAAAAGATGATTAGCGTCGCCATCCTTCTTTATCCGGATCTGGGACAGGCATTGCCGAAATTGTGGGATGGTTGGAAAAAGTAAACCGTTTCAAAGCGCTCAGGTAACTCGAAGTGTGAGCGTATTTAAAAAGTCAGTAGAAAACTTTTGAAGGTCAGGTTAACTCTTTCATTCATAGTTATGTTTGACCCCCAAAAAATTATTACTATCGTGAAAAGTTTGAAGCTGCTGATAGACTAAGTATACTGAGGGAATTCAGATCACCTATCTCACAAGGGATGCCTGGTTACGGAGAATATGAGGATGGGTGAGAGGTCGTTGAGGCCATTACTCATTCAAGAACAACTGCTTGTTGCATGTAAAGAGTTAAGAAAGAGAAGATAAAATTAAACGATGTACTAAACAAATTCATCAGATTATCAGAAACCTCAAAAGGAGTGGTGGACACTATCTTCGGGAGACGCCTAATCTGCGTATAGAGGTTTATTTAAGGCTAAACAGCAACTAATCCATGTCAATCTCAATGACATTTTATTCCTATGTAGTCGCTTTAAATTTTCGTCAACCGCTTTGCTGTCGTGTGGTGACGAAAAGACTTTGGAATGATAATTTTTTTAACGTAGTCTTCACTAACCACGTTGGACACCTTAAAATTGGTTTTGTTGCTAATTATATATAACTAACGGCATCATAAGGTTGCAATGGTTTTGGACCCTTCTGAAATGGTTGGATTTTGTATAATTTAGGAACGTCGAATTGTCAATTATTGTCTTTTGCCATATGCTCCCATACATTCATCAGCCCTAAAACATTCTCCCATCTGAACTCCGTAGCGTAAGTTCGTATCTCTCTCCTACCATCCTTTATAAATGTTTTAATACAATACTGCAAAATAAGATGCGATACAATTATACATACATGTACAATAAAATATGAACCACTCATTTCAACCTGTTTATTCCTTCTCTCATCGTTAGTGATAGTTGGTCTGTTGCAAGGAAAATAATTATCATCATCCTCCTTCTTTATCCGTGCTTTGGACTAGCCCCATCGGATGAAACTGGCGGCGACGAGGTTTCTAACCACTGTCAAATAATATCACCATAATTCCGATCATTGAATTATCCAATGTCCATGAGAAGATAAGACGGCAAGGATAATAATAGCGTAGCAGAAATTATAAAATGTCATAAAATGTACTTTAAAATTGTTGCAGCTTAGACACCCTTAAAGCGATAATAAAGTACGCTATGTATTTCTGATCGGATCAAAGAAGCAAATCTGCGTCTCAGTAGCCTACTTTGGCATCGAAAGTAATACTATGTTCTCCTCACCAGTTGACCGTATCTAACATTCATCGATTTATATAGCGCCGTTATTATATTGAGTCTCCTTTGCATCGTTGTGAGCAACATCGTCATCACGACTCATGCGTCGGGCAAGAAGTCCTGAGGTGGGCACCTCCCCATAACATTTGCTCTGCTCCAAATGACCCGTTGGTAATCGGACTCGGTTCTTCTGACTATAAAATTATATGGCATGTGGACATTTGACACAACGCTCTTGAACAAGCAGGTGCCCTGTGGGTGGGTTTGAAGTGGCGCATTAGATATTTAGAGACTTTACGATTACGATTACAGCAGAGCGCATAACTGTGGCGCAGGCAGCAAAATTTCATGATGACTGACGTGTACACAGAACAATGTCGTGTAGGCAGAAAATGACGATTATCAGTCAGAAAGTAGTGACGTTATAAGAATGGGGGAGATAGGCAGAATGTGTGACGTAGGCATAAAGACAGATTAATTACCAAGGCATATCTAGGGATGTTCTGAGTGTCTGAACACTCACCCCACCCCCAAATTAAATAATGTAAGAAATGAAATAATTCATTTACTGGCATAATGATGTAAGAACTGCCACTCTGAGTAGTAATCTTACAGCGGCGCTATAGCAAGTGCTCCTATATATTCCTGCATATAAATCAAACATTATATCGACCTATCCGGTCCTGATGTCGAGAGATTTCCTGAAACTCTGGATTACGTAATATTATGTATAGGCCCATAATAGACTACCTTTAAAACGGTTTCGATCGGCGCTATTTGAAAGACACAATTTAACTGGCAATGATTCCAACACTTTCTCAATTTTTTCTCTGCTTATTGTATCTCCTGAACCATCTTTGCCCAAGCATCCGAAAGCTAAATCTCATTGATTTCCTTGGCGCCTTTACGATATTACGAGCTGGGGTACCCGGCGTTGCACGGGAATTTAGATCTTTGGTCTCACCCCCGGGTCAACCAGCCCCTGTGATGCGAGTTCGCCGCCCATTTGGGGTTCATAAATGATTATTTTATGCTCCTCTGCTTGGAAGGTCTTCCGCAATTCTGCTCGCTAAGTTCATGTCTGCATGGGGCGCCGCTCCTCTCAGTGATAATATTTACTCTGGCAGACGCCATTTATCTTTTCTCAGGGTTGTTGCACTAAGAGCGCTCGAGTTTCATGCTAAGCTTAGCAAAAGACTTCCGCTCTCGCTTTGCAGCTC
Source organism: Lumbricus terrestris (assembly GCA_949752735.1). Taxonomy (NCBI): domain Eukaryota; kingdom Metazoa; phylum Annelida; class Clitellata; order Crassiclitellata; family Lumbricidae; genus Lumbricus; species Lumbricus terrestris. The sequence continues at coordinate 14,531,688 of OX457048.1, read as the reverse complement.
AAATTCACTCCCTCCCTATTGTAATTAAAAAACAGCACATTACACACTATTTATGCTCGATTTTTGGTTATTTACAGTGGATCCGATTTGACCAGGGTCTATGACAACAGAGGCCGTTACCCTGGGCAGAAATTTGCTCGGCATATTACATCACTGATGAGCTTTCTTCTTTCGAAGTTTTTTTATTTACAGCGTCAATTTTATTCGTTTTAAGGGTGTGTAAAGGATGTTTATCAAAAAAGTTGTAGTAACTGTCTTTGCAGCTCCCTTATGGTAGTCATAGTCAGGACTTTACAATGTGACCGGGCCTAAAAGAAATACCAGTTAAACTTCTGAAATGTTCATTGTTCTCCGACAGATTATCAACTTGTCAGGGTTTCTGATTGCCAACAGATAAAAATTTAATGTTTACTGGTATAAAACAGTATTGGTACCAGCTTCGTTTAGACACCTTTAAATGGTTTTTCACATAGCCTATAAATATTCTACACTCGACTGATGGTTTATCTCAATCCTTCATCCTTGAATCCATCCATCCATTTCCGTTCAATTGTTGAATGATAATTAAAAGAAAAACTTATTCAAATTTATTCGCTTTCGAAATCTCCAAATTTCTAAAGCGCCACTCGAAAGCCAAGCACTGTTTGTTCTCTGGCAGTGCCAGAACCAATCCTGGATAAGGGTGGAGGGCGACACTGATGAACTTTATTTTCATACGATGTCGTTACACAGAAACGTCTGATCCTGCTCACCGATCTATATTCATACCAAAATGACTGGGTTTTTTGCATCAATTTCAGTGAACCTCTTTGTATTAACCTACGCAATGAGTCCGCATGCCTATGATGCGATATTAGGAGTAGTTTGAATTTTTTTCAGTCAGCCTGCAAACGACTTACTCGCTACTCTCATGAATTTCATTTCATATTTCATCACATTCAGCAACTCTCTTCACGCTCAAATAAAGATCAAAGTTCGAACTTTAATCCTCCGGTCATACATTGTATTCTTCGTTAGTGTCCAAATATTCCACAGTCTCATCCGCCGTCTTACGTTCACGCGACAGGCATAAACTTGTCCCGCCAAACCAGGACGGTTTTGGAAAATTCGAACTTTTGCCTTCATTAATCATACACTTTGGAATCAACTCTCTCCGTCTTCGTTATTAACTGGATGCGATAGACCACATTTTACGGAATGTGCGGCCTGTAACACGGGTTAAATCGCCATTCAATGTCCAAGAGGTCTATTTTTTTCAATAACTGACCTTAGTTCGCCTGAAACACCTTCGAAACGCTATAGACTTGTTTGATATGAGGTCGGAGCACGTAAATTTTGCCAATTTCCTCCATGATCCTCTATAATTATTCAAGTTCACTTTTAGTAGATTAAATAATTAAGGTTGCACGCAAAACCAGCGGAACACGCTATAGTTGAGTGGTAAGAGATTTCGTCTTGTGCTGTCAATATTATGGGTTCCATCCTCCTCCATCGAGATGGTTACTTTGCAAGTCATTTACCGACTATTCTGCACGATTTAGACACCTTTAAAACGTTTGATACATCATGACTGTCGCCAGAGCTCCAAGAGTTGACGGCACCAGGTGACCAGGTAAAACGTTTGACTAAATTCCTATAATAAATCAAGACATATCAGGCGATCGTATTGGAAGTGAAAAATTTGGTGAGCATTGGTTCATAATAAATTATAACATTTAGGAATGACATATGGATTTAGACTTAGGATTTTATGCTATTCTAAAATACTTTCAAATCGATTGGGTATAGAAATTATGTACGTTTGTTTATTATACTTTGTATGTACACCAAAATGCGGATAGCAATTGGTATATTAAAGAATATTCTTATCTTATCTTATCTTATCTTATATTGTATGTATGTATGTATGTACATACATACATGCATGCATGCATGCATGCATGTATGTATGTATGTATGTATGTATGTATGTATGTATGTATGTATGTATGTATGTATGTATGTATGTATGTATGTATGTATGTATGTATGTATGTATGTATGTATGTATGTATGTATGTATGTATGTATGTATGTATGTATGTATGTATGTATGTATGTATGTATGTGTGTGTGTATGTATGTATACATGAGCACTTGTTGTTGCACTTCTTAAAGATTCTACTCAGAGGCGCTCCTTACTTCAGCGTGGACAATGAATCGGAGTTTCACGCTGAAGCGAATAAGCAATTGCGATTGCATGGTTAGACTTGAAGTCATTGGAACCCATGACCTTCGGGTTCCAAGGCCCCGAACAAATCCCTACATCACCGCAATTGGACAAACCTGATTCTCTATTATGCACCGCTACTGAAGTCACATTTGTTTGACCCCAGCTACACTATCTAGCATCTATGCACACCCGGTAAAAATCAAGATTGACGTCGTTTTAGAGGTGCGTTATGCAAGCGCCTCTACCAATATACCACCATGTTCTACTTTGTGCATGAATATCTATCTATCCAATACTGTCTCGACTAAACGCTGCTTTAGACGAGATCTTTTTAGTCACTTTAAAATTTGTGACTGGAAATCACCCTTACGTTTTGTCCATGTAGTTAACGACAGGAAAAATTGCTGGAAATTGAGGAATATATAGATGGTAAAGACGCTGATGTGGAATGTTGTGCGGCACCGTGTAGAGCATAGGAACAATTCTTTCAAATGTTGATTTGATAAAGAATGTAGAAGATCAGTTGGATGAGGGATAAAACAAATGAAGAAGCGATGTGGAGAATGGAGACCTATCACAAACAATAAGACATTACATAGAGACGTTGGGCATTAAAGAGAACTGGCATGAAGAGGCAGTTTGAAAATTATTATTATCGTTGCTACAGTAACATCCCATGCATAAAGTGCACACACACCCGACAAAACATATTAACAGATCGTATATATAAATGGCTCGCTTCTGCATGAGACTGATTTTATTGCATCATTGTTTAGTGTCTGTCCAATGACATTGAATTACATACTCTTCGTCGCGATGGATGGATCCGATTTGACCAGGGTCTATGACAACAGTGGCCGTTACCCCGGACAGAAATTTGCTCGGCATATAACAGCACTTAAGAGCTTTCTTCTTTCGAAGTTTTCGAACTTCGCAATGGATAGTCTAGACCGGTTAATTCTATCCGGAGGGATAGATTAATTCATCCACCCAGATAGCTTTCAGGGGGTATACTCCGTTTATTGTCACCGGCTTCCACTGAACAGTATTTGCCGCACATCGGCCCTGACCGGTTCTCAATCGGTTCAGCGTCGTCCAGAGGCGGCGAGGTAGGTTGTAGCCCGGGGATGGTTCGGCAACGAGGTAATGATTTGCAACGTCAGTTGTTGACCCATTCAACACTCCTGGCCGGATTAGCTGTCATTGTCCTCAGCTGATGGGTCCAGGCATATGGTCCGTCTCGAGGTTAACGCCTCTGTGTCATGATAAAGATGTTTAGCGTGATCCTCCTGCCTTCCTCAGGTCTGGTAATAACACTGCGACGGCCAAGGTAAGCTTATTATGAGTTTGAATGGTTCGCACTGTTTTGACGCGTTGTCTGACTTAACTATGACAAGCGCTGCTTTTCCTTTTACTTATAATGCTACTTTGCTCAATTAACAGAGGTATCTAATAATTGAAATTATTCTCACCGTCTCTATGGCTTAGTGCAGCTAGATTACTTTTCTCCATTTAACTAGCGACATCATAAAGATGCAAGGCCGTTGACGTTGACGTCTTTGAAATGGTTAGATATTTCTCATTTTATAATTTAGGGATTGTCTTCTTACATATACCGGGTCATACCCCTCTACATCCGTCAGTTCTAAAACAATATCCCATCTGAATTCCGTAATTTCTTATGTCTCTTCTACCATCCATTATAAATGTTTTAATACAATACTACAAAAGAAGATGCAATATAGTACAATATAAATACGAACCAGCGTCAACTTTAATATCCTCCATTGTATGTCTTCAGCTCATTTCCATCTGATTAAGTATAATAATTATTCTACTCTCATCCATCTTTTCGAAACGCTCTCGAAATATACGAAACCAGATTTGGCAGCACTCTACCTCCTTCTCTGTCTCCGTCTGCCTCTGTATCTCTGTGTGTAACTGTATCTCTCTGTGTCTCACTATGTATCTCTCTGTCTGCATGTAAGTCTTTCTCCTTTTCTCTCTGTCTGTTTCTGTGACACTCCATCTTTCTATGTCTCTGCCTATCTGTCTCTGTCTGTTTGTCTCTGCCTATCTGTCTGCCTGTCTCAGTCTATTTCCGTCTATTTCCGTCTATTTCCGTCTGTCTCCGGCTCTCTCTGTCTTTGTGTGACTGTCTCAGTTTGTCTCTGTCTGTCTCGCTGTTTCTCTCTGTCTATGTCTGCCTGTCCCCGTCTATTTCTGTCTGTCTCCGTCTATTTCTGTCTGTCTCCGTATGTCTCCGGCTCTCTCTCTATGGTTTTCTTGGAGCCATCCAGTTGGTTTATCTGGACAAGCTCTCTAACTTGATGCAGCACCAGAAAATAAGCTGATATCCTGCTCTAAGCTTTCGAGAAGCGCTTTGTGGATTTTGTGCTTACAATGTACGATGATACTCTAGCGAAGAGTAATTTAATAATTGTTATTCTATGGTGTGCAACTATAAGTTTAGGGCTACTCTACTTTCTACTTGCTCTTCTGCTATTGTACCGAATTTTTTTCCCAACTGCACAACCATCAATTTTAATCTGGTATGGGTTTGTTGGCGAAAATTCCTCACGCCCTTCTTTTCTGTCGTTTGTGAGTGATCTTTCCCAAAAATGTCTCAATTCGCCGGCGATTTTTAGTTATCCGCTTGAAATTTGGCTTTCCTGCATATTTTTCATTGTACGAGGGTTCCATTTCGCTCTTCCATGTTAAAGCGGCTGCAGTAACCTTTTTCTAACTAATGATTACCAATGCACAGGATTGCTTTTTAAACTGCCTTATTTCATTTACAATTTACTGCATATTTTGTGTAAGAATGCACGTTAAAAAAGTCTGGCTGCATCCAATGTCATGACCAATGTGTCCAAAAAATCTGACGATGGAAATATACTTTATAAATTAGTGAGAGGTCGTCGAAATCGACTTTCAAGAGATGTTGCTAAAAGATAGATATGGCTATGCTCTGCTTGCACACCTTTCAAATAGCTTTTCCTTATGGTATAAATACTTTAAACGCGTTATCATTCGCGTCTTTCGCAGTCATTTTTTATAGTTCAGTAATGTCGGTGAATACGGTACTTGGCTGCACAATCTGATGCTAAAACAAAGAAAACGTGTCATCCATCGAGTGGCGTCAGGCCAAATCCTGATTGCCTGAGTCAAGTAGTAGGGAACGCCAGTCACTTTCCTTGTTGAAACAACCTCGTTAAACAGAAAATACATTTTTTTACGATTTTCAACTTTCCTCACGCTTGAAAAAACCAAGATTTGCGACACCGGCGCATTAGAAGTTGTCACAGTGTTTATGGCATTCGATGAAGGAGAAAAATAGTCGCCGATTTCATGCATTTATTGATAACCTATCCAAACATTTTTTCATCATTTAATAGAAATGCACTGTTGATGATTATTATCGTAGACTACATGTATCTAAAAATCAAAACAAGCAAAAGCATAGAAAAACGGCCAAACTAACCATTGACCATTGACCATTGCCAACACGCTTTTAAACACCGGCAGAGTTGCTTCATTAGCGACATCTTGTGTTAACGTTGAGCAACCTTCAAGACAGTAGAAACGTTAGATAACAATTATACTAGGACTGCAGTCTGCAAAGACAGGATCTAAGAAATTGAGACAATAAAAAGAAATGAATTGTTGACACCATGTGTAGACAAAAGCATTCGCTACATAGCACCAAACTTCCAATCAACGCTTTTATAGAGTTCAATATTTTCCATGAATGGCAATCCTAATATTTCGGACTGGAATGGTTCCCATAGTTGCGCTGACGATCTCCCGGTTCAAATAATTTTCAGAGAACCAGTTTATCTGCAAATTGCCGACGTATTTCACTTCAAGCAAAAGCAAAAGGTGCTTTATACTATGTCATAAAGTAGGTCACATAAAAAACTATGATCTGATCAACGGCGGATACGGTAATTTTCGAAGGGGAGGGAAAAAGTTTCGACCTCCAAACAGGGAAAAAAATTCACCTTGGTCGCCCAAAAATCTGATGACCTTTTTTAATTTTGTCGAATTCTTAAAGAAAAAGATACCAATATATCCGCCAAAATAGTTGATGTCCTTTTTTTAGTCGTACAGAGTTCTTAAGCAACTGTACGGACCTCGTGGGGAGCATGTCAACTTTCCCCGCCAGAAGCAGGGCTGAAATGTAATTTGATCCGAGCAGGCTAAATGCATACATACATGGTAACAAAGATTTCTTAAAACAATCTTCACATTCTTATATTTTTGATGGATGGATCCAGATTTGGCGAAGACCTATGACAACAGAGGCCGTTGCCTTCGAAAAAATTGTTTGGTATATTACAGCACAGTAAGGTTTTGAACAGTAATTATTCACTTATAAATTGTTTGATCCTTCAAACGATTAGCAATGAGTTGAATATTGTGCCAATTAGTTGCAGTCTCAGAACAACAAATCGCAGCAAAATAGTTCCTCTATAGGAGCCTCTAACTGATAGGCTATTACTAGTGTTAGATGATTCGACGTCAATTTCCCTGACGACCGCAAGGTGTAGTACAGAGTTTGCCCGTCAAACTAAACGAAATAGTCTACAGCTTTCACTCTGTGCTGTTCACTCAACGATCGGGTTGAGAACAGCAAACTATCTAAAAATTTTACCATGTGCGTGAACATATAAAGAAACTGAGAAGGCAGAATGTTAGGCGTTTTATTTAGTCTCATACACCTTTTATTATGACTCTGGTGTCGAAGATTTCTTAAAACAATTAGTTGCTAATGTTCCGCATTATAAGCTAACTTTAATAACGGCAACATCCGACGTTATTAATTTTGACAGTTGTCTGTGAGCTAAATGTAAATTAAAAGTCGATGCCAATATTTATTGCATCCGCTACTCATATTATATGGGTGTCTAAAAAGAAAAAGATATTGATGTTCTTTTGTTAATCAATAAATTGCTATCAGCATTTTCTGTGCATACATGGTAATAAACATAAAGGCGAAGCCTGAGTCCTATTCCATGAATCGAAAAACTGCACTATTGAATAATCCCTAGGAGGACAGCCTAAGGAGGAAATGATACACAACAAGGATACGCTATGCCATAAAATGGAAAAAAGTTAAAGTGCAGTATAAATCGCTGGTTGTCATGAAAGCATACTTAGATTGGATCTAGGAGAATAATATTTCGCATTAAAATTTTATACTATGATCGGCTCCATAGATGATGTAAGCTTAATACAGTGTCAGACTATCATCACTTTGCTTCTTCTTCTTCTTCTTCTTCTTCTTCTTCTTCTTCTTCTTCTTCTTCTTCTTCTTCTTCTTCTTCTTCTTCTTCTTCTTCTTCTTCTTCGTCCTCCTCCTTCTCCTCCTCCTCCTTCTCATCCTCTTCTTCTTCTTCTTCCTCCTCCTTCTCCCCCTCCTCCTCTTCTTCTTCCCCTTCTTCTACTTCTTCTTCTTCTTCTTCTTCTTCGTCTTATTCTACTTTTCTTCTTTTTCTTATTCTTGTTTCTATTTAGTATTCTACCGTTACGCCCAAAATTCTATCGACACCATTCTTGTGCATTATGTGCTCTTTCCTTGATTTCTTTATATCTTCGTTCCTTTTCCGCGTTCCTCAATCAATCCATCATTATCTTTTGTGGTCGTCCAGGCGGGTTTCCCTCCAATTTTCTCTCGAATACTATCCTCCAGAGTGAATCTCCCCTCAGCATGTGGACAAGTCAGTTCATCTGCATCCTCCGTATTGCATCAATCAGCGATCTTTCCTCTTGCACCAGTTGCAGCACATCCTCATTGGTTGTGTAGTCTTAGGGACTTTATAATAGCACGTCCACCTTATATCGTCATACGTTATATCGTCAAACGCCCGGCAATAAAACGAGAGTTTGGTTCACATATTAAACTTTTTTAAATATTTTCCTTTACTTCCTGATCTATAGATGTCGCCTCGCAGCAGTCTTACTGCCTGATGTTGTATATTATGATAATTCATTTCGTTTACACATGCTTAATTTTATTTTATCTGATATTCTATACGTTTTCAGCCTATACTCTCAATGATTCGGCTAACTGATGTCATTATTTAATAATAATATTGTTTGATGTCATCATTAAATTTTAAGAGATGCGTCTGGTAGGTCTCTATAAGAAATGCAATTTGTAATCCACACCAAAAATTTGAAGCTACCAATTTATTATAGCTGTCTGTGAAAACACAACGAAGGTGTTTAGGATCAACTGTAACTCAATAATTGCAGTTAATTATAAGAAACCCGTCACCACATAATCTGCATTTACCTTTACATATACCTTTATTTTTCATGTCTTGTCATCTTTCGCAATAATTATCATAATAAATGCTTGTTATGCAATACAATACCCACTCAGTTACACTACTTTACTCTACCCTCACGCTCATCTTACCTCTGTGTTTTCTTTTTCGCTATGTTATCGTTTTCCCAAAACCTTTAGAAGGTGTCTATCAGAGGCACGCTTGCATTCGTTGTTTTATCTTTGTACGTCAGACACTTGACTTCGATTTGAAGAATGTTGAGTATCGAATCAACATTGAAGACCAGCCGGTATCTTATTTTCCGTGCAACCAAGTCGCTAGCCATACGTTACGTTTGGAGAGTTAAGGTGAACAAAATTTAGCTAGAAAATCGAAATAAATTTGAAGCTATCGAGTAGATATGAGTGTACAATACAGAGCAGAATACAAACTTTAGTCCTAAAAGCGATAACTGGTTACGAAGATTGGTACGACGGGTGTTTTGAACATTATATATTTATATATACGATTCTATGCAGAGAAACTATCGAGCGTGGTGCGAGACACAGTGGATAAATTCTGACCGATACATTGCTCTCTTTAACCCATTAGTGCCCAAAGTGGTAAAACCCAACAAATTAAGTTGTAGTTTCAGTAATCTCAACAACTTGGTGCAGTAACATGGCTGGGAACTTATTTATTGATTCCTGATACTGTATGAGTACTTTCCATACTGTCCGTTATAACGGACGTCGGGCACTAGCCTAGTGCTTAGGTTACCATTGCAGAATCAAGCATCCTTCTTATTTCATACAATTCTTGGTGAATGTTTTTGATGATTTGCAATACCTATTTACTATATGAGCTTATAATCTCCACTTATCTAATGCCAGGTGCAGGGCACCAGCTTATTTACGAGCGTTTCATGCATTGTGATAGCACTTGTGGCTCCTAGGATAACGGTTTCCATCACATTTCTCAAGCCTTGCAATGGCTGCTTGTGTTTCCTAGTATATTCCAATGATTGTTACAATCGCTTCGTACATCAGGTTTATAGTAGGCCTACTGCAGCAGCACGTTGACCATGGATGGATGGTACGCCAAACACTTGAGTACTGGATGGTACGCCATGACACTTGTGTACACTTACAGCCATCTGTTGCCTGCAGTCAAACTTCTGATGCCTTAGTAAACTTTGCAAGAGATACCAAGCTATGTCAAACAGGTAGTCTGATTGGACATCACAATTTCCGTTGGCTGATTCATATCATGCAACAAGCATAGCGCCGATCTTACTTACCAAAACCGCCCATGCCTTTATTGTAGAGCAGGAACATGGAGGTTTGAAAAACAGACATATGGCTTTCTTCTGGATGTGTGACTATCCTTTCACACGGCCCTCGTCCACCACCCCAAAGTTCAAGCACTGGAAACTATAATAGGCCTAGGCCTACTGAGGTTTATATCCTATACAGGGTGGGAGCATCTTGAACCAAGTGCAAAACAGAGGAAATGAGCCAAAGCCTACGTCGGGAGGGGATGGTCGGCCTGGGAGAGGAAGGACGGGGATTGAGTAGGGTCTCCACGCGGGAGGGGGTGGGGGGAGCCTCTTACAACACAGCGGTCACGCCAGCATAATTATCATCAGTATAGTGAGGCATGATACTAGTTCTTTGCACCTGGCTGCTATGGGTTTCAACGTCAATTGACCTGTGTATACACTGTTCATGTTCCTCAAGTACAGGTTCCTCAAGTAAATGCACCGCGTACCCAAACTCATGTCAGAAGTGCAAAAGTCTACAAGATGCATGTCAAAATAGTGAGTCGCCAGCCTGAATAAATTGCAGGCTGATGCTTACGTCATACTACAAGCGATGCAATAACGGAGGTAATTGATGGAACAATGACGCTTAGCGACTTGCTATAGGAAACGTCATCTCTAGGCTAGTGCCCGACGTCCGTTATAACGGACGCTTACATTGCAATCGAAATTTCCTAAGGAAAACTTGCGGTAATTGGGATAATATTTTGTCAGCATATTGACCCATATGGCTACTATAAACAACATTTACACTTTCTCTAAATTCCTCCTCGTTTAATACCAAACATAAATATAATTACTAGTGGTAGCGAGGATCTTCGACATGCTGAAGTAGACACATTTGCACAAGCAATAAAATATTTCCAATTCACATAATCCGGCAATCACAATAGTGGAATCTATAGCCAATTGACCCACCAATTTAATAAAATAGTAATGACCATATTATACAGCTGCCTCTTATTTTGGCAACGGGTTTTCTAAGCGTCCGTTATAACGGACGCTGGGCACTAATGGGTTAAACACCTTTTAAAACGATGATACTCTTTGCTTTAATAATTAGCCACCAGAAACAACACGAATAACTTCGAAAAAAGAAAGCTCTTAAGTGCTGTAATATGCCGAGCAAATTTCTGTCCAGGGTAACGGCCTCTGTTGTCATAGACCCTGGTCAAATCGGATCCATCCATCCACATACCGAATCGTCCACCAACTGCATATAAGAAAACTTGTCATTAACACCAATATCATTGGTTTGAGCTCTCGCCGTGCATTGCTGAGATTATGAGTTCTATCGTTCTTCCCAGAAACAGTTTCTCGAACAGATCCTTACTCTCCAATTCCTCAGCGCCATTGATATTTTTTCTGTTGACGCTATAGAGATGTTAATGTAAATTATATCAATCCTCACGTTTTGCTGGGTAAATGAAAGTGCTTTTGTGCTTTTCATAGGATTTCCGAACGCGATGAACGGCTTGAAAAGAAAAGTCACGTCTTATCGGTTTCCAAGGTACTCCCAAAAATTATGTGTGTTTATTAAAGCCAAATTGATGCTGGTAACACCACTGTCAAATCTAGGAAGGTGTCTTCAAACCTTGAAAATAGAGGATGGTGCGTACATGAAAGTCGTCTTCGAAATGAATGTAAGATGATAATTACGAAAAGTGACTTTAGAGGTTGAGACATAATTATTTCAGATGATGAAAAACCTTTATATAAAGCGCCGCATCCACCATTTCAAGGTGTTTAAAATAATATTTTACAAATAGGCTATACCTTCATTTTCTCATCTCATAAACGTCTCTAGGCTGTCTTGATCCCTAACAATAACTGTGAAACAGAAGCTAACCAGCTAGTAGCTTACTCATTCATTAATTTCAGACATTTATATAACGCCTGCTCAAGAGTACCTAATCAGAAGCGCTCCCGACCCAACCACAGCTTAAGAGAACAGTCTTAAGAGCAGAGTATACTCAGCGCCATGGTCGAATCTTGGAATGCGCCTCCCATTCCTCCCCTCGCCTTCCTCCCCTCCCCTGTAGCCACTGTAGAAAGACGCGCGGAAAACGGCCGCAAATGGACGATTTTGCAAAAACCGACAGTTACATATAAATTTGCGCTATAGCAGACCGTCGGCTACACGTTTTGAAACGCGCCCGAAGAATGGGTTTGAAACGCGCCCGAAGAATGCGTGATAGTTCAAACTCGAAATGGCTGAACTTCATCGACGTCTATCGAATGGGATTAAAGTTGTGTTTTTTGGGTCTTACTATGAAGAAAAGTGGTTGGTTTATTTGGGGTCAAATAGAAAACCAGTCACAAGCAGTCGCCGCTAGATCGAGTGTTTCGTTAATCGCCGTCAGAGTGCGCCACGAGCGGACAAATTGCCCATGCTACATTCAGACGCAGATAAACTGCTACCACAATAAGTACGCATTCACCAATCGCATTAGTAAATCATAACCTACAGGGCGGCCCAGCATAAATGTCCCGATTTGGCACGCGTATAACTTCGCCAATTATTTTTGGCATTGTTTATTCTTAATGCATCAAATTAAAGGTATTTCACTCTAGTATTAGCTCGAAAAAGTCGAACTGATACTCGTCTAGGTTTTCATTGTATGCCCGGAACAGCACATATTTTGCTGTCATTAAATGACAAGTTGCGTCACAAATTTTGTGACGCAACTTGGAGCCGTTGACAGGCGATGATAGCGTTTCGATCTTAATTTTACGAACTGATAAGGGATTTAATTCATTTGAAATGATTAACAAATATTCTAACAGAGAATGGAATAAACAATACCTTGTATTATCTGCTACGGAAAATTGAAAAACAGGACTTTCTACTCGCAACCATGGGAAACGCAGCGCACGGCGCTCACATCCGCTAACATTGCTCGTGTGTCCGCGTACATTTGCAGTCAAGACAATGACCAGGGCAGGCCCTGTATACAAATTCAGCGCAAAACAGGCAGTCTTAGAAGCCCTGCATAACGTATTGGAAAAGATTATAGGCCTAAAGTTAAAGCAATTTGTCGACGAGAAGTCCTGCGAGCTCTCCAGCTCTTACGCAAAGAAACGGCTGGCAGCTTGCAAGCGTCTGAAGCAGCGCATGGCAGCGCACGGCTGTTGGCAAAATTGAAAGGACGTGGTTTTACGATGAGAGGATATTCATGGTAGGGACCCTACAAATACCCAAAATGATCGTGTCTACGCGCGTTTTAGCAAAAAACGATAGAATTTCCTAGAGAAACGGCGTCATAATGCGCCAATAATGACAAAAAGTGGTAGCTAGCGCTGTTCCAAGTATATAATTAAAACCTAGACGAGTATCAGTTCGACTTTTTAGAGCTATGTCAAATATCTAATGTAGTCGTTATCATTATCTGCACACTTCTAAGGCGCCACTTGATAGCCAAGCGGGGTATACAAGTTTATTCACGAGTGTTGCATCGAGAGTATGCATGGTCCAAAGGAGGTCTAGTCCGGATATCTCTTTAAATGCTACCGCCCGGTATTGTTAGGCTATTGTCCAAATCGCATAATCATAGTGCTGAATTCAATTAGACACCTTTAAAATGGTGTATCTTTAATTATAAGTTCGCACAAATATAACCTATCGATGAATTAACTCGTGGCGACGCGTATTATACCATAGCAGAGATACTTGTAAACATAGTAAACCAGGTGCCGGTAATTACTCAATATTTAAAAATTCGTCATTCCACCATAATAGTTGAAAATAACCTCTAACCCTCTACCGAGGTTATAGTAGTTTGGCATTTTAACCACATCTTCTGGCTACCTGAACCGTTAGCGTCTAATACACCACATGGTTATAATGTACTGCTAAAACTATTGCATTACTATTTGAGGTGCCTACGATCCATCCTGGGCATCTCATGGAAGGATCATATTACAAATGAGGAGGTGTTGAAATTGGCGGGATCAAGAGACCTGGAGTATATCATCATGGGAAGGAGAGGAAGATTGGCTGGGCACATTCTTAGACTACCAAAGGAGAGGATTGCGAGGACGGCGATAAAATGGGTGCCGGAGGGTGGAAAGCGAAGAAGAGGTAGACCAAGAAACACCTGGAGACGCACATTCAAGGGAGATCTGGAGAGAATGGGGCTGGGTTGGGACGAGGCGGAGGAAGTAGCTGGCGACCGTGTGGAATGGCGAGGACTTGTTGACCAATGCTCCGATCGGAACAGGAGGAACTAAGTCTAAGTCTAAAACTATTGCATAGTAGTAGATTAGCCTAAATTTAAGGACACTGTATGATTGCGAGGATCATTAAAACATCGCCCTCCTCCTTTAACCAGGTCTGGGACTGGCACTGTCAGAGTGAGAGCAGTGGCGGAGTTGTATGTGTAAATAACATTACTCATTACTATTTGAACAGTTCTCATCGTTCTGACATCATTTTAATGGCTAAAGAATCTTTTGATTGCTCAGCAGATTGACCACTGTGATATTTGAAAATCTGGCACCAACCTGTTTGCAATAGGGTGCCAATTTCTTTTCTTTTACTTGAAAGATATGTCTACATTTTAAGCATTATCAACATTCCCATTTTATTTAATTCTTGAAGAAAAGTTTAACGACTGCCATGGCTGTTGCATTGTGTCTGTTTGGCAATTTATTTTGCATAATTATAACTCCATTTACTTGATTGCTCAGCAGCCGTTGAAGGTCGTCATTGATAGCATTTTAAATAGATTTAATTAAGAATTTGTAAAATTTGATCTTGGAACTTGATTGTTTCTAATATAGTCATCATTATCATCATCATTATCATCATTATCATCGTCATCATCATCATCATCAGGATCCATTGGCCGAAGGCCCGTAGGTGTCCACTGCAATGTTAATCACCTTTTTCCAAAGTACCCGATCTTGTGATAGTACTCTCTAGGTTTTCACATCATGTTTGCACCAATCTCTGATGTCGTCGATCCACTCTCTGTTCGGTCCATTACCACCCACAGTTCCCATTTTTACAGTTTTATCTTTCTATTGTTGTCCATTGTGCATATGTGCCCAATCAGACTTAGCTTCCTCCTAATCACGGTTTGAATTATATCTTCCTTTAACTTTGGTCTTCTTCGGACCTCCAGATTTGTCACTTTCATTGTCCAATTCAGACGTAGTATCCGCCTATAACAGTACATTTCAAATGTCAGTATTTTGTCCTGGTCCGCCTTTTTAATTGTCCATGCTTCACAGGCATACAGAGCGGTGCTAAACACACGCGTTTTAAAGATATTTAATTTGGTCTTAAAACTGATTTTGTTTGGTTTTCCATATGGTAATCAGTCCTGCCATGACTCTCTTTGCCTTTGCTATCTATTCTTGCCTTTATGTCCTTCGTGCAAGTCAGCAGACTACCTACATGTAAGTATACACATTCCGTTACATTTGCAATCACCTCACCTTGCACTTATATTTCTTAATATAATACACAATGTAACGTTTTCAAAGGTGTCGAATAGAAAGCCTTCATTAAATGCAGCAGCA
This sequence comes from Lumbricus terrestris, assembly GCA_949752735.1. Lineage (NCBI taxonomy): Eukaryota > Metazoa > Annelida > Clitellata > Crassiclitellata > Lumbricidae > Lumbricus > Lumbricus terrestris. The sequence continues at coordinate 14,516,354 of OX457048.1, read as the reverse complement.
ACGTTTATTATTGACCTACAGCGACATCAAGCGGCTTCTAAACACGATTTATTGCCACTGTTTAATGAAAGCGAGTCACAAGAATATGACCATAGGCTATCGCCTCCCATAAGCCAGTCTTGGTAATAATTATTGATTCTAATAAATCTGTCAAATCAGGTATTCAGTTGAATAAACGACAGGATCATCATCAATTCTTTTCAATAATTTTATCTTGTGACGCGATTGTTCGTGATTATAATAAACTGTTCATATGTTTTAAAGGTGTCGAACATAAATTCTTCATTAGATGCCATTACGCTCATTGAGCAGCGATATCGAGTGGCTACTAAGCAAGTTTTATAATAGTCACTGTTTTAGCGAAAATGAACTACAAGAGAATGATGAATTTCGTCGCCCTCCTATTCACTCTGGACTGATACAACCGTGGTACGTTTTGCGGTGAAGATGTAAAGAACGTTGTCATTGGACGTATACCGTGGTTGATTTGATTTGCAAGTAGATATCGTTCTATCGGCACTTTCTTCTCAACTCAAGTTCATGGCATTCGTAGTTTGCAGGATTCACAATAATAGTATTGCATACGTAAATGCTGCAAACCGATTCTTAACCAAAGAAATACTCGGGAGATGGTGTTGCACTGTCCAGGGTGAAGGGGCTTAGTGGACAAACCTACCTTCGAGGGTCTAGGACTTAACTCCCAACTAGCCCCAAATGTAAGAAGACGGGGGACAATGGCAGGGAGTAATGTCTTACGGCGGTAATGGGCGGTGGTAATGGCAGGGGTAATGGCAGGGGGCAATGAGTCGGGGTAAAGTCCGGATACCACCTTGGTAATGGACCGGGGGTAAAGTCCGGATACCACCTTGGTAATGGACCGGAGGTAAAGTCCGGATACCACCTTCGAGGAACTACAGTATGTATAACCGTGGACGGGAGGCTCATCGAGAGCTGTCTGGTTTCATCAATGATAATGTGTTGAACCCATTCATCCCACTATTGAGGCCCCAGCCTTCTTCCCTGAGGCCAAGACAGCATATTCGAAATATATCTATGGCGGACAACCCAACAATTAAATCATACTTAATGGGGATGCTTTTGCTATTTAAATGTCATGCCATGTAAATCAAAGTGCAGAATAAATAATGGATCATTATAAGAACACATTTATATTTGATTTAGGATTTTTTTGGCTATTTTAAGACATTTTACTATTGATTGGATGGATGGATGGATGGATCCTGATTTTACGAGGGTCTATGGCAACAGAGAAAAAACGTGTTTGGCATAATACAGCTATAACGTGAGCTCGTTATACTTTGCCTCTACACCAAAATGCTGGTAGCAATTGATATATTATATTTTTAACTGTTCTTACATATGGCACATGATAATCGATTTGTCAAAACGCTTTCTTTATAGACCTCTAAAGCATAGCCTACCATACGCCGCTATAAAAAATTTGATATCGGTAACATAACATAAATTTCAGCAAAAAAACTTCAAAACCATAAAAGACGTCAACCATGCAGCCTTTGAAGCTATGAAATGTCGATAGACTTTGAATGATGAACAATAAGAACAAATAGGATGAAAGTGAAGACACATTCAGTAAACGCTAAATTCAAAGCATGCTATTTTTTTATTGTATTGCATATTATAAATGACATCTTTTAATAGTGATGGTTTATCACGCTTAAAAGGTGTCTAAAACAAGCTTGTAATAATCCAAACTTTCTAAAGGCACACGCGCCTGTATGACATCAAAGACCTCTGTCGTCGACAGAAATTAGTCTAATAATGATAGCGTTCATATTTAGAGGGAAAAGCGCCTATATCTATTACATCTGCATATTCGTAAATGGCCTCTCACAGTGCATTGCCAATCAGAAACGCTATCAAAGCACTAGACCCATAGAAAGAAAACTAGCTTTCAGACGGGAAAAGGATGTGCCAAAATGATTCTTCGCCTACAGTCACGCAAACTGCAGCAGCAGGATACTTCATCCAAATCCACAAGACGCTCACACCATAAACTACAGAGTACGAACATGGTCTTAGTCCAATGAGCGCTTACTGTGCAGTGCGCGTGTGTCTTTAGGAAGTTTGGTTGATTATTCGTGCTGTAGTATGCCAAAGTATAACCAGGTAAAGTATGCCAAAACAAATTTCTGTCCAGGGTTACGGCCTCTGTTGTCATAGACCCTGGTCAAATCTGATCCATCCATCCACAAGTTTGCCTTAGACACCTTTTAAACGTCATAAACCATCACTATTCAAATTGATACGCCACAATTATTAATGAATAAATAATGCACGTATTCCTACGTCTCCATTTCAAGAGGTCATGAATGTGAATATAAATACATAAAAAATATTATATTTGACTTAACAAGATATCGTTTTCTGTTACTTTCTGTTCTGTAACGCTTTTGGATCGTCTAAAAAACAATGGGCGGGCTCATTGATAGTGGTATAACATTTGTTATGCTTCAAATATTTCGATAGAATTTGGCCATTGCACGTAGATATGAATTAAATTTAAGCCAGTCAAACCTGATTTGAAAAATTCTTATTTTGACCAAGATATTGACAAAAAAACGTGGGGATAACAGTTACTTTTGTGGCTCACCCTGTACATTAATGCAGAAAGAAGGGTAAGAATAGGCCTACTTAGTTTGAAGGAAATTTACAGAATAATAAATCGAAACAATGGCGTTTCATTTAAGTCTCAAAGCGCGAAGTCTGGTCGACATCAACATCTCTGACGACCGCGAGATGTCGCCAGAAACCCTTTACCACAACATTGAAATGCGCGTTTGACTCAGACCCTAATGAAAATATATTATATTCCCAGCTTTCACTAGGCGCCGTACACACTCATTGGCATTTCTGGTTACGAGGCGATGTGAAGCCATCCATAGCTATATAAAGGAGCTAAGATATTTGAGCGGAGAAAATCAAACAAATTTCCCAAAGGCGATCCTAGTGCCGAAAGAATTTACAAAAAGCGGCTAGAATCTGATATTCGTAGTGCTAGAGATACCTTTAAGACGGTTATGTCGATGCTGCTTTTCTTAAGGATCAAGTATATAATTATTGTGGATCCGATTTGACCAGGGTCTATGACAACAGAGGCCGTTGCCATGGACAGAAATTTGCTCTGCATATTACAGCACTTAAGAGCAAGGTACTAAACCAAAAGAACAAAATTTATATATTGTGATCTATAGCTCTAATTATTGCGTTTTTTTTCCACCTTTGAAAGGTGTCGAAGGACAGCTCTATTGAAATTGGAGATAATTTATTCTATTGGAAAAGCGCCGCTTGTGGCTGCTTGGCGGATAATGCTGATCTTTGCAAGTTTTTCGTAAGTATCAGCGAGATTAATGTATCGGGATGCACTCATCCGCTTCCGGGTTCGACGGATTAGAACCCGCTTTGGTCATAGTGAATCCGTTCAGTCGAAGTGTATATTGGTCCTGGTTAAGTTGTGGGTCTCGCAGAATTGGATGGAAGAATCGATGTATGTTTTTAACAATCGACTGTCACCGAAACAGGTCGGCGTAGTCAATAGCCTCCTTCGTATGCTTTACCTTCGGAACCGGAGTGCTGGTTTTCCTCTGCGGAGGGACGTATGAGAAAATGAGTGACAATAATATAAGGTTCGTCACTGGATCGACTCTCATATGTGCAGTCAGTACAAGTATAATAGCTAAAAGTGTGCCTGGACTGTCATAGACGGCGTCCAAGCGCTTCTTTTAAAATCTGAACACCGTCTTGCCTCTTGTTAAGCCAGCACAGCAGGGAAAGGTATAAGGAGCGTCTATAGCCACTTCTTTTTCTACACTTTAAGCAGTGAGCAAAAGAGAACAGAAATTTTTGAGAGCTATATAACAATAAATTATAGATCCAGGCTACTGCTGAAAATGTATAGCACCGCTAGGTATTATTTTAAAGGTGTCTAATACATGTAGCTGGCTGACGTAATTCGGCTTTTAATTAAAACTGACTTTCCGCGGTGGTCTGACCCTCTGAACATTGACCTGACGTCACAGTCTTGAAACCAAAACTCATTCTAGGACCATTTTCTTCTCTTTTGATTGGATATTCTAGATGAAGCCTAATGACAGTTGTCTGTTTCACCGTTAAACATTATCTAATAGCTGGCTTCTACACCTTACTTAACGTGTGACCTTAACCCAGAATTCAATGAACGCAGAATAACAATTATTTCAATATTCCAACGTTTAGCATCGTCTCATATTGTCCGTTATAACTCCAAACATTTCACTCATATCAACCGTTGAGTGATATTAAGACGAATGCAGACAAAAGTACGAAGATGCAATTGGTTAAATAAGTTATATATTGTATGTATGTGTACTTCTCATAGCGCCCCTCCATTAGAGAACTACTCAGAAGCGCTCCCGACTATAGCGTGGACACTGAATCGGAGAGTTTCACGCCGAAGCGACGAGCAATTGCGAGTGAAAGACTTGACCAAGGTCCCTACGAAACGGCTTCAGGTGGATTCGAACATGCAACCCTTCGGCTGCAAGGCAACGAACATACCCACTATACCACCGTTCCCACTTACTACTTAACTGCTTCTGACATCAACTGCCATTTATAGAGCACAGAAGAATGTTCAATACAACGATGACGATTATAATCATCATAGAAGCATCAGAACCCTATATACCTTTATTAAGTGAAAAGCTCATTCTATACATTGCTTTATTGAGAGGCATTTGGACATAATACGATTGAACTAGTGAGGTATATGTAAACATACAATAAATTGTTTTAAAGGTGTCTAATTGAGGCCATCTTGTCGCGTATCGATAGTTTGGATGTAAAGGTGGTTGCTAATTCGATCTTTCATTTCTCAGCGCAGTTCGCCGTCCACCGTGCGCTAGGCATAACCGTGCGACGCTCAAACAATGAAATAAAATCTAAATCAATCTTCTAGAAGCCTCTTTGTCCAACCCATGTACGGGAATTTTCTACAATAAAAATTGTTATGCATTATTTGTTTTACCGCAAAATTTCAGAAATACGTTAGCCTTCTCGTTCAACGTCGATTTCTAATAGTTTTTTCAGTTATTTGTTAATTAACGACGTCATTATGACGTAATTTTTAGCCATAAACCTTTCATAATAATTTATTAAATTGTTGCTAAATCAACTATGAATCTTGATACCTATTGATTGCTTATGTCACATCATGAATGTCAAAACAATACCTTTAAAACGATTTAGTAGACGCTATATAAATATTCAGCACAGACCTATTTTAATCAAACTCATCTAACCAAGATAATTCAACAAATGCGACCGAGCCGTGCTGAGTCAGCACGGCTCGGTCGCATCTGACCCTTTGGACATTTCTGGAATCATTATTATTATTATTAAAATGCATGCAAAAGATAAAAAAGTTTTAAGTGGAGTCGGTATTAGTGTAACGCGGGTCCGGCTTTGCAGGATGAATACTAGCCATTAAATTTTAGTTAGTGGGCTACAAATTGGATGGCGCAGATGGAGTGAAGGACATGCTTGGGAGGGACACACTGGGATGGAGGGAAGTATGAAAGTTGATAAGAAATGGAGAAACGGGTCGAGGGATCGAAGGAGGGAGGAAGGTACTCTCGGCAGGCAGAGATGCAGAGAGGGAAGAGTATATGAAAGAGTAAAGAACTGACGTACTTTTGATCTGTCCTCAACAGGACCATTGTGACATAGACAACGATAAACTTTTGAATATAAAATCTCTAGAGAACTCCACCACTGTCATTTCTCTGGTGGTGTCAATCCAAAGCTTGGTAATTGGAGGAGGAGGCGGGCGTTGATAATTTGCTAATTTATTTTGTGCTGACACATTTTGTCGTTAAACGGTAACTAAAGGAACTACGACACTGCACGTATCCTACTCTTATGACAAAGTTTTGTTGATCGCCATCGCATGAATCAATCTTTTGTGTTTTAAGCACATCTTGCAAAAATTGCATGTGGTAGGTCGGCGTGTACAGCTCACCTGCAAGCGGTAATTAACCAATGGTTACAGCGTCGCGAAGGCGGTTCCAGAGGGTCAAAATGGCCATGGCCCCATTTAGCAATTTCTTTATTTTTCACCAGCTATTCTGACCCGAAAAGTTGACGTGGCTCCCTGAGTAGCTCCGTATGCCAGTCCCGCAGTTTTTTGGGGGCGGAGGGCGGATGGAAAAGATATCTTTATGGAAAATTCGAGGTTGATGACTAAAAAAAAGGTCATCAGTTTTTTCCGGCGACGAAGACGAAATTTTTCCCCTGTTCCCTGGACCAAGACCCTAAATTTTTGCCCCCCGTCGAAACTTTCTGTATCCACTCTTGCAGCGTCGTAATACACCTTTGAAACGCTTTGTGCAGATTGCCATATAATTGGTCAGCTGCGTTCAATCTCTTAGATCACCCCCCCCCCCCCCACACACACACACACACACACACACACACACACACACACACACACGCAATTGCCGGTAGGCCTACTCTGTCATTGCCAGTCCCAAGCCTGGATGAAGAAGGGGCGACGCTAACGACCTTTTTGACCACCCAGTGTCATTAAGCTGAAACTAGTACTACATTTATGACCATCGAAAGATCAAGCAGATCTTACCAAAGAAAATAGGACGCAGTCAACAGCCTTAGTTGCCACAAAATGTCTCTAAGTAGTTTAAAATAAATTATTGCGGCCTTAATTAACACCTTTAAAATATTATTTCGAACGGATGTTATAATTGAGCAGCCACATTCAATCGTTACAGTCTATCAGGGGTTGAAGAAATAAAAACAGCCGTAGTAGCTACAAGATATTATGTCTATGCAAATCCAATGGGAAACATTATAGTCTGAAGAGACACTTACAGATATAACTGGAAATGAGCTGCGTTCAATCAAGATACTGTCGCGCCACTGCTCTGGCATTGCCAGTCCCAAGTCTGGATGAAGGAGGGGCGACGTTAATGACCTTTGTGATCACCAGGTGTTGTTAAACTGAAACTAGTTCTACACTTACTGGTGGGGCGCGGTGGTGTAGTGGTGGCGTCGTTGCCTTGAAGCCGGAAGGTTCGAGGTTCGAATCCACCTCGCCGCGTAGGGACCTTGGGCAAGTCCTTCACTTGCAATTGCTCAGCGCTTCGGCGTGAAACTCCGATGCAGTGTCCGCGCTGCATTCGGGAGCACCTCTGAGTAGCGAGAGCGTGATGGAGTGCTATTACAAGTGCACATACAAAATTTACGGCCATCGATAGATCAAGGAGATCTTATCGAAGAAATTAGGCCGCAGTCAACAGCCTTTGTTGTCACAGAATGTCTCTAAACAGTGGATAATGTTGCGGCCTTAATAAACACCTTTTAAATATTGATGACGGATGTTATAATCGGAACTGCAGTACTGCTAACATGGAGTCGAAGAAACCAGCCGAAGTAGCTACAAGATGTTTCTAAGCAATGGGAAACGTTATAATCTGAAGGAGACACCTATAAAACTTTTATTTGGATGCAATAATCTATCCGCTACTTCTAAATTCATATAATAGACTAGCCACCTTCATACTATTATTTTCATTTATTGTAGGCCTATCACAAGGCAAAATTCGAATGTAGCGGTAACACAAATAAAGACCAATTTAGTAACTTAATTCTAGTTGCTACGACCAGCTTCGTCAACTCCGAGTTGTCTCAACTCTCAAGATCCCTCTGTCACAGTGCTACTGTGTGAATGCCTTTGCCACTATAGCAGTTCGGTAGGCTCCACTCGTGGGTCTGTAACTTGGACTAATTGGGCGCCTTGGACGAGTTCTTCTTTCGGCTGATCACCTCTGTTTCTACCAATAATTTATGCGTGATGTTCTTCACTGGTTCCCTGTTTCACACCGCATCTCTCACTGAGTTGCTGTACTTGTTTGATGATGCCTTCTTGATTGTGCTCCATCATACTTGTCCACCCATTGTCAACTTGTCTCCATTAATTCATTCGTTCAGACAGTCATCAAGTCTATGGATCTATAAAGCGCTCTTTTAATAATCCACTTACTACTTATCTACATCTGACATCGACTGCCATTTATAGAACACAGAAGAATGAGCAATACAACGACGACGATTATAATGATCACAGAAGCATTCAAAGCATACCTTTATTACGTGAAAAGCTTATTTATACATTGTTTTATTAAGTGACCCTTCGACATAATGCGATCATAAAAGTACGGTATATGTAGACATATAATAAATTGTTTTAAAGGTGTCTAATTAAAGCCATCTTGTCGCGCATCGAGAGTTTGGATGTAAGTTGTTGCTAATTCGATCTTTCATTTCTCAGTGCAGTTCGCGGACTCCAGCTCGCTATATGCAAAACCGTGCGACGCTCAAACAATCAAATAAAATCTAAATCAATCTTCTAGAAGCCTCTTTGTCTAACCCTTGTACGGGAATTTTCTAAAATAAAATTTGTGATGCACTATTTGTTTTACCGCAAAATTTCATTAATACGTTATCCTTCTGGCTCAGCGTCATTTTCTAATAGTTTTTTCGGCCTTAAAATTGGTTAATTAACGACGTCATTATGACGTAATTTTTAACCATAAACCATTCATAATTTATTAAATTGTTGCTAAATCAACCGTGAATCTTGATACATATGGATTTGCTTATGTCACGTCATGAATGTCAAAACAATTATATTTTTAAAACAATTTTATTAGACGCTTTATAGTTAGCCTATAATTATATCGTCTACTAAAATTGTTTTAGGGGTATTGTTCAGCACAGTCTTTTTTTTAATCGGCTGTGTCTAATGAAGATAATTCAACAAATGAGACCGAGCAGTGCTGACCCTTTGGACATTTATGAAATGATTGTTATTATTAAATAAATGCCTGCAGAAGATAAATAATTTTTTAAGTGGAGTCAGTATTCGTGTAACACGGGGTCCCGCTTTGCAGGATGAGTACTTATCCATTTAGCTAGTGGGCTACAAATTGGATGGCGGGAGATGGAGTGAGGAACAGGCTTTTGAGGGACACACTGGGATGGAAGGAAGGATGAAAGTTGATACGGAATGGAGAAAGGGGGTCGAGGGATCGATGGAAGGAGGAAGGTACTCTCGGCAGGCAGGCAGATATGCAAAGAGGGGAGAGTATATGAAAGAGGAGAGTGACATACTTTTGATCTGTCCGCAACAGGTCTATTATGATTTATGACACGTGACAACGTTAAACTTTCGAATATGAAATCTCTAGAAAACTCCACCACTGTCTTTTCTCTGTTGGTGTCAGACCAAAGCTTGGTAATTGGAGGAGGAGACGGGTGTTGCTAAATTGCTAATTTATATTGTGCAGACGCATTTTGTCGTTAAGCGGCAACTAAAGAAACTCCGACACTGCACGTAGCCTGCTCTTATGGCAACGTTTTGCTGATCACCAACGCATGAATCAAACTTTTGTGTTTTAAGCACATCTTGCAAAATTGCATGTGAAGTAGGTCGGCGTGTACAGCGTGTACCGCAAGAAGTCATTAATCAATTTGAACTGGTTACAGGGTCGTAATACATATTTGAAACGTTTTGTGCGGATCGCCATATTATTGATCAGCTGCGTTCAATCTCTATCGCCCCCACCTGGACCACCTCCACATTGCCTACTCTGACATTGCCAGCCCCAAGTCTGGATGAAGGAGGGGCAACGCTAATGACCTTTGTGATCACCAGGTGTCGTTAAACTGAAACTAGTACTACATTTACGACCATCTATAGACCAAGCAGATCTTATCGAAGAAATTAGGTCGCAGTCAACAGCTTTAGTTGACACAAAATGTCTCTAAACAGTGGATAATGTTGCGGCCTTAATAAACACCTTTAAAATATTTATGACGGATGTTATAATTGAGCAGCCACTTTCAATCGGAACTTGCTGGTTCAGTACCTTGCTCTTAAGTGCTGTAATATGCCGAGCAAATTTCTGTCCAGGGTAACGGCCTCTGTTGTCATAGACCCTGGTCAAATCGGATCCATCCGTCCATCGGAACTGAAAAAAACTTGATGTTCTTCGCTGGTTCCCTGTTTCACACCGCATCTCTCACTGAGTTGCTGTAGGCCTACTTGTTTGATGATGCCTTCTTGATTGTGCTCCATCATACTTGTGCAGCCTTTGTCAACATGTCTCCATTCATTCATTCATTCAGTCAGTCAGTCTATGGATCTACATGTATAAAGCACTCCTTTAACACATTCAGCGCCGGTGTCACGAAATAAAGTCTCCCCCCGAAACAGAGTCTCCCCCTTGCTGACACAGAGTCTCCGGGGGGAGACTCTGTATCGGAACAAAGTCTCCCCCGTTGAAATAGAATCTCCCCCTCTACGATACAAAGTCTCCCCCTACTAAAAATCGCCCCCCTATATTTCCGGACTTGAAGTGTATATTTTCTTAAATAAATGACTTTGTGTCCTTTAGTGGAATTGGGCATTAATAAATTTGAAGTAATAATGAGAATCTTATGAAGTAGGGTAAGTTTAAATGTTTTATACTAATGGGCGTAATTGTAGCATAGTAATAGGCCTAGCCTGACGGGATGTCGGGCCACTTATGTCATTAAGGCGCACCGGAGAGCTTAGACTCAAATAGACTATACACAATACATGTCACGAGTTGCCCTTGTAAATATCTTTAGGCCGTTATTGTATGCTTATATAATTGTATCTATGTTGTGCTATGGCGTAGGCCTATATAATTATTATATGCTTAAAGGAACATTGTGACAATATAATAATATATACTTAGTGCCACATAGCTATATATATATATATATATATATATATATTAATATATCGATGGTCGTCGATGGTCGTTGGGTCCAAGAAGGTGTGCCGGGGGTAAAGGTCATCTGTCTGGAGGCGGATAGGCTATTTAGGCAAGAGTACAGACTGTCTGGGGGGTCACTCGTCGGAAGTCAATCGTCGTGAGTCGTCAGAAGTCAATCGTCGGAAGTGAATCGTCAACCGTCGGAGTCCAGTGGTCGGAAGGCGAATACGGAGCACAACCGTGCTACCAGGCGGGTTTACGGAGCACAACCGTGCTGCCAGGAGAATACGACGCACAACGGGGCTACGGTGCTATCAGACGAGGACGGAGTCATCTTCTCCGCCCCGTCTACGACCGGAGGTGGGCGGTGCCGGAAGGCACTCCTCTACAAGACGCGGTCAGCGGTCGTGACTGGAACGCCAGCAGGACTGCAACTCTGGACGCTGGGTTCTTCTTCCATCCTGGAACGAGGAAACGGACGAAGTCGACTTCAGAACGGAGCAACCGAACCAGACCAGTGAGCCGACAGAAGCCCTTCGCTGTGAAACCCGTAGGACTTCTTCACACCTACAGAAACTGTCGCCAGGCGAACGGTAACGTGAGTCATCGACCAGTTGTTGGGTGGGGTCTGGGGGAGGGCACGACCATCGATTAGGGCGCTATAGATTTAATCTATCGACGATAATATTTCGCTCTATATGTATTATGTCTTTTAGTTTAATTTCAGTTGTCTTTTTACCTTAATAATTTCTAAACGAGTTTTGTGCTTTAATTGTTTTATAGTCTAGTACTTCGATAATAGTCTTAAACACCCTGGTCCATAATAGGCTAGGGCCTAACTCACCATTAAAGATAACTCATGACAATGTGGTGGCAGCGGTGGGATGGTTGAGTTTGTTTAGGCTGGTGCCGGGGTATTAGTATAACATAGCTTTCATTGTCTCGATAGAATTAGACGGGGATTTAGGCACTGATAGACGATTTAGCTAAACACATTGAAGCATTGCTGAAGATAGTTTTAGATGCTAGGATAGCGTAGGTGTTGTACGCTGCATAAAATAGGCCAGAGGGATTGTTTAAAGACATACTTCTTTTAGCGTCGCCTATAGTGGGGTCTAAGATAATTATCTAGACTGAATAGACTAGCATTTGTTGCTGAGGGGATATTCTGTTTCAGTTTAGTCCAGTCTGCTAATTATTTCTCGACATGGAGCAATTGATAGCACTTGCCGAAAGGAGTGGCTTGAAAGGGCCTGAGCTTCTTCAGTTTGTGGAAAAGCACACAGCTGATGAGGAAGCGCGACAGAAACGGATTCTTGAGCGAGAAGAGAGAGCAGCTGACAGAGAACTGCGCAAGTTTGAGATGGAGCGACAGGCTAAAGCAGAAGCAGAGCAAAACGCACTCAAGAAGTTGGATATGGAGCAACAGGCTAAAGCCGTAGCCGAAGAAAACGCACTCAAAAAGTTTGAGATGGAGCGACATAAGTTTGATTTGGAAAGACAGGCAAAAGCCGAAGCCTTCGATTTGGAAAGACGAGCCAAAGCCGAAGCCATAGAGTTGGAAAGACAATCAAAAGCCGAAGCCGATGAATGCGCCATGAGAAAATTAGAATTAGAAAGAAAGATGAAAGCAGAGGCGCACGAGCAGGCATTGGAAATGCAAAAGGAGCAGCATGAGCAATCCATGGCTTTGGAAAAAGCTAAGCTCGAAGGGAAAGCTGTAGGCCTACGGCAGGATAGCATCAGAAGCGTGAGTGAAAACGCAGCATCGGAAGAGGATGGCGAGGAGGATGAGGAAGAGGAGCGGCCCTCGGATTGGACAGTCAATGCGAGGAAAGGACCAAAGCTGCCTCCATTTGAGGATGGCAAAGATAATATGGACGCTTATCTGAGAAGATTTGAGAAATATGCGTCTATTCGAAAATGGAGAAGGCAAGAATGGGCAGTTTATTTAGCCGCACTTTTGAAGGGACGCGCTTTAGATGTCTTTGCGCGTATGCCGCCTGAACAATACGACGATTATGACGCATTGAAAGATGCTCTTCTGAAAAGATATCAAATGACGGAGGAAGGCTTTCACAAACGGTTTAATACTTGTAGACCGGAAACAGGTGAATCGCCTCAACAGTTCATCACTAGGTTAGAAAGCTACTTGATGAGATGGATTGAGCTCGCCAAAGTCACTCAAGACTTTGAAGGACTAAAGAGTTTGCTGGTAAAGGAGCAGTATCTCTCTGTCGTGAGCAAAGAATTGTCGCTTTTCTTGAGAAAGAGCGCCAAAAGATCTTCAGGAACTAGCTAAATTAGCGGAGACCTACACGGAGGCACACGACGGAAGGCTAAAGCAGCCATACCAGTCGAACTTTGCAGAAAAGGAAATAAGAACAGAGAGAAAATTTCTCAAGCCAGACTTCACTAAGGAAAATGAGAGGACTGGAAGGAAAGAGCAAAGTCGTAATGGGGCTACTGATAGGCTTTGTTTTTTCTGCAATCGGCCAGGACATTCCTATAATTCTTGCCGATTTAGAATGAATAGGCCTACTTCACAGAAAGCAGCAGGAATGCAGACTTCCTGGAAGCCTAGAAATGCACAGAAACAAAAAGCTGAAAACAGGGATAAACCAACATCTTCTGCAGTTGATAAGAAAACGCATAGAACGACAGCAACTTCTACTGATCCAGAAAGGACGCTGGTCAAGGAAGGATGTGACGAAAACGCTGGTCAGGCGTTGAAAAATCTTTCGGATGGTGAAGATGTCGAACTAAGATGTGGTTGTAAAGCGCACGTCATAGCTGAAGCAAGTAGACCGGGAAAATACGGAACTGATATGAAAACGACGATAGGTTATGTAGGTGATCAGCAGGTCGAAGTGCTTCGAGACACCGGATGTTCGTCAGTTGTTGTAGCCAAGAAGCTGGTGAAAAAGAATCAGATGACTGGGAAGCATGAATTGTGCATTCTGATTGACAAAACTATGAGGAAAGTGCCAACCGCTATTATTGAAGTCAGAACGGACTACTTCACAGGGAAAGTGAAAGCGCTCTGCATGAAGGAAACACTATACGACCTCGTAATTGGAAATATATCTGGAGCGGAACTACGGCCCAGATCCTTTGACAAGAGCACTGAAGTGCATGAACAAGACTTGTTAATTGACGCAGGGAAAGATGAGATGAGTGCCGAAGAGCAGTTAAATGTGACGTCAGCTGTGGAGACTCGAAATATGAAAGAGAAAGCGAAAGCATTGCCAAAGCAGTTAAGAGTCCCAGAATTTCGGAATGAAGTCACATTGGAAACGCTGAAGAAGGAGCAGGCTGAAGACAATTCGTTGAAGAAATGCTGGGAGTATTCAGCACAGAAAGAAACACCTGTCAAGAACGATGTTGATCGCGTCGTACGCTTTGATGTGGAACGAGGGTTGCTGTACCGCAAGTTTCGATCACCACATCATAACTTCGGCGATGAAGTAAAGCAGCTGGTAATTCCATCCAAGTTGAGAACCAGAGTAATGGAAATCTCCCATAGCTCAATTCTTGGAGGACACTTGGGCATTCACAAAACTCAAGAGAGAATTCTATCGCAATTCTTTTGGCCAGGATGCTACAGTGATATTGGAAGGTACTGTCGATCCTGCGACATTTGTCAAAGAACCTTGCCGAAGGGGCGAGTTCAGAAAGTGCCGTTGATTAAAATGCCGATAATCGACACGGTCTTTAAGAGATGCGTGGTCGACTTGATTGGACCACTTCCATGCTCGGAGCGAGGACACCGGTACATCTTAACATTGCGTGGCCCCAGAACTACATAGTTCTATGTCCACTTTTTGCGAAACTGAGAAAACCGAATTTTAAGATTTGGTGACGAAAATGTTTTTCCCTGTTTCATTGATGGCGAATAAATTTACATTTTCGGACAGCACTGTTTTTCCCTAGTATGATCATAATATTTATTTTGATCATAATTTAAATTTAATATGAGTAATTTATGTATAAATATGGCAGGGGTGACCATTTTTGGGACATAGAACCTAAGCGTCACCATTACTCCAGGCAACATTAGTGCTATAGGGGTTTAAGTCCGAGTCACGTGTTCTAATCTCTCACTGCTATTGGCTATGGACATAACGCTGTATAACAATTTTGCACATACCTCGTTGGCGGTTCTATCTAAAAGCACGTGATACGAAATTACACATTCTATTGGCTATAGACATAACGCTGTATAACAGTTTTGCATGTATACCTGCTTTGCGGTTCTATCTAAAAGGCACGTGATATGAAATTACACATCCTATTGGATGTGGACATGTGCCTTTACAGCTTTTAAAGACCTTCAAAATTTATGGACATGGAACTAGTCTGCACTGGCATATAGGCATTTAGAAAGCGTTTCCCGTTAAGCTAGACGGCTGAGGACATAGCCCATGTCATCCCGGTAACGAATATAGCGTTAGGTTGATTTTTCAAAAAAGTGGACATAGAACTGTATAATTCTGGGGCCACGAATTTGGTGGATTGTGCAAGCCGCTATCCTGAGTGTATCGCGCTTAAGCAAATTGACACATGTTCTGTTGCAGAAGCATTGCTTAGCATCTTTTCAAGGATGGGTGCTCCATTGGAGTTGCTGAGTGATAATGGATCACAGTTCACAGGAGCAATGATGAAGGAAGTAGGTCGACTTCTATCGATAAAGCAACTATTCAGCACTCCATATCAGAGTCAGAACTGTGGATTGGCTGAACGGTATAACGGAGTCATTAAACAAATGCTTCGGAAGATGTGTGCAGAGAAAGTGAAAGATTGGGATCGATACTTAGATCCTTTGATGTTCGCATATCGTGAGGTCAGTAATGAAAGTACGGGATTCAGTCCATTTGAGATGATTTACGGAAGGCCTGTGCGAGGGTCAATGGCTATCTTGAAAGAACTGTGGACAAAAGATGTTGCTGAACCAGAGGCGAAGACGACTTATGAGTATGTTGTCGATCTGAGGAATCGTCTTCAAGAGACTTGTCATTTGGCTCAAGAAAATCTGCAAAGAGCCGCTGATAAGTATAAGCGAAATTTTGACAAGCATGCGAAGCCTCGAAAGTTTGATCCAGGTGATAAAGTACTGCTACTGTTGCCTACAGAAAGCAACAAACTGCAGATGCAATGGAAAGGTCCATTTCAAGTACTGAAACGGTTTGGAGAAGCTGATTATGTAATCCAGTTTCCTCACCGAACAAAGACGTTCCATGCGAACATGCTGAAACGCTATTATGAGCGTCAAACAGAGAGCGAGATTAGATCGAGCGGGGAAGCCGTGAATGACGGGACGCAAGCTGTAGGAGCAGCTGTTGTCGTGGAAGAATTGTCTGATGCAGAGATGAGGATGACAGGGGAAGGAAATCTGCCACTCTTTAACAATCTGCAAAGAGAAACTTACAAAGATGTGGAGATAGGCCATGCACTGTCAGCAGACCAGAAGAAGGAGGTTGAAAACCTCTTGGAAGAATTCCAAGACATCTTCAGTGATGTGCCAGGACGAACCAACCTAGTCCGACATCGGATACAGCTAACGTCGAATGTTCCAGTGCGGAAGAGGCCATATCCTGTGCCTTATGCTATGAGGCAAGAGTTGGACAATGAAATCGATGACATGATCAGGTTAGGAGTAATTGAACCTTCCACAGCAGCATATGCCTCTCCTATGTTGCTAGTAAGAAAGTCAGACGGATCCAATCGTCCTTGTGTGGACTTCAGGGACTTGAATCGTATCACGGTGTTTGACGCTGAGCCGATGCCACAGGCCGATGAGATTTTTGCCAAGTTAGCAGGCAATAATTTCTTCTCAAAGTTTGATCTTTCAAAAGGTTACTGGGGAATCGAAGTCGAACCAGAATCCAGGGACTGCACGTCGTTTATAACGCACCGTGGACTCTATCGATTTGTCACTATGCCATTCGGATTGGTAACGGCGCCTTCAACGTTTTCTAGAGCCATGCGAAAACTCTTGGATCAAAGTAAAAATCTGGACAACTATCTTGATGATGTCCTATGCCACACTGTGGGATGGCCAGATCATCTGAGTTCTCTGAAGGACTTCTTTACAAGAGTACGAAGGGCCGGTCTAACGCTTAGACCAACTAAATGTCAAATTGGAGAACAGGGCATCGATTTCTTAGGACATAAGATAAGTGATGGAATGATTCAGCCAAAAGCAGAGAAAATAGAGAAAATCGCTGAAGCTTCACGACCAGAAACCAAGAAACAGATTCGCTCGTATTTGGGACTACTTGGATATTATCAAAAGTTCATTCCGAACTTTGCCAGCATCGCCGCTCCGCTAACTGATCTGACGAGGAAGAATCAGCCGAACAAAGTCAGCTGGGGTGACGCGCAAGAATTAGCTTTCCAGGAGCTAAAGCAGCATCTGATGAATTATCCAATCCTGAGATTGCCGGACTGGAGCGCAGAGTTCATTTTGCAGACGGACGCTTCGAATTATGGGGCAGGCGCTGTTCTACTACAGGAAGTAGATGGCGTTAAGCATCCCATTGCATACGCTAGTAGAAAGTTTCTACCAAGAGAAACCCGATACTCAACGATTGAGAGAGAAGGACTTGCAATAGTATGGGCGCTACAGAAGTTCCAGGTGTACTTATTTGGAAAACACTTCTGGCTAGAGACTGATCATCAGCCTCTCATTCATATTCAAAGAGCCAATCCAGTGAATGGGAGATTAATGCGCTGGGCTTTAATTTTGCAGCCTTATTGTTTTACTATACGCTCCATAAAAGGGTCTGAAAATGTGGGAGCCGATTTCTTAAGCCGCCATCTGTAGGTCTTGATAGGAACTAGGATAAGTAAACCTAGATATTGACAGGGCAATCGTTTTTAATTTAGTTGTAAAGAAAAGCTAAGTTAGTTTTCTCTTAAGTGTGGGGCCATTGTCACGAGTTGCCCTTGTAAATATCTTTAGGCCGTTATTGTATGCTTATATAATTGTATCTATGTTGTGCTATGGCGTAGGCCTATATAATTATTATATGCTTAAAGGAACATTGTGACAATATAATAATATATACTTAGTGCCACATAGCTATATATATATATATATATATATATATATATTAATATATCGATGGTCGTCGATGGTCGTTGGGTCCAAGAAGGTGTGCCGGGGGTAAAGGTCATCTGTCTGGAGGCGGATAGGCTATTTAGGCAAGAGTACAGACTGTCTGGGGGGTCACTCGTCGGAAGTCAATCGTCGTGAGTCGTCAGAAGTCAATCGTCGGAAGTGAATCGTCAACCGTCGGAGTCCAGTGGTCGGAAGGCGAATACGGAGCACAACCGTGCTACCAGGCGGGTTTACGGAGCACAACCGTGCTGCCAGGAGAATACGACGCACAACGGGGCTACGGTGCTATCAGACGAGGACGGAGTCATCTTCTCCGCCCCGTCTACGACCGGAGGTGGGCGGTGCCGGAAGGCACTCTACAAGACGCGGTCAGCGGTCGTGACTGGAACGCCAGCAGGACTGCAACTCTGGACGCTGGGTTCTTCTTCCATCCTGGAACAAGGAAACGGACGAAGTCGACTTCAGAACGGAGCAACCGAACCAGACCAGTGAGCCGACAGAAGCCCTTCGCTGTGAAACCCGTAGGACTTCTTCACACCTACAGAAACTGTCGCCAGGCGAACGGTAACGTGAGTCATCGACCAGTTGTTGGGTGGGGTCTGGGGGAGGGCACGACCATCGATTAGGGCGCTGTAGATTTAATCTATCGACGATATTATTTCGCTCTATATGTATTATGTCTTTTAGTTTAATTTCAGTTGTCTTTTTACCTTAATAATTTCTAAACGAGTTTTGTGCTTTAATTGTTTTATAGTCTAGTACTTCGATAATAGTCTTAAACACCCTGGTCCATAATAGGCTAGGGCCTAACTCACCATTAAAGATAACTCATGACAATACACATGGATCTAATCAATAATTAGTCGTATGCATATTTATTAATTAGATTCATTGGTAGCTTACATAAGTGGCCAGACATCCCAGCGGTGCTATAACTATGCTACTGTTACGCCCATTGGTAGGCCTATAATACATTTAGGTATAAATTGAGCATTCGCATATTACGAATATTACGATTTTCAAATATTCACGAATATTAACCAATATTAAAACTTCCAACGAATATTATATTCGTGAAATAATATGTTCTTTCAAGAAATTCTAAATTTATTCTTAATACGTATTTTGTTATTTATGAAAATGTTTAACTTTTACTGAATAAATTGCACAAAATTGAGTTAGCCTACGCGTACCCGGTAGGCCTATATCAGTACAGTAAGTGGCAATAACTTTACTAGATCTATTGTTAAAAACTTCAAGGTCTCTGCTGGGTCTGGCCAATGTGGCCATGCAGCATTCATATCACATACGCTACTTAATGTCAGTCACTTTGTCTGACTTCTGAGTCCTGACCATCCTCTCCAACTGAAAGAGACAAAGCCACCGATGGCAGTTGGCAAGTAGCAGCAATAGCAGGCCTATTATAGGCTAAATTATAAATAAACTTTGACTGGCTATAATAGTAACTGAAAATTGATAAAGTAGTTTTATATTAGTGTAGCAGGATGAGTAAATGTAAATGCCAACGCAGTAAATAATAGTGCCAGATTACAAGCAAAAATTATCCCGATCTCAGCATATTAAACGCATTGCATATTTTAATTCAGCCTTGACCTGCATGCGAGTGAATGTCGTAGATATAGGCCTATGCAGAAGCTTAGCCTAAGGCCCTAAGCTGCTACCGAGTAGCATTGCGGTTTCGGTCGTTCACCTTAATTTGTTAACGAATATTTGCGATTGTTAATAAATCTTAATCTTCACGAAAATACGAATATTACAAGCTAAAGTCATGAATAGGCTACTCAATCTATGCATCTCTGTAAGTTAGTAGTCCTGGGCTATTAAATTTTCTCGTCATGGAGCTTCCATTTAAGAAAAGTATTTTCATCAATCCAACCTCAATTTAAGCAAGAAATACCTCCATCAGTCCATTCTATATTTGAGCAAGAATTCTTGGTAATAAATCACTTTAACGTTCTAAATTATTCACCCTTGCATGGATTGACGAAAATAACTCCTGCTAAATACAAGTCGGATTGGTGAAAGTATTTTCACTTAAATAGGGTCGTTGAGTAGATTCTTGGATCAATTGGAGCTGGAATAATGAAAAATAATTGTTTTTAAAATAGAAGTTAGATCGATCGAAAAAATGCAATTATTTCTCAAAGAGAAGCTGGATTGAGGTATTTGAGGAAGCGTATTTATGCCTACTATAGAAGTGGGATTCATGAAAAAAGGCTAAAGTCCGTTCCCCTAGTGATGCAACGCCAAGAGAATAATTTAGTACGCTAAAGCAATAAATTTTCAAATTATTTTTATTACTCAACTTCTATTTTACCGTAAATAATTTTCAGAAGTCAAAGTTCAGCTTTAGCGATATGTC
Source organism: Lumbricus terrestris (assembly GCA_949752735.1). Lineage (NCBI taxonomy): Eukaryota > Metazoa > Annelida > Clitellata > Crassiclitellata > Lumbricidae > Lumbricus > Lumbricus terrestris. The sequence continues at coordinate 14,496,010 of OX457048.1, read as the reverse complement.
ATAATAGGTTACACAGGATAAAGAATAAAATTATGCATCATCCTTTTATATCCTTTCGGAGACTTTCACTGCTAGCAGTATACAAAGAGCAGTAGGCCTATACATGTATGTTGTTGAAATAATTCAATGTTTTCAATACCGTAGTTTAGGCCTACGTCACTAATATAAATTTTGAATAGACCCAGGTATACTATGGTTTCAATCAGGTAGGCCTACTTTAGCTGACATTTGTTAAGACATTTAATGTCTATGATAAATATGTACTGTGTTGATGAAAATAGTGCTTAGTCAGATATAAATGGATGGGTGAAAAAATTCTTCAATATATCAAACATTTATTGATCATTTGAAACATTTCGTGATTAAATCATGAAAATAATTCTTGATTAAATAGAAGCTTGATTGACGAAAACAATTATTCTTGATGAAATAGAAGTTAGATTTATGGAAAGATTTTTGACTAACCAATAATATTAATATTAATAATAATGATGATGATGATGATGATGATGATGATGATGATGATGATGATGATGATGATGATGATGATGATGATGATGATGATGATTGATGATGATGATGATGATGATGATGATGATGATGATGATGATGATGATGATGATGATGATGATGATGATGATGATGATGATGATGATGATGATGATGATGATGATGATGATGATGATGATGATGATGATGATGATGATGATGATGATGATGATGATGATGATGATGATGATGATGATGATGATGATGATGATGATGATGATGATGATGATGATGATGATGATGATGATGATGATGATGATGATGATGATGATGATGATGATGATGATGATGATGATGATGATGATGATGATGATGATGATGATGATGATGATGATGATGATGATGATGATGATGATGATGATGATGATGATGATGATGATGATGATGATGATGATGATGATGATGATGATGATGATGATGATGATGATGATGATGATGATGATGATGATGATGATGATGATGATGATGATGATGATGATGATGATGATGATGATGATGATGATGATGATGATGATGATGATGATGATGATGATGATGATGATGATGATGATGATGATGATGATGATGATGATGATGATGATGATGATGATGATGATGATGATGATGATGATGATGATGATGATGATGATGATGATGATGATGATGATGATGATGATGATGATGATGATGATGATGATGATGATGATGATGATGATGATGATGATGATGATGATGATGATGATGATGATGATGATGATGATGATGATGATGATGATGATGATGATGATGATGATGATGATGATGATGATGATGATGATGATGATGATGATGATGATGATGATGATGATGATGATGATGATGATGATGATGATGATGATGATGATGATGATGATGATGATGATGATGATGATGATGATGATGATGATGATGATGATGATGATGATGATGATGATGATGATGATGATGATGATGATGATGATGATGATGATGATGATGATGATGATGATGATGATGATGATGATGATGATGATGATGATGATGATGATGATGATGATGATAATAATAACTTAAACAATAAAATTTAAAAAAAATAATATTATGACCATAGATCCTGCTTTGAATGACCTGCACTCCCTACGGGAAAAGTTATTGTCTGGGTTTGCTCTTTGTCTACTTTCTGCGTCAAATTGTTTCTCTTAAAATCTTTCCCCCGGTGTTTAGGCATCGAGATCGCCTCTGAATAGTTCATACTAAGATAATCGCTCTATAGATGTCCAGATACGATACGATATTTTATTATTCATGATTATTATCATTATTTTTTCTTATTTTGCGGCGATCCATTCATAACTATCATTATTTCTTCTTATTATTATTATTGTGATTCTGCTTAAATCCATGCTTAGCCCGCCTCCGTTAACCCTCGGAGGCTAACCTATAAAAAAAATCACATATTGGATAACCTGGGGTATATTTTTCACCCCACGCCATTTGAGGCCTATGATATAAAATTAGACCATGTTTGATCAAAAATGACACTTAATTCGAGTTCAGCATGGAATTGACAAACTATGAAACCTAACTAAGTTAAAATATTAGCATAATCAACCAGTCTACGGGCATCTATACACAAGCAACCCTTTGTTGCATGCTTTCTACATACAAAGTTGCAACACATAGGCTAGGTCTATGACATAATCGATTTCAACATTATCTATCTGCCAGACATCATTACAGTCAACAAACTCTCCATTATCATCATCACTATCATCATTTTCAAAACATTGATATCAATTCTGGTATCAGTTTAGTGGCATTGGCTGCAGATTACTGTCGAAGCCTCTTCAACACAAATAAATTATTAATAACAATGGCCACTATATGACGTCAGTCACGTGACCATGCATTCAATATAATTTTTTTTAAATGTGGAATTAAGCAAAAATCATATATGAACAGATACACAAAAGCGCATGGCAAAATTTCAAAGTAGTAAAAAAATTCACGGCAAATACTGACAGTGGGGTGAAAAAACACCCCAGGTTAGCCTCCGAGGGTTAAGCGAGATGACGTCAACAGCAATGGCGTGGTGATATAATAACGGTGAAAGAGCGTCTTAATTTTGCGGTAATAATTACCACATCGAATTTTAAAATATCCGTATCTCGGGTATTAATGTGAGTTATGAGTTGAAAACAGTTTCGTTGACCTACAAATTCGCAAGAGAACGTTTTGCAAATTGTTTGAAAAGAATATTCAAACAGACGGACAACCTTTCAGACATATTTCGGTACAGATAAATATGATGCGACTCTATCAAATCGCGCGTTGAAATAAAGTCTCCCCGGGGGAGACTTTGTTTCGGCAGGGGAGGAAATATTCTCTCCCCCCGGAGACTTTATTTCAGAATAGAGTCTCCGGGGGGCGAATCTATTCTGAAACAGATCCTCCGGGGGGAGAATCTGTTTCGAAATAAAGTCTCCGGGGGGAGACTTTTAGGGGGGAGACTCTGTCACGCGACACCGGCCCTATTTTACCGGCTGGGCCAGAGAATATAACACATAAAACATACATGAAAAATGTATATAGCATCAACGACGAACAACTTCTCCACGTTGTAATCTGGTACCAACAACATCGCGTGGGAGATACTTTCTATTCGAACAAAGCGTTCCACAGAGTAGCGTCTTTCTTTTCAGAAGCTCTTTAGCCAATGGTAGACTTGTGTAGAAATTATCGACATATACAGTGCGTCCTTTGTCCAGCAGGCTGTCTGCCAAGGTCAAAACGACAGTCTCTCCATGCCCGTACGGTGATCTGGCGTTGAGAGTCGATTTACCACAATAGATCTTGGCGTTGTATACGACGTAGCCATTTGGAGAACAGAGCATGGAGATCTTCACGCCGTATTTATGTCTCTTCCCCGATATATTGGCGAAATTGGAGTCGCCCTCTCCACAAAACCATTGCTTCATCGATTGAGATTGCTTGACCAAGTCTATATAGACTTTGAAAATTCTTCAGCAACAAATCGGTTATTGTTTGCAGTTTGCCAAGTCTATCTTGTGATATGGTGGCAGAGTTCGTGGAAAAGTGCCAAAACTTCAGAATCAATTCGTAGCGATTTCTTGACAAGATGTTACCGACTACAGGGGTGCCAAGTATGGGGTCTGTCGACCAGTAGTCTCGTATTTCTGGCTTATGAACGTGTTGAAGCGTTTCAAAACATTCGCCCGGTGTCACCTCTACATGGCTGTACATCATATTCGTCCAATATAGGCCGGTCTAATAACTCTCTGCAGGCCAATCATCGATAATATATAGGTTAGTATATAGGACGTAAATATACGTCCCGGGCCCAGCGGATAGCCATATTTGGGACGTATATATACGTCCCGGGCGCTGAATGTGTTAATAAAATCTACTCAGGAGCGCAACCGGTTCAACCACGGCAAAAGATTAATAGACTTTAGAGATTTTTGAAGGTTCGATTGGTCGGGTGTAATAAACGCAGCTTTTAATGGAAGTCATTCCACATAGACAGATGGTCCTGCAACCGAGAAAGCACGACGTTGCCTGGCAGCTGAACGAGCTCGGAAAACTACAGGGCAGGAGTTGCCCCACGTTTTTGAGGTCTCATTCTCCACACACAGGTTTTTTTTAACGTGCAGTTGCACACAAAATGTGCAGTTCTAAATGGATTTGTGCAGCTGTAGAAGCATTTCTGTCACAAGTTATGTGCAGTTAAAACTAGAAAAAAAGTCATTGTCATCAAATTTTAAGCAATTTACCTTGGAGGATGGGAAGAAAAAGAAGGGGTTGTGCAGTTCTAAAAATTCCTTAAAAACAGCCCTGTCCACACATTTAAACGTTCGTGGATCAAAAACCGATCTTCGCATGCAAAATAAATCAGCCTGTTTAGAATTCTACCATATCCTATTTTATTTATAAATAATTTACATGGCGCCTCTCGAAGCGCATACCAAACAGAGGCGCTCAGAGTGCAAGAGACCAAGAGAAAAAGCTCTACTCTAGTTGGACGAAGTCTTAGGTCTTTACCCAGCATACAACGTTGAACTAGATTTATTCAAAATGGAAGTTGCTTTGCGAAACGTAATGATGCAGCAACATAACTGACAAAACTTATGAGGCAGTGCCTAACAAACGAATCGCCTAACGAACTTCGCTGTTGCTCATAGCCCAGTATTGCCAGTTCGAAGCTTGGATTAAATAGGCGGACGAGAAAGTCATATTTGGTACGACACTGGCTAATTAGATAGCAACTATACATGTACGTCCCCGTTCAGTTATCACTAAAAAGCACTTGCTTACCAACGAACATAGCCTGCAGTGTTGCCAGTTCGAAGCTTGGATTAAATAGGCGGACGAGAAAGTCATATAATTATGGTACGACACTGCCTTATTGGATATCGTCCCGGTTCAGTTACAAAAAAAACTGTTGACCGTTTACAGCCTTAGTTATTTTAACCTGATTCGCTTCATTTTTAATTTAACTGATATAAACTGTAGACGAGTTATCACGATTACGTTAACATATTGATACCTGGGCTCAAGGCTCTCCTAGATATCCTACATTTCCTGAGTCAACCAGAATTGTAAACAGGTAACACGCGTGGCTTAAGTTTGCGAAATTTTAATAGTAAAAATTAATAAACGGCTTTAAACTGCGCGAACTTAAGCCACGCTTGTTGATGTGTTTACAATTCTGCATGATAGACTAAGTAAATGTAAAATATCTATGATTATATGGATAGATTCGGTTCTACCCACTGCGCGTGCAAAACAAGACTTCTCGATCCCGCGTATTCCTTGCATCGCAGGGTCATCATCAACGACTAAAAGTTATTTAGGAAGCTTCGAACATTACGTTTAAGATAGGAGACTTAAAAAAAATAACCGCAAGATGTGGTTTCTAAACAAAAGTAATATAATTTTATGGTTTGTTAGACACCTTTTAAACGCTTTTACCCGGTGTTATATATAAGATTAGAAAACGCTCAATCATTAGAGTCAAATACGTGTGCTTTTTGTTTCTATGTGTACTTGTTATAGCGCCCCTTCAAGCACTCCACTCAGATGCGCTCCCGACTGAAGAGCAGACACTGCATCGGAGTTTCACGCCGAAAGCGCTGAGCAATTACGAGTGATCATTCATCAGACGAATATCCTCAAAATTGATGCTTGATAGTAGAATTATAATTTTTTATTGGGCTTCGTTAAAGCTAAACTTGTAAAGAACGCAACTGGTCGCACTCTGCCAGTCCCAAGTATAGATAAAAGAGAAGGGCGTCGCTAATGATCTTTGTTATCACACAGTGACGCTAGACTGCAACTGCTACTAATACAACCCAGCTCCCACCCGCCCCTGCGGGGCGGGTTCGCCACCCCTCCGGGGTGGCCGGCATTTGCCGGTGAATTTTGGTTCTTTTGCCTAAACCCGACCGTTCTAAATAATGTCCAGATGGCCTACGTACGACGACACGTTTTAGACATCTGAATGCCTTAAGATGTCTCAAACGCTCGATTGCCTGTGCTTTGTCATAACTAGACAAACACCTTTATAACATTTTCAAACAAGCAATATTAAATACATTCTGCGCATTTTAATGTATTAAATAAAACAGGATTCCCTCCAATAGATGACTAACCGCGACCTGATTATCTGAAACCGTCCTGAAATCACTAATTATAGGAATAAAAAAACACTGCAGAAGATGAATGCGTTTAATTAAGTCAATATTCATGTTACGCTGGTCGTGGAATGGCGGCTGGAGGGAAGGACGGACTTGGAAGGGACACACGGGGAAGGAGGGATGATCGTACTGACTGGATGGAGAAAGGGATCGAGGGATGGAGATAGGGACGGAAGAAGAGAGGAAGCAGGCAGGGATGCATAAAGAGGGTGGGAAGAGAACTGCCGTCAAACACGTCACGTAATTCACTTTGACTCTTGGCTACATATATATATATATATATATATATATATATATATATATATATATATATATATATATATCATCTGCGATGGCATTCTTATCGCAAATATATAAATGGCAAATGGAATATTCTAGTGATAATCATAACGGTTATTTTTATAAATCTCTTTTTGTCCAATTGTGAATCTAAATAAAAAAAATCTTGAACCTTACAGACACAAGGAAACCTAGGTTTCTAGAGTACGTCTATTATGGGAGTGGCAAATGCTAATAAAAGAATATGCGAACCAAGAGGAACCATGCAGTGTCTTGTTTTAGCGCATGTTGTTGTAATTAAGCGTTTCAATGCTGTTGCCTTCCATGGCACTTTTATTCTTCCAGATCTTAACGTTGAAGGCCTCCCTAAAATTTAAATTTATATTAATAATTATCTGACAACTGAGGGATAATAGATATGTTGTGTAATAATTTTAAAATAATAATATTAATAAATACAAATACAAGACATCTATCTATCAGTGTGCGTCTATCTACCTGTCGTCTATCTATCTGTGTATCGTATCGTATCGTATCTGACCATTTGTAAAGCGCTTCTTGCAGCAAGAGCCTTTCAGAAGCGCTCCCAGTGCGTTCAACTCCGAGAGAAAAGGCAGGTCTTTAGTCAAGAGAAAGATGACGAAAGGCTACCAGAGAGGATGGCAGAGCGAACGGATGGGAGAAGACCATTCCATAGGGAGGGACCTATGCAGGCAAATGATCTGGATTGAGCCATGGCGGTCCCGACGCGAGGAACAAAGAGGTCAAGCCGATCTGAGGACCTAAGAGGACGCAGCGAAGTGGCCGAAGTGTGGCGAAGTATGAGCTCACAAAGATACGTCGGAGCAAGGCCTCGTTGAGACTTAAGAACCAAACTTAGAACTTTGAATTGTATGCGAGCTGTGTTTGTGTCTGTTTGGCTCTTTGTCTATCTGTTTGGCTATTTGTCTATCTGTTTGTCTGATTGCCTATCTATCTATCTGTATGTGTGTCTAAAGTCTATATATCTATCTATCTGTCTTCCTATCTATCTGTATGTGTGTATAAACTCTATCTGTCTGTCTTCCTATCTATCTGTATTTGTGTCTAAAGTCTATCTGTCTGTCTTCCTATCTATGTGTAGCCTATGTGTGTTATTCTTTCAGTCTGTTTACCTATTAGTCAGTCTCTGTGACAGTTTATTCATGATTGTGTCTATCTGTCTGTCTGCGTGTCCATCTGTCAATATGTTTGTGTATCTGTCTGTCCGATGTTTGTGTATCTGTCTGTCCGTCTATCTATCTGTATATCTGTTTGTGTATCTGTCTGTCCGTCTATCTATCTGTCTGTCTATCTGTCCCTCTATCTATCTATCTGTCTGTCTGTCCGTCTATCTATCTGCCTGCCTGTCTGTCTGTCTGTCTGTCTGTCTATCTATCTATCAATGTACACCCATCTCCTCTTCCACAATCCTTTGTAACCAATGGTTATCCGCCATTGAATGCATCCGTTTCGTCTCTCTGTCTATCGGTTTATTCGACCGTCTGTCAGTCATCAGTTGTCTTTCCTCTCATCAACTGGTCAAAATAGTAATGGAGACTACGCTTCTGAGTTCATTCATGGAGCGATAATAGGCCTAAGACTCAGAAGAGGTGTGTAACTATGTTGGATATGTCTTACATTCGTGATATTATGGTAATATTATATAGCATATAGCTTGCGTAGCTAATTTATCAAACGCCTTGCTGAAATCCAGTGCAAATACATTATACGCAAACTGACTTTCATTAGGCATCTCGGTATGGTTAGAGTTAAAGACACCATTGTGGTAGCCATAGTGGATCTGTTCGGGTCGAAGTGCATATTGGTCATGGTTAAGTTGTGGGTCACGCAGAATTGGATGGAAGAATCGATTAACTTTTTTTAAAACAATTTACTTAGATTGACGTCACCTAGACAGGTCGGCGTAGTCAATAGTCTTCATCGAATGCTTGACCTTCGCAACGGGAGTGCTGGTGCTGGTTTTCCACTGCGAAGGGACGTATGAGAAAATGAGTGACAATATTATTATAAAGGTTCGTCACTGGATCGGCTCTCGTGTGTGCAATCAGTACAAGAATAACTTAAAGTGTGCATAGACGGCGTCCATGCGCTTGTTTTAACTTCTGAACGCAGTCCTGCCACTGTTCAGCCAGCATAGCAGAGGAAGGTCTAAGCTATTAAGAGCGTCTCTAGCCACTTCTTTTTCTACACTTAGAGACCAGAAATTTGTGCTGAGGCAATATAGATCCAGGCTGCTGCTGAAAATGTATAACACCGCTAGGTAGTATTTTAAATGTGTCTAATAGCTTCGTAATTCGACTTTTAATCAAAACTGACTTCCCGCGCTTGTCTGACCCTCTGAACATTGACCTGATGTCACAGTCTTGAAACCAAACACCTTACAGGACCATTCGCTTCTAATTTGATTGGCTCTTCTAGCTGAAACCTAATGACTGTTGTCTGTTTCACCGTTAAACAGTGTCTGTTGGCTGGCGTCTATACCTTACTTAACGTGTAACCTTAACCCAGAATTCAATGAACGCAGAATAAAAAAAATTAATATTCCAAACATTTCACTCATGTCGACCGTTGAGTTCTATTAAGACGAATATAGACAAAATTACAAATATGCAATTGGTTAAATAAATGATATATCGTATGTATGTGAACTTGTTATAGCGCCCATTCGATAGAGAGCTACTCAGAAGCGCTCCCGACTATAGCGCGGGCACTGAGTCGGAGAGTTTCACGCCGATGCGCCGAGCAATTGCGAGTAAAGGACTTGCCCAAGGTACCTACGAAGCGGCTTCAGGTGGATTCAAACCTGCAACCCTTCGACTGCAAGGCAACGAACATATCCACTACTCCATCGCGTCCCACTTACTACTTAACTACTTCTGACATCGACTGACATTTATAGAGCCCAGAAGAATCTGCAATGCAACGACGACGATTATAATCATCAGAGAAGCATTCAAAGCATACCTTTATTACGTGAAAAGCTTATCTATACATTGTTTCATTGAGTGTCGTCTGGACATAATGCAAGTGAAAAAGTAAAGTATATGTAGCATATAATAAACTGTTTTAAAGGTGTCTAATTGAGGCCATCTTGTCGCGTATCGATAGTTTGGATGTATAGTTGGTTGCTAATTCGATCTTTCATTTGTCAGTGCAGTTCGCGGTCTTCCGCTCGCTAGGAAAAACCGTGCAACGCCCAAACAATCGAATAAAATCTAAATCAATCTTCTAGAAGCCTCTTTGTCCAACCCTTGTACGGGAATTTTCTACAATAAAAAATTGTTATGCACTATTTGTTTTACCGCAAAATTTCATTAATACGTTAGCCTTCTGGTTCAACGTCATTTTCTGATAGTTTTTTTCAGCCTTAAAATTAGTTAATTAGCGACGTCATTATGACGTAATTTTTAACCATAAACCTTTCATAATTTATTAAATTGTTGCTGAATCTTGAAACCTATGGATTGCTTGTGTCACGTCATGAATGTCAAAACAATACCTTTAAAACAACTGTAGTTGACACTATATATAGCCTAACTATTCTGCACAGCCTTGTTTTAAATCGACTCTGATTAATGAACATAATTCAACAAATGAGACCGAGCAGTGCTGACCCCTTTGGACATTTCTGAAATCAATATTGTTATTAATCAAATGCACGCAGGATAAAAAAAATTAAGTAGAGTCAGTATTCGTGTAACGCGGGCCCCGCTTTGCAGGATGAGTACCAACCATTTAGCTAGTGGGCTACAAATTGGATGGCGGCAGATGGAGTGAGGGACAGGCTTTGGAGAGACACACTGGGATGGAGGGAAGGATGAAAGTTGATAGGAAATGGAGAAAGGGGTTGAGGGATCGAAGTAGGGAAGAAGGTACTCTCGGCAGGCAGGGATGGAGAGAGGGAAGAGTATATGAAAGAGGAGAGGATTGACATACTTTTGATCTGTCCGCAACAGGACCATTGTGACACGGACAACGATAAACTTTTGAATATAAAATCTCTAGAGAACTCCGCCACTGTCATTTCTCTGGTGGTGTCAATCCAAAGCTTGGTAATTGGAGGAGGCGGATGTTGATATATTGGTAATTTTTTGTTCTGACACATAATTATTGTCGTTAAACGGCAACTAAAGGAACTCCGACACTACACGTAATCTTATGACAACGTTTTGCTGATCGCCAACACATGAATTTGTGGGGCGCGGTGGTTTAGTGGTGGCTTCGTTGCCTTGAAGCCGGAAGGTTCGATGTTCGAATCCACCTCAAGTCGCCGCGTAGGGACCTTGGGCAAGTCCTTCACTCGCATTTGCTCAGCGCTTCGGCGTGAAACTCTGATGCAGTGTCCGCTCTACAGTCTGGAGCGCCTCTGAGTAGAGTGCTTAAAGGGGCGCTATATCAAGTGCACATACAAACAAACAAACATGAATCAACCTTTTGTGTTTTAAGCACATCTTGCTAAATTGCATGTGAGGTAGGTCGGCGTGTGCAGCTCACTCGCAGGCGGTAATTAACCAATGGTTACATCGTCGTAATAGGCCTTTGAAACGCTTTGTGCATATCGACATATAATTGGTCAGCTGCGTTCAATCTCTAGGTCCCCCACCTGGCCATCTCCACACTATCGGTAGGCCTAAAAAAAAATTTCCTATGGAAATTAGGTCGTAGTCAACAACCTTAGTTGCCACGAAATGTCTCTAAGCAGTTTAAAATGTTGCGGCCTTAATTAACACCTTTAAAATAGTTAGGACGGATGGTATAATTGAGCAGCCACGTAGACTACAAGTGTTCAGCTCACTCGCAGTCGGTAATTAACCAATGGTTACATCGTCGTAATAGGCCTTTGAAACGCTTTGTGCATATCGACATATAATTGGTCAGCTGCGTTCAATCTTACTGCTATCAAAGAAGTCTTTTCATGGATAGCAAAAAATGAAAACCAAGACCTTAAAAACTTTGCTATCTTTTCTGACTCTTTAAGTGTTCTTACTTCTATTAAGAATTCATTTACAAAGTCCCGACCACTTCTATTGCAAGAAACAATAAATACTTTTAATCAAATTAAAATAAGTAAAGTGCATTTGATCTGGATTCCTAGTCATGTAAATATATCAGGTAATGAAAAAGCTGATGCCTTAGCCAAACACTCCCTGAGTATGCCAATTGTTAATTCAACAAACTTTCTGGAACTGCAAGATGTCTTTTCAATTGTAAAATTGTATGTAATTGACACATGGCAGAGCTACTATGATAGTGATCGCAAGGGTCATCACTATAAATCTATATGTCCTGTGGTGAACACAAACCTGAAATTTACTGACCTTGACAGAAAAAAGAGGTTCAAATTTCAAGATTAAGATTAGGAAAAGTAAATCTAAATGAAAGATTTTATCCTATGAAGAAGCATGACAGCGGTCTTTGTAATTCATGTAATGTTACAGAGAACATAGATCATTTATTGTTAACTTGTAAAAAAGAAAATATATCTGACGTACTAAGAAATGCATGTGCTGCTTTTAAATTAGACTTAAATATTAAGAGTTTACTTGATAACGGTTATATGCAAAGTGTGGTTTACAGGCTTATGAACCAAATAACTAAAGGTAAAATTGTGTAGATACTGTCGTTTTGAAGCCCGTGTAAGAAGATTTACATTCTGCATGATCAACTTGTTACAAATGTCCATATCTTATCGGCTTGGAAGTAGTGCTCTGTTTCGGAGAGTTTATTTCTTTTAAAATATAATTTTGTTTATGTCCTCGTTAATTATATGTGTCCAATGAAATAGTAGAACAAAAGTCATGTGATGGTTGGTTATCAAGGATTTGATGAATCATTAGATTGAACTTTGAAGTACAGTTGTTTGGTTTTGATTAGTTTGTTTGGTATAACAAAATATGACCTGAAAATATTTCATTTATGTGAAAATGTATTCAAAACCTGATCATGAATGTGTTTTGTGGTTGCATTGTTGTTATTGGTGTTGTTAATATTGAATGTCGTGCTATTGTAACATGATTGTGTTAGAATATCGTTTGTCGTCTTTGCACTTGTTAGAGCAAAATAATATCTCATATTAACCTGTTTGAGAATTTCTTTTACTGAAATGTAGAAGTGATGAATCAAATCTGTATTAAGAATAGCAATCAAGCTAATTTTGTGACATGTCTTGCAAATGACAATCACTGCAGACAATAAATGAATATAACCAAACAAATTGGTTTGCACATAAAAATGTTTTTACCATTGGACCTTTAACTTCGTTATTAATGAAACTTGTAACCTTGTAGTTCATGTTATTAACTGTTAACTATTCTGCTGTTAAATATGAACACTAATGATGATGAACAATAATATTATGTTAAGCCTAAGGCAACGAAAAATGACATTGTTATGACAACGTTATATGGTGTATTTTGGACGCCATGAATTCAATGTTACTGCACTGTATAAGCTGTAAATTGTCGTCAACGGCCTTTGATGTCAAACGACGACGTTAAACTTTGGTTTAAATAAATAAACTACAAGTGGTACAGTTGATCAGAGGTTGAGAAAATAAAAACAGCCGTAGTAGCTACATGTACATTGCTTCAAGATATGTCTATCCAAATCCAATGGGAAACATTATAGTCTGAAGAGACACTTGCAGATATAATTGGAAATGAGCTGCGTTCAATCTAGATTATGTCGCGCCACTGCCCTGGCATTGCCAGTCCCAAGTCCGGATGAAGGAGGGGCGACGTTAATGACCTTTGTGATCACCAGGTGTCGTTAAACTGAAACTAGTACTACATTTACTGGTGGGGCGCGGTGGTGTAGTGGTGGCGTCGTTGCCTTGAAGCCGGAAGGTTCGAGGTTCGAATCCACCTCAAGTCGTCGCGTAGGGACCTTGGGCAAGTCCTTCACTCGCAATTGCTCAGCGCTTCGGCGTGAAACTCCGATGCAGTGTCCGCTCTGCATTCGGGAGCGCCTCTGAGTAGCGAGAGCTTGAAGGGGTGCTATAGCAAGTGCACATACAAGATTTACGGCCATCGATAGATCAAGCAGATCTTATCGAAGAAATTAGGTCGCAGTCAACAGCCTTAGTTGCCACAAAATGTCTCTAAACGGTGGATAATGTTGCGGCCTTAATAAACACCTTTTAAATATTTATGACGGATATTATAATTGAGCAGCCACGTTCAATCGGAACTGCAGTACTGTTAAAGAAATAAAACCAGCCGAAGTAGCTACAAGATGTGTCTAAGCAATGGGAAACTTTATAATCTGAAGGAGACACCTATAAAACTTTTATTTGGATGTAATAATCTATGCGCTACTTCTAAATTCATATAATAGACTAGCCACCTTCATACTATTATTTTCATTTATTGTAGGCCTATCACAAGGCAAAATTCGAATGTAGCGGTAACACAAATAAAGACCAACTTGGTCACTTAATTCTAGTTGCTACGACCAGCTTCGTCAACTCCGAGTTGTCTCAACTCTCAAGATCCCTCTGTCACAGTGCTACTGTGTGAATGCCTTTGCCACTATAGCAGTTCGGTAGGCTCCACTCGTGGGTCTGTAACTTGGACTAATTGGGCGCCTTGGACGAGTTCTTCTTTCGGCTGATCACCTCTGTTTCTACCAATAATTTATGCGTGATGTTCTTCACTGGTTCCCTGTTTGACACGCATCTCTCACTGAGTTGCTGTACTTGTTTGATGATGCCTTCTTGATTGTGCTCCATCATACTTGTCCAGCCTTTGTCAACTTGTCTCCATTCAGGTGGACGAAGTCCTAGGGTCTTTATGCAACATCCAAATTTTAAAAAAGATTTATTTAAACATTGGAAGTTGCTTTGCAAAACGTAATGATGCAACAGCATAACTGACCAAACTTACGGGGCAGTGGCTTACCAACGAATCGCCGTTGCACATAGCCTGCAGTGTTGTCAGTTCGAATCTTGGATTAAATAGGTGGGCGAGAAAATCATATTTGGTGCGACACTGGCTTATTAGATAGCAACTCTTCTTTGGTTTCGTTCATATCTTACTGACCGTACCCAAATGGTTATACTAGATGATTCTCGCACCTCATGGGTTCCTGTTAAATTTGGAGTTCCTCAAGGATCCGTACTAGGTCCACTTCTTTATATCTTGTTTACAGCTGATATCCCTCTTCTCTTTGCTAAACACTCAGCCTCTGGTCACCTTTATGCTGATGACGTCCAAACTTTTGTTCATGGCTCCTCTTCCCAACAACTTGCTCTCTGTCAGTCTATTGCATCTCTTTCTTCTGATCTCAATTGTTGGATGTCCTCAAATCGTCTTTCGCTCAACTCTTCCAAGACTCAGTTGATCTGGTTGGGCACCCGTCAACAGCTTAACAAGCTTGATTACGTTTTACTTGCCAAGCACTTTCCTCAATTTACTTTTGTGACAAATGTCCGTGACCTGGGTGTTACTATTGACAATACTCTTTCCTTCTCTACACATATTTCTAATATTTCTCGGTCCAGTTTCTATCATCTGCGACGTTTACGTGCTATTAGGCGATCTGTCTCTTCATCGATTTTTTCTTCTATGGTCCATGCCTTCATCTGTTCCCGCATTGACTATTGTAACTCGTTACTCATTGGCCTACCTAAACTCCGCCTGGCTCCTCTTCAATCGGTACTTAATGCATCTGCACGTTTGATTGCCCGCCTTCCTCGTTTCTCTCACATTTCGACTTTCATGACTGAGCACCTTCACTGGCTTCCTTTGACTGCCCGGATTCAATATAAAATTCTTTTTCTTACCTATAAGATGTTTTTGGGTCAAGCGCCTCGCTACCTTTGTGATCTTATTAGGAAGCCTTTCTCTGCTACCGTTGGACGTCCTCTCCGCTCTTTAGACCGTCATGATCTTCTTGTACCACGATCTCGGACTGCCACAGCCCAACATCGCGCCTTTGCCTCTGTCTGCCCTTTACTGTGGAATGGCGTTCCTCCTATTATTCGTTCCCAGATTTTATCTGGAGGCTTTACTTTTTCTGCCCGTTGTCTTAAGACTTTTCTTTTTCCAGGAGTTCTTCGCACTGGGAGCGCCTCTGATTAGGTTGTACTGTGAAAGGCGCTTTATAAATCCCAAAATAGAATAGAATAGAATAGAACTATACATGTACGTCCCCGTTCAGTTATCACTAAAACACCTTTGACCGTTTACAGCTTTAGTTATATTAACCTGATTCGCTTCATTTTTAATTTAACTTATATAACACTGTAAAGTGTAGACGAAGTATCAGGTTTACGATAACATATTGATAACTGGGTTCAAGGCTCTCCTATAGATATCCTACATTTCCTGAGTCAACCAGAATTGTAAACAGGTAACACGCGTGGCTTAAGCTTACAAAGTTTTAAGAGTAAAAATTAATAAACGGCTTAAAACTGCGCGAACTTAAGCCACGCTTGTTGTGTGTTTGCAATTCTAATAGACTGATCAAATGTAAAATATCTATGATTCTATGGATAGACTCGGTTCGACCAACTGCGCATGCAGAACTCGACTTCTTGATACCGCATATTCCTTGCACCGCAGGGTCGTCATCAATGACTAAAAATGTTATTAAGGAAGCTTCGGACATTACGTTTAAGATAGGAGACAAAAAACAAATAACCGCAAGATGTGGTTAATAAACAAAAATAATATAATTTATGGTTCTCAGACACCTTTTAAACGCTTATATCCGGTGCTATATATAAGATTAGGAGACGCTCAATCATTAGAGTGCATTATGGTTTAATGTGTACGTGTTCCTTCATTCATTCATTCATTCATTCATTCATTCATTCATTATTAGAATTTATATAGCGCCCCTTCAAGAAACTACTCAGAGGCGCTCCCAGCCCAGCCACGGATTGACGGCCCCACAACCGATAAGGCTCGGCGCTGTCTGGTAGCTAAGCGAACCCGTGGAATAAGCAGTTGTCCCTTCGCAGCAGAACGAAGGGCCCGACGCGCTTCAACGTCAGAGACTGGGCGACAGAGAATGCGCAGGTAGGATGGAGCACAACCAAGGATACAGCGAGAAACCAGAGCAGCAATTCGATAGTGGATGCGTTGTGCTATTGGCAACCAGTGCAGCGCATCCCACATAACATGTTATAGCGTCCCTTCAAGCACTCCACTCAGAGTCGCTCCCGACTGAAGAGCGGACTCTGCATCGGAGTTTCACGCCGAAGCGCTGGGCAATTGCGAGTGATCATTAATCCGACGAATATCCCAAAACTGCATGCTTGATAGTAGGATTATTAATATTTTTATCGGACTTCGTTAAAACTAAACTTGTAAAGAACGCAACTGGTCGCACTCTGCCAGTCCCAAGCATAGATAAAAGAGGAGGGCGTCGCTAATGATCTTTGGTATCACACAGTGACGTTAGACTGCAACTGCTACTAATAAACTGACTAAATTATTTTTGCATGAAAAGATAGGCTTTGATCACTGAGCATTATAATAGTTATTTAGACACCTTTGAAATGGTTTCTTCGTGTCCTATATGTAATCCGCCAACTGAGTATCTTTTAATAATTATTTTCAGTACCTTGCTCTAAGTGCTGTAATACGCCGAGCAAATTTCTGTCCAGGGTAACGGCCTCTGTTGTCATAGACCCTGGTCAAACCGGATCCATCCATATTTTAATAATAACGAGAAAGATAATAATCATCTTCGCTTAATTTCAAACTGACGCAATGCATAATCATTACAATGCATAATCATTACAATGCAAAATCATTACAATTCATAATCATTACAATTCATAATCAATACAATTCATTACATGATGGATGATCACAGGCTATTACTAGGGTCAACTTCCACTCTCTCGGCAGCAATGCAAGGCGCCCATCGCGTCCTGCTGCTCAAATTTGCGGATGGTAGCGGGAAGCGATGCGGCTTCCGTGCACTCTTCGGGACTGCAGAGTATTTACAAAAACCATTAAATTAACCTCTTGTCCTAACGCTGGCAACGGAGATTCCGGAAAGACGTCACTGGAGTTCGGGGTCGCGAATGCTTTTCTACAACACCCGGAACTCCTTTTGAAAAAACCCGAATCTAACGAGAGCTAAGACAATTCGAAGATGAACCTCGGAAGAACCATGACAAAGAATTTCATCCCCCCCCGCAAAAGCGAATAAATAAAGGCATCTGCAGAGAAGTTTCAGATGTTATAATGTCATATATATATATATATATATATATATATATATATATATATCGATATATATATACACTGTGTCCCAATAAATCGGGGCCCCTTTTTATAATGTGAATAAAACTGGTAAATATTCATCGATTGTCAAAATTTCAAAACAGGCTTGATCCTGAGATAATTATCTACAAATTGGTAATTTATGAACGGCCCTCACTAAAAAATTACGTCATAATGACGTCTTTAATTTACATATCCACCGAGCGCGTGAAACTGTTGAAATGCTGACAAGGGAGACCCCGGATTTCATACCCCCTAATCTTTGGCCACCAAACAGTCCGGACTTAAACCCGGTCGATTACAAGATTTGGGAGTAATGCAAGAGAAAGTTTATAAGACAAAGATCAGAGACATTGAAGAACTTCGTGAACGAATCATTAATGCGTGGGAAGAATTTGATCAATTGGTTATTGATGCTGCAATTGGCAAAATTAATGGCGAACGCGCCTTGAAGCTTGTGTTGAAACCGAAGGCGGACACTTTGAACACACCTTGTAGTATAATGTTAGTCAAATTTGAAATAAAATTAAACTGAAACTTATAACTGTGAAATAATATTTAAGGTTTTTTTAAAGAAAAAGTTGTGTTCGGTATAGGGTTACCATACGTCCGGGTTTCCCCGGACATGTCCTCTTTTTAGGCCCCTGTCCGGGCGTCCGGTCGGCTTTTCAGAAATATGACTTTTGTCCGGGTTTTTTCCGTCCGTCCACGATCGATTTTACTTAATTTTCCGTGTTATATAGCCTACTATTCCGTTCTTGAACTAAACACCCTTTCTAGCAATATTTGCCTCAATGGTACCATTGGATTTCCGGTTCCTGAAGCGGTTTTTTTTAAAACCAAAAGCATAAATATAGCGCGAGTTACGCAATGATTATTGTAGATCTAAATAAAAAAAATCAATTTTTCAATTTAAGGGGGGGAAATTGATATAAAAACGCCGAAACGTAAGTGTTTTCGTGCAGGTCGTTATGACTGGGAAGCTAAATATTTGACATGCGGCAGCGGAACTTATAGTTTTATGTCAGTTGCCAAGAAGGGTGCACTGGATTTAAAGGCTCACGTCGAAACGCCGAAGGATGTTACGAGTTTTCGGGAACTTCACATACAAAAGTAACCAAATTGTCCGTAACACTGGGTTCGAAAAGCGACGAATCTCTCACTGTTTTGTTTCTGTGTACAGTCAGTGACAGCAATGTAATGTGTAGGCTACCGAAGTACTGGAGTACTGAACAATCAATGAAGTTTAAATTGAAACCATGTACAATAAGACCAAAATTTTGTGTAGTTTAACGGTACTTTTATTTGTACCGGTACAACACTTAACATTGGCGTAGTACTAGGAGCCTATAGGAGCTGGCTACGGTATGGTAACCGGCGGATGAACATTTTGTGTCCTCTTTTTCATCTGAGCACTTATGGTAACCCTAGTTCGGTATATAGGCCTACTTAACATTTGAATTATCTGATGCAAATGACGTAATTGTGACGTCAATATTCATGCCAGAAACTTAATATTTGAATTAGTGTAAGATAATTATCTCAGGATAAAAACAGTTTTGAAATTTTGAAAATCGATTAAGATTTGCCTGTTTTATTCACATTATAAAAAGGGGCCCCGATTTATTGGGACACAGTATATATATATATATATATATATATATATATATATATATATATATATATATATATATATATGACATTTTACGTTCTCGTATGGGCCTGAGTCAGGAGCAAATCTGAGATTGTAAAATATCCTTCCTCTTACTTTTACCGATGGACCGATGATACTGCGATGACAATCCGGCAAAAAGAGTAGGCCTAATGTTATATTGTATTGTATAAAAACATTAATAAGCGCCTCTACTATAGGGTGGACAACTGAACATTTCAGAGGCGCTCCCAGTGCGCAAGGCCACGAGATAAGAAATAGGTTTTGAGAACAGAAAATGAGGAGGAGGGATTACCAGTCAGAAGTTGAGATCTAGTAGATGGAGACAGCGTATTCCTAAGGGAGGGGCCAATACATGTAATTGATATAAAGAAACGGGACTGAGCCATAGCCGTTCTAGTAGGAGGAAATTTCATCATCATCATCATCGAAATCCTTGGGCTAAACGCCCGTAGGTGTCCGGCACCACTCTCTGTTTGAGTCTGTCTCGCGTCATGTTGCCCATCTTCAACCTGTCCGGTCTGCAGGTCCATACCATTAACATCTTGAACCAGCTAGACCACCTTGTCTGATGAAGAGAATATGGGGAGAGAGGCACGAAGGACAACCTGGGTCAATGCCCATATGTGTCCCAAGCTCTCTCCCCCCGATTCTCTCCACTGGTCTGTACTGACCGGCCTGTGCAAGTCAGCTCCACATCATGACACCTTGAAGCATCTGGGTCGCTATGTCACTTGTGTCGTGGTTTTTGCGGATTTCTATGGTCTTGGTCTTTTACTACCAGTGTATCTCCACCCATCTGGCAAACCTTCCTCATTTTATCCGGGCTTAGGACCGGCACAGGGAAGTTGCTGGTTCCCTGTGGCAGAGGATGGATGCAGTTTAACGTCGTGCCCAGGACCAGGAGGAAATTTAGAAGATCAAATCTATTTTTGAAGAGCGGAGTGGGCGATGTGAGGAGGTTGAAAGAGTCAGGTGAATAATTCACTGGCTATATATTTTATGGCAAGACCCCGTTTTGCTTTAGAGGAAGCCAATGGAGCTTCCCAAACATGAAAGTAGACCTAGAGATATGAGAGTAGCGTGGAAGGCGTACAACTAATCTGGCGGCAGAGTTTAGGGGTGACTGTAAATGTGAAAGATAAACCTTGGGCAGACCAATTAGAAGAAAATTGCAGTAGTCAATTCGGGAGCAAATGAAAGCATGGACCAGAGTGGTAAAAACAGAAAGCGAAACAGAACGCCGAACTGCCCTTAGACGCCTTGAATGAAAACACGAAGAGCGTGTAAGATTTATGGTCTTTAAATGGAAGGGAACTGTCTAATGTAACACCCAGATCACGAACAGTCGAGGAAAAGGTGTGGTGAGGAAATAATTCAGAGAGGAGAACAGAATCAATTTTCAAAAGCTGCTGAGGCATAATAAGCTAAGCTGATCCATGATACTTTTTACGGCATAGAATAAAACTAGTTTATTTTTTAAAAGAAAATTATAATTAAAATTTGTGCCATACGTTTAAAACTGTCGATTATATTAATATAATAGCTATTAATATGCTGGAATTAATGGCAATGCATAATGCGTAGGTAATGTAAAGTCTTGTCGTTCAATTTGTCTTGTGTCTTTCTTAACAAAAAAATGGCTGAAACTGAGCGCTGATGGGGTACGTGCGGTAAACAAACTATAAATTATTTATATTGCTTCAAACTTCCATCGTTGATTATAATAGGCTTCATGCTTCCTCTTGTTGTTTTTCAGCAGGTTAGGCCCCATAGTTTTGCTGAACAGGTATCCACATTTGCTAATCCTACACCAGACAATTTGTCAAAATGAAAGTTTTGAAGCTACCAATCTATTATAGCTGTCTGTGAAAACACATCGAAGGTGTTTAGGATCAACTGTAACTCAATAATTGCGTCTATTTAATTAATTATAATTATCAGAAATCCTCCACCACATATAATCTCCATATACCTTTACATTTACGTTTATTTTTATGTCTTGCCATCTTTCGCATATCATAATAAATGCTTCTTATGCAATACAATACTCACACTACTTTACTCTACCCCCACGCTCATCTTACCTCTGTGGATGTATCCGATTTGACCAGGGTTTATGACAACAGAGGCCGTTACCCTGGGTAGAAATTTGCTCGGCATTATTATTATAGCATTGATGAGCAAGGTACTGGAGAAAGATATCTATAATTACCTCTGTGTTTCCTTTCTCGCTGTGTTATCATTTTTCCATGAACGTTTAGAAGGTGTCTATGAGATCCACGCCTGCATTCGTCGTTTTATCCTTGTACGTCAGACAGTTGACTTCGATTTGAAAATGTTGAGTATCTGATCAGCCTTGAAGACCAGCCGGTATCTTATTTGCCGTGAAACCAAGTCGCTAGCCATACGTTACGTTTGGAGAGTTAAGGTGAACAAAATTTAGCTAGAAAATCGAAAGTAATTTTAAGCTGTCGACTAGATATGGGTCTAGAATACAGAGCAGAATAGAGAGTATTAGACCCAAAAGTGATAACTGGTTACGGAGATTGGTACGACGGGTGTGAGGACAGGCTGAGCATATATATATATATATATATATATATATATATATATATATATATATATATATATATATATACGTCTAATTAAATTATAGCACAGAAAGTAGCGTGTGTGGTACGATACACACTTACACAGTGGATAAATTCTGACCGATACATTGCTCCCTTTAGACACCTTTAAACCGTTGATACAAATGTTATAATAAATGGCTACATGAAATGGGACGATGATTAACACTGATAAAGTGCTTGAACAAATCGTTCAGCAAATGAATATCATAATAACACCAGCTTAAAAGAAACTTAATTGACATTATCACCAATATTATTTATTTGAGCTCTCACCTTGCAATACTGAGATTATGGGTTCTATTATCCTTCCCTGAAACAGTTACTCCGACAAATCCTTTACTTCCCGATTCATCAGCGCCATTGATATGTTTTTCTGTTGGTCGTGTGAGCATTTCTTGACGCTATATAGATGGTAATGTAAATTATATCAATCCTCACGTATTGCTGGGTAAAAGAAAGTGCTTTTGAGCTTTTCATCCCATTTACAGCCCAATGACTGGCTTGAAAAGAAATATCGACTTCATATCAGCTCCCATGGCACTCACAAAAATTATATGTGCTTATTAACAGCAAATTCATGCGGTCAAATCAAGTGTCAGACTCAAGTCTTGAAAATAGAGGATGGTGACGTAAATGAACGTCGTCTTCGAAATGGATTTAAGCTGATATTAACAAAGGTGATTTTGGATGGAAGCAGATATATCCGATCATGAAAAACTAATAAATATAGAGCCGTAAATTCCGTTTTAAGGTGTTTAAACTAACATTTCACAAATATATCTTCATCTTCTCATCTCAAAAACGTCTTTAGGCTGTCCTGGTCCCGAACAAAAACCGTGAAACAGAAGCTAACCTGCGTGTAGCTTAAAACGTTTAGGTATAAAGGTATAAAGTATAATTCGACAACATTGGCCCGGCTGCCATGTCGTCAAACATTGCATGCTGTGATATTAATTTAAATTAAACGTGCATACCCTCATAATCGTCTGGCGCAAATCCATGATTAGTATGTTCAATAAAGAAAACGTCGAGTCACAGTGAGCTGTGAACATATTACAATAACGGGTGAAACTGCTTAAATACTTCAACAATTTTACCTGCAGTATTCATGAATAAACCTATTTTTATGACGGTGTTCAAAGTTTGGTTTAGAGCTGCACAGTATATGAATGATACAGGAACGGCAACCGCTGACATTTCGAACTGCTGTTCATGTTGAGGGAAACTGCCAATAATCGATTTGCTACGCTGATACTTAATGTTCTATCATGCTTCTAGAGTAAGTTACCGTGAAAGGACCATGGGCAAAAACCATATTGCGTTTAAGATAAATTTTGTCATAATTATTACTTACAACATCGAACATTTGTTTGTTTCTTTGTATGTGCATTTGCTATTTCGCCCCTTCAAGCTCCCTACTCAGAGGCGCTTCCAACCACAGAGCGGACACTGCATCGGAGTTTCACGCTGAAGCGCTGTGCAGTTGCAAGTGAAGTACTTGCCCAAGGTCCCTATGCGGCGACTTGAGGCTGATTCGAACCTGAAACTATTCGGCTGCAAGGCGACGAACATACCCACTACACCACCGCGCCCCACAATAAAATCAATAATTATGTATTCGTTTGGTCGTGGGCGATTTAAAAAGGACTATTTTCATCCAGTTAGTCGGCCATTTTACATAATTATCCTCTTTTTGGTTTTAAGATCGGCTTAGACACCTTTAAAATGTTGACATGATTGCTTATAAATAACCATGATAACCTGATTCCTCGTTTGCGAGGATCATGTGTGGCCGAGTGGGTTGTAGCCCGCTCGCATATACCCGAATCCCAAGCCTTATAGCACTTCAGAGATATTTTATTTCCGTAAACTGGAAGTTGGATGAACGATGAAAACATGATATTACTGCTGATGTATAGCAGTATCATTAGAAGCTGGATGAGCATATTAATTGACAGAACTTGAAGTTGGATGAGCGAGGAAATCATGTTTTTATGCAAAATTGTAACCGTAAAACTAGAGGCTGGATGAACGATAAAAATATTTTTGGTTGAAGTAGAAGTTGGATGTATAACGGAACTGTGGTGTGGTAGAATTAGAAGTTGGATGAGCGATGAAAAATGACTAAAAGATGTTTTAAATAATTTTACGATGCTATACGGCTTGGGATTCGGGTATATGCAGCCCGCTCGCCGCGCCGGCGGAGCGGGTTCGATTCCCCGGTCGGATCTTTACATACTGCGGGTGGCTCGGTCGCAATATAAACGTGGAGTCGACGCTGATCATCTTTGATATGAAAAAGAGTCGTTAAACCCCAACATTTCATTTCAGATTCCTCGTTTGCGCTCGAAAGGCACGTTTAAGTGACAAATAGCAAGTGAAGCGCTATGATCGACTTAATCGAAAGCACTCACAACCAACCCGACGCTTGAGTCATTAGTCAGAGTCATCGTCCTGTAACGTCAATATTCGGGATATATAGGATCCTCATCCAATGAGACGATTATTGTGTAGTGACCTTTAGCAAACAATCCACTCACATTTTCTCAGCTCCATCGACCTTCTGTCGCATGCATCGTCGTTTACTTACATCAGAACATTAGAAGAAAAGGACTGGCTACATGGAAAGTAATTGCATTCATGACCGCACAGAGAAATACAAAGCAGAGCAAATGCCCAAGGCCCGAGCTAAGTAGTCGTCATATATACACACAAGTACAATTGTGATTGATGCCTTTTTAAAGTATAATGTTATAACAAGCTAAACTACAGTCATTAATTCACAACTTCGTTATAAAACCATATTGTACAGTTTATAAATAAAAAGATCGAAGATTTCAAATCCACTTTTGTTATTTCAATTTGCTTCTATAAAAAAATGTCCATTTAAGTCTCAAGCCACATAGGGCTTAGTTGGCCATGACTGCTCGACCTAGGGCCCGGAGTTTCTCTTCTGAGCTCTGGCCGCATTCTATCGGACTAAAAATAAAGGCTCACATGTGCTTTTCCCAGCACTGTATTGTCAAACCTCACCATCAAATGGCATTATAAAACCCGATTTCCGTTTTCATACTATAATTATGTATACACCCTATGTGCTAATTATTCATTGCGAATTTTTACAGCGCAGACCCTTAAGGATTTTCTATCAATCCGTAGACCTGGCCAAACTTTATTTATTATTGTTATACTTAACATCGTTTTAAAGGTATCTAAGGAAAGCGCTTTATTCAATTGCTACCGCTGAAACAGTGATGTATTAAAAAGAAAGGTGTTGTACACATGCAGGAGATCTTGCTAGCCGCTGTTTAACTACTCTTGGTCATGCAACTGATTAGCGCCCACCTCCCTCGGAATAAAATTATCAGTGTACAAAAAGTTCAATACCGATCGTTTTAAATGCTTTAATTTTATTTCTTTTTTCGTTTCGTCTAGGTCAAAATCTTTATCAACGTAAAAGACTTCCGGTTAAATTCTTACGATAGAGAAAAGTGGTTGGTTTATTTGGGATCAAAGAGAAAACCAGTCACAAGCAGTCGTCGCTAGATCGAGTGTTTCGTTAATCGCCGTCAGAGTGCGCCATGTGCACGAGCGGACAAATTGCCCATGCTACATTCATACACATCTAAGCTGCTTAAACCATAAGTAGGCATTCACCAATCGCATTAGTTGCGTCCTCCGTCAATCATAACCTATTTGGGACGTCGATAAGGAATAAGAAGTTACGTACGTTAAATTACAGTACACGATATAATAATTTTAACAGCTCTAACAAACACAAGATGTCGCTGAGGCGATGCTATTGCTATCACTTGAAAATGATTAAATGAATGATTTCATATAGTCGTTATCATTATCTGCACACTTCTAAGGCCCCACTTGATAGCCAAGCTGGGGTACAGGTTTACTCACGAGCGTTGCGCCTAGAGAAGGCGGTCCGAGTCCGGATATCTTTTAAAATGCTACCACTCGGTATTGTTAGGCTATTATCCAAATCGCATATAGTGCTGAATTCAATTAGACACCTTTAAAGTGGTCTGTTGTTAATTATAAGTTCACACAAATATAACCTATCATTGAATAAAGTCATGCAGACTCGTAGCTAAAGGAAATTCTTGTAAACACAGTGATTGTTGCAGTCACCAGGTGCCACTAATAACTCAATATTTAAAAATTCGTCATTCCACCATAATTAGTTGAAAATAACCTCTGACTTCTACGGAAGTTATAGCAGTATTGGCATTCCTAACCACATCTTCTGACTGCTTGAGCCGTTGGCGTCTAATACGCCTAGGTTATTATGCACTGCTAAAACTATTATATAATAGTAGGTTAGTCTAAATTTAAGGACGCTGTGTGATAGCGAGGATCATTATTAACCCTATGACGCACACCTTCCGCGCCAACGCATTTAGCACACCCACCAGGGGTCCAATGGACCCCACCGATAACATGGGTTGAAATTATATCAATTAGACAGAACTTGGGAATGAATGACTGAAATGTATATTGTACATAGCACATGCACTCATGGAACATGTTTGGGTCAAAATATATAGACCCAAAATTAACCCTAGGACTACCAAAATGGGTGCTATCCATCAATTTTTAGGTTTTTTCAAGATCAAACTTGTTTCATATGGAATAAAATTTTGACATTTTAAGTTATTTTAGGGGGTTAATTTACACACATTTTGAGATAAAGTTTATGATGATACCCCATACCGTTCAAAAGTTATACCCAATACACCCAAGGTACCAAGTGGGGAGTGGAAACCACCCACTTAGACTATCGACTATATTATATTATCCCTCATTTATAATACAGATAAAAATATGATGCCATTTTACAGAGGGAATGTGGGGCTACATTGTCATACTAAGTAATTTGTCTTTTCATAGCCGGAAGTGCTCAAAATAAATTAAAAATATCTGAAAATAGTGATTTTTTCATAAAATTTTCCTACAGAGGATTCGTATATTGCTCAGTCATTTTCACCAGTGGCGTAGCAAAAAATTATGGGTTGCCAGATATATGTTTGTATGTATGCGTGTATGTATCATGTATGTATGTATATATGCATGCAAATATGTATGCATGCATGTGCTTTTATTTGTATATATTTATCCGTGTATATATGTGTGTACGTATATGTAGGTGTGACTGCATGTGTTATGTTTATGAATGTAAGCTTATGTATGTTTGCATGTAGAAATGTGTAGCATGTGTGTATGTACGTATGTATGCATGTACGTATGTACGTACATACATACATACAAACATACATGCATACATATAAAAATGCATCCATACATACATATATACATACATGCATACATACATGCATATGTACATACATACACACATACAACATACGTACGTACGTACGTACATACATGCATACATACATATAGACACACAGACAGACAGACAGACATGCAGACATACACGCATATACAATCATACATTCTCACATACATACATGCATGCATACATACATACATACTTGCATTTATGCATACATACATACATACATATATATATATACATACATACATACACGGCTTACACGCATATACAACACATACATTCACATATACACATGCATGCATACATACATACATACATACATACATACATACATACATACATTCATACATACATACATACATACATACATATATACATACATACATACATACATACATACATACATACATACATACATACATACATACATACATACATACATATATACATACATACATACATACATACATACATACATACATACATACATACATGGATACATACATGGAAACATACAACATACATACATACAATACATATATACATACCTTGCATATATACATACATACACTGACTGATGGGGTAATGGCGGGGCGGGGTGTAATGTCCCAATGGGGGTAATGGTTGTGGGCAGTTGTGGGGGCAAGGGTAGGGGTTTTGGGCCGAGGGGTATGTCCTATTCCCATTATGCTATAGTCGATGCACCATGGACCTATCAATGCTAAAGCCTGGGGTCCATTGGACCCCAGGTATGCTAAATGTGCCCTAGGTGTCTTACTCAATTTTTCCCCATTGAACCAAGAACGCTACGGTCTCCCAACTTTTTTGTACATGTAGGGGGATGAATTGTTGAGGAATTTGAATTATTTCAGATTTTTAGTATTTATATCAATAGAGTTATTCAAAGTTTTGCACCTCTGGGGTCCAATGGACTCCAGGTGTGCGTCATAGGGTTAGCATCGCCCTCCTCCTTTAACCAGGCCTGGGACTGGCATTGTCAGACTGCGAGCAGTAGCGGAGTTGTACTGACAACAGAGTTTAGCGAACGCTTATACATTACTATTTGGACAGTTTTCATCGTTTTGACATCATTAGAATGGTTAGATAATCTTTTGATTGCTCTGCAGATTTTACACTGTGATATTTGAAAATCTGACACCAGCCTGTCTGCAGCTTTAAGGGTGCCAATTTTTTCACTTGAAAGGTCTGTTTACTTTTTAAGCATTATTCACATTCCCATATATAATTTTAATTCCCGAAAAGCTTAACGAAAAGCTTAACATCATCATCATCATCATCACCACCATCATCATCATCATCATCATCATCATCATCGGCTGTTGGTGTCTGTTTAGCAATTTATTGTGCATAATTACAACTCCAATTACTTGATTGCGTTGAAGGTCGTCATTGATAACATTTTAAAAGAATTTAATTAAGAATTAGTAAAATTTGATCTTGGAACTTGATTGCTTCTAATTATAGTCATCATCCTCATCATCGTCATCATCATCATCATCATCATCATTATCATCATCATCCTCATCATCAGGATCCATAGGCCCGTAGGCCTACCCGGTCTTGTGGTAGTGCTCTTAGAGTTTGCAGTCATGTTTGCACCAATCTCTGATGTCGTCGATCCACTCTCTGTTCGGTCTGCCTCTCTGTCCATTACCACCCATAGTTCCCATCATTGCTGCTTTTATCTTTCTATTGTCGTCCATTCTGCATATATTCCCAAACAGACTTAGTTTCCTCCTAATCACTGTTTGCATTAGATCTTCCCTTAACTTTAGTCTTCTTCGGACCTCCAGATTTGTCACTTTCATTGTCCAATTCAGGTGTAGTATCCTACTATAACAGTACATTTGAAATGTCAGTTCCTTGTCCTGCATGGTCCACCTTTTTAATTGTCCATGCCTCACAGGCATACAGAGCGGTGCTAAACACACACGTTTTTAAGATATTTAATTTGGTCGTATAACTGATTTGTTTGGGTTTCCACATGGTATTTAGTCCTGCCATGACTCCCTAAGTTGCCTTTCCTATTCTTGCCTTTATGACCTTCGTGCAATCATTATCCCGTGTCCGCAGACTAACTACATGTAAGTATACAAATTCTGCTAAATTTCATTCACCTCGCTTTGCACTTTTATTTCCTAGTAATATAGTACACAATGTAAAGTTTTTAAAGGTGTCGAATAGAAATCCTTCATAAATTGCGGCAGCAACGTTTATTATTGGCCTACAGCGACATCAATCGGTTCCTGAACACGATTTATTGTCACTGTTTAATGAAGGCGAGCCACAAGAATATGACCATATTGCCTCCCATATAATAAGCCAGTCTTGGAACTTGATTCTAGTAAATCTGTCAAATCAGGTAGTCAGTTGAATAAACGAAGGAATTATTATCAGTTCTTCTCAAGGTATTATCTTAGGACGCTATTGTTTGTAATTATAGTAAACTGTTCAAATATTTTAAAGGTGTCGAACAGAAATCCTTCATCAAATGCCATTCCGCTCATTGCACAGCGATATCGAGTGGCTCCTAAGTAAGTTTTATAGTCGCTGTTTTAGCGAAGATAAACTACAAGAGAATGATGACTTTCGTCGCCCTCCTATTCACTCTGGACTGGTACAACCTTGGCACGACCTGCGGTCAAGATGCAAAGAACGTTGTCGTTGGACGCACCGTGGTTGGTTTGATTTTCAATTGAACCGAATTTGAATTTTAAAAAATCTTCTGCTTTTATAATTAAGAAAGTCGGCAAATGGAAAGTTATGTTGGTAAATACGTAAATAGATATCGTTCTATCAGCACTTTCTTCTCAGCTCATGTTCGCAGCATAAGTAGAATGCAAGATTCACAATTGTTGTGCATCATAAATGGTGCAAACCGATTCTTAACCAAAGAAGGACTCGGGAGATGATGGTTCGCCGTCCAGGGTGAAGGGCCCTAGTGGACAAATCTACTTTCGAGGAGCTACAGTAGCCTATGTATAACGGCGGACGGGAGACTCATCGCAGCTGTCCGGTTTCAATGAAACCGTTTTATCAATGACATGACTGTGTTGAATCCACTCCTCCCACTACTGAGGACCCAGCCTTATTTCCCTAAAGCAAAACTGCATATTCGATTTATCTCAAGGGCGGACTAAATGTCATGCCCTGTAAATCAAAGTGCAGTACAAATAATTGATCATTATAAGAACACATTTATATTGGATTTAGAATTTTGTGTGCTATTTTAAGACAGTTTACTATTGACGGATCCAGATTTGACGAGGACCTATGACAGCAGAGGCCGTTTACCCCGACAAATTTGCAGGGCTTTTATAACGTGCAGTTGTACACAAAATGTGCAGTTCTAAATGCATTTGCGCAGTTGTAGAAGCACTTATGCACAGTGAAAACTAGCAAAAAAGGTCGTTGTCCCCCGATTGGAAGTAATTTACCTTGGAGGATGGGAAGGGAAAGAAGGAGTTATGCAGTTCCAGAATTCCCTTAAAAACAGCCCTGCAAATTTGTTTGGCGTAATACATGGATGGATCCGATTTGACCAGGGTCTATGACAACAGAGGCCGTTGCCCTGTACAGAAATTTTGGCGTAATACAGCTATAACGTATGGGTTCTTGTTTTTTATACGACCACCAAAATTGATAATTTCGTTGAAAAATATTTCCTCACGAAATAGAAGCTGGATTTTGCGCGTGAGGGTCGGTTAGGGCTCAGGTTAGGCGTCGTGAGGGTCGGTTAGGGTTAGTTTTAGGGTTGGTGCAGTCATTATGCTGAAATTGAAGCTGGATTGATGAAAAAAAATTTCAATGAAAAATTGTTGAAAAATATTTTGCTGACGAAATAGAAACGGAATTTATCGAACAAATTCTTGCCTAAACAGAAGCTGGATCGATTAAAAGGATTTTCGGCAAACTAGAAGTTGTATTTATGAAAGATAATAACGCTGCAACGTTAGTTTTAGGTGTCTTGGTGGTCGTATAAAAAACAAGTATCGACGTATGTTTTTTATATACCTTGTTTGTACACCAAAATAAGGGTAGCAACTGATGTATTATAAATTATTCTTAACTGGTTTTACATACGGCGCATGATAATCGATTTATTAGAACGCATTCTTTAGAAACCCCTAAACCATATAATACGTCGCTATAAAGATCGGATAACGGTAACATAAAATAAATGTCAGCATAAAAACCTCTAAGCCATAAAAGACGTCAACCAGCTTTTGAAGATTTGAAATGTCGACTTTGACAATAACAACAAATTAGGACGAAAATGCAAACGCAGTCAGCCGTCGCTAAGTTACAAACATAGCATTTTTGTATTGTATTGTGTATATAAACGACAGCATATGACATCAGTTACCTCTGTCGTCGACAGAAATTTGTTTGGCAAGTTGCAGCTTAAAACTTGACTAGGAAACGAATAATAGCTCATGACGAAATTAATTAATCCATAAATAATAAATTTAAATAATGCTAGCGTTCATTTTGAGACGAAAAAGCGTCTATCTATTATGGCATCGGTAAATTCATAAAACGCGTCTCACAGTGCATAGTGCATACCAATCAGAGACTCTCCCAAAGCACTAGACCCAGCTGAGAAAGGAAAGTAGTTTTGAGAATGGAGAAGGACGTGCCACAATAAATCTTCGCCTACAGTCACGCACACCGCAGCAGCAGGATACTTTATCCAAATTCACAAGACACTTACACCATAAACCACATTTACTGACTCGATCTTCGCCCACTGAGACGTTTGAAGTGCGCGTGTGCCTTAGAAAGTTTGTTTGATTACAAGCTTGCCTTAGACACCTTTTAAACGTCATAAACCATCACTATTCAATCTGATGCGCCACAATTAACGAATAAATAATAACATTGAGCCTAAGTCTCTGTTTCAAGAGGTCCTAAATGCGCGCATATAATTATATATTCATAATTTTAATATTCATATTTTAATAAGATCGGTTTTTGTTATTTTTTTGTTCTGTAACGCTATTGGATCGTTAGAAAACAGTGGGTGGACTCATTAAAAGTGATATAAACTTTTGCTAAGCTTCAAATATTTCGATGAAATTTATCCAATGCCCGTAGATATGAATTACCTTTAAGCTCGTCAAACCTAATTTTAAAAAATCTTATTTTTGACCAAAATATTGACCAAAAACCGTGTGGATAACTTTTTATGGCGCACCCTGTACATTGATGCAGAAAAAGGATAAACCTACTTAGTTTGAAGGGAATTTACAGAATAACAATTCGAAACAACGGCGTTTCATTTAAGTCACAGAACGTGAAGGTGGTCGACATCAACATCTCTGAGGTCCGCGAGATGTCGCCAGAAACCTTTACAAAAACATTGAAATGCGCGTTTGACTGAGACCCTAATGAAAATATATTCCCTGCTTTCAGCAGGCGTCGTACACACTCATTGGTATTTCTGGTTGCGATGTGAGGCCATCCATAGGTAAATAAAGGAGCTAAGAAATTTGAACGGAGAAAATCAAACAAATTTCCCAAAGGCGATCCTAGTGCCGAAAGAATTTACAAAAAGACGCTAGAATCTGATATTCGTAACGCTAGAGGTACCTTTAAGACGGTTACGTCGATGCATCTTGTGTAAAAGATCAAGTATACTGTATAATTTATTATAATCTATGGCTCTAATTATTGCGTCTATTTTCCGCCTTTGAAAGGTGTCGAAGGATAACTCTATTGCAATCTATCCATCATGTCTAAGAGATCAAGACTTAGTATACATTGTAATCTATGGATCTAATTATTGCGTCTATTTTCCACATTTGAAAGGTGTTGAAGGACAACTCTATTGCAATTGGAGATAATTAATTTTATTGGAAAAGCGCCGCTTGTGGCTGCTTGGCGGATAATGCCGATCTTTGCAAGTTTTTCGTAAGTATCAGCGTAATTAATGCATTGAGACGAACTCCTCCGCTTCCGGGTTGCGAATTATTAGATCGCTCGACAGAAGCGATCTTCGCTTACGGCGGATTAGAACCCGCTTTGGTAACCGCGCTCTCTCAGTGGCTGGTGTCACGTGCCAAAGTCTCCCCCTAAAAGTCTTCCCCTCCGGAGACTTTATTTCGAAACAGATTCCTTCGGCTGATCTATTGCAGAACAAATTCGCCCCCGAATGTTTAAAAAAATAAAGTCTCCATTGGGAGAGAATGTTTCCTCCGTCTACGAAATAAAGGCTCCTCCGTTCAGCGTGAAATGGGCTACAATCGCATAAAATTTGTAGTTGAGCAGGTTAAGCCGTTAGTTTACGTTGCAAAATTATTAAACAAGAAAATATCTATACTTTTACATCAGAAAATTCCTTCCAATACACAGTTTCAGCCGGGGATACTCGTTTTGGGGGAGATTTTGGATCGGGGGTGAGAGACTTCATATCGTGACGCAGGCCCAAGATTTTAGCACAGTTTTGTTCCCTCCCTGCAAGAGCGGTTGACTCAGGTGACTCCTTCAAATCTGAACTCAAGTCTTATTTATTTTGTAAGACCTACTCTGTTGTTAGTAGTACGTTACGCGACTCGTTCGAGACGCACAGATGGATCCAATTGTGACGTGGATCGATCCACAGTTTAACGACTGCTTATGACAACAATCGCCGTTGCCGTCGACAAATATTAGCTTGGGGTAATACAGCTCACCTTTTTTAGAGTTATAAACAGGGATGCCACTCTGGATTTTGAAAAAAGGTCAGATCCGGTCGAAAAAAGGCTAGAAAAGGCTAGATTGACGATTTTCCTGTAAAATACATGAATTTTTCCAATTTTCCGGCTTGAAATTTCTGACGACTTTTTTTAGTCGTCCGATAATTAAAATTTGCTCTCTTTTTCTTGCCGAAAAAATTTCTGATTACCTACTAGTATTCGCTCCAATTTCGCTAATTTCGCTTCAAAATTTCCAATTTTTTGTCCAAATTCACAAAATTTTCGATTTTTTCACGTGTTTTGTGCATTTTCACTTAAAAAATAATAATTTTGTATGTAAAAAGTCGGAAAAAACCGCCGTGAAAAAAAGGCTAGATCCTGACCAAAAAAACCTAGAAACCTAGATAAGACCGAAAAAACCTAGATCTAGGTGGAAAAAACTATGAGTGGCATCCCTGGTTATAAAGATGTTTTACAAATGCTATAGGTGACGTTAGTTCAATGGTATTGTTTAAAGAGCTATATGATACTCTTTAGAGGTGTCTTACAGAATAATTCATTGATTTGCTACAATTTAATAGATTTTCAGACTTTTCACATCGTATTGAAAAACAACGGGTACCTTATTAGCCATGCGAAACCCAACCGATAGCCATAATTCTCGTATGCATATTTAAGCCTTAACCGAATGAGAATATGGGATTTTCAGCGCCATTTCCTACCATTTAATTGGCATAGAGTAAAGGAAAGCAAAAGCAGCTACAAAATCGATGAAAGTTAGAAGCTGTCGGCAGGAAGAGGAGTATGGATAAGAATCTAGAGTATCTATAATACCAGAGATGGAGCTGGTGACGGAGTATGTGCAATCTATGATGTTACAGATAGTCACCACGGGAGACATAGTCTTTCATGGGCAAAACGACGCTCGATAGCAAAAACGAATCACCACCGACGAACATCGATGCGCACATATTAATTATTATTAGCCTATGAGTCCATCCGACAGTTTCTCGTCCGATGTTGACTAATGACTCGTAATGAGCATTCTACCGAATTTAGAGTTCCTAACAAGATGACAGGTACTGATGCTGCAGCGTCCAAGCTCTCTTTCTCATCCCATCGATGTATGCTAGAACGGCATTCGTTCGTATGGTGGCGGTCTAACGGAGGTAGGTCTAATGTAACAATCCCTTGTGGGTTATTCGCAATGGACTCGTCCAATTAATTATTGGTTCAATGGCGTTCATCGGTTGGAGGTCAAGGACTACAGGTCAAGAACTTACGAAATGAATATCCATCGAAAACATCCACAAATCGGAGTCGAATAAGTCAGGAACACAGTCACGACTTAAGAGGACAGCTGTAAATATGCATGCTTTCAAGCGACTGTCAATAATTATTTGCCGTAGAAACTCAGAGACCTGACCAGATCGTGCTGCGAGACAAAATGACCAATTCTGGTGAATTTCTGGCATTGTACACTGTTTTTCTTAAGCACCTTTAAAACGTTTCAGTAGACGCTATATAGTCACATGAAATGTATCTGAGGATTAATTTATATGATATAGCCATCGTTCGGACAATTTGCAATTAGATCTGGGGAAATTGCTTCAGAAGCTTATTTTAAACGGTTTCCTGTCCAGAATACGGTGCTGAATACCAAACAAAATCCGAACACTGAATCACCTCACAATAAATTTGAAAATTTAACGGTTTTCCGTGGGTTTTTTTATAATAAATATCATTGAATACCGAATTACTGGTGTCCTCGGACCGTTCTTATTTATTAAAAGCGGTCGAAGAACATGGAAGTCGTTTCTGGAAACGGCAGCCAGAAGACGAGCATCAGCAAGATCAACCATTTCAGCATGACGTAAACCTATGCAGCAAATAATGACTGACGTGTAGGACAATGACGTATACGCAGAAAATGACCGTAGTCAGCAGCAAGTAATGACGTTTATAATGGGATCAGGAGGAATGAGTCACGCTGGCATAAATAATGAAGAATTGAAATAGAGAAGAAATACACTCTTGCAGAAAGAACGCATCTTATGTAGAAAGGACTTACAGAGTATACAGAAAT
Source organism: Lumbricus terrestris (assembly GCA_949752735.1). Lineage (NCBI taxonomy): Eukaryota > Metazoa > Annelida > Clitellata > Crassiclitellata > Lumbricidae > Lumbricus > Lumbricus terrestris. The sequence continues at coordinate 14,459,804 of OX457048.1, read as the reverse complement.
CGCAGCAAATGTGCTCCTCTATAAATCTAAAATGTGCCGTGTGGTCGACACTAACTTCCCTGACGACCGCAAGGTGTCGCCAGGCAGAGTACATCACCACATTTTTAAGTAAACGTATTAGTTGAGCTTTCACTATGTGCCATAAACTCAACGATCGGGCGCCAAAATATCCGTTTACTTGGTTAATATGTGAGGGTAGACAACTATAGAAAACCGAATTTTAGACGTTTTAGTTGCGTTGAAAATCCCATTAACTCTTAGGGTCTTGATGTCGACAGATTTCTTAAAACTGTGGATTGCCTGATGAGGCAAGCTACCTTTAAAACGGTTTACTCCGACACTATTTTAAAAAGTTGGCAATACTGGCGTTGAGCAACGACATAATTAGCGTAAACTGTTGCTGATATATTTATTGCGTTTGCTGATTGCTTTCTGTAGGTGTCTAAAAAGTCAAAGCCAGTAATATTCAATTGTGCAACAAAATGCTATAATGCTATCTCGCATTTTGTTGTACAGACATGGCAATAAACATAAAGAGCAAACATGAGACCATGGACTTACTTCCTGATTACGCGATCGAATTTTCTCTAACTGTCATGTAAACCAATGATGCTGATGCTGTCCATCCTCATTTATGAGGGTCGGAGACCAGAGACAGCGACAGCAGCTTCCTCCATTCCTCTCTGTCCTGCGCTCGTCTGACACAGTCCACAGGTGATAGTCCGGTACAGTCACAGACATCATCCATCCAGCGCCTCCTTGGTCTTCTCCGTGCTCTGGTACTAGACCTGGGAGTCGACCCCAATAAGTCGACCCCAGTCGACTTGGTCATCCCAAGTCGGGTCGGGTCGTTTCTGCTCACCGCAACTGACCCCAAGTCGAATTTTGTAGATAGAAGTCACTTGGAGTTGTTTTTACCTCAAGTCGACTTAAACCGACTTGAGACACAAACATAGTTAAATTTGTCACTTCAAACCAATGATTGTGACAACTTTTAGGCAGCTTTTGTTGCCTAGTGTTACTGATTATTTTGTCGGTAGGCTATCGTGCAGACTGCCGTCTGCCGATCTATTCATATAATTTGTAATTTTATGCTTAAACGTCACGCTTAGGCATGCGCTTAATTAAAATGGTGAAACAAAATGTCACTAAAATATTAGCACGTGTGCTTACCAAGCAATCAGTGAACTTCTAGTGGTCAGTGAATTCGGCGCAAAGAAAGCTGGATCTGCAAAACCTATAATAAATCGATAGTTTGGCGCTACTTTGGAGCGCTGCATCTGGAGTTGTCTGCAGACGGAAAAACTATTGTAGGGCCAATTGGACAACGAAAGACTTTACTGTCAGTGAGTAGGCCTAGTAGCTGTAGTAGCCTACTGTAGGATGATGCGCTTGCAATGCTATAGGCCTATGCTAAGTTGCGAAATGATGTTATAGGCCTAGTGGCCAAATAATTATGAAAACAGAATTACAAATTAGGTTTATCATAACACGCCATTCAGTGCAACCATGCATGCAGTCCGCGGTCCGCTATTTTATCTTAGATCTTGCGCTTTTTACAAATTTATTTAATGTTGATACTAAAAAATAATAATAATGAGCGTAATATGAATAATCACAGAAAATGGACAAACTAAAATTCATGGCCTAATTTACCGTCGCATTGTCTAGGTTACTAGATGGCCCAAAGCATCACAAAACTATTCAAACTGAAACACAAACAGCTTGAAATGGTCTTAATAACACTTATAACAAATTCATGCATCAATTAAGTGTTGAGGCGTCATTAGGCCTACTCATTTGTAGGCCTAAGTGAAATTAATGCGTGCAGGAAAATTGGCTTGACTTCTTGCATTAGTAGCCGTACGTAGACCTAGGCTAATGGTTATAGTAGCATGTCAGAAGTCGACTTCAAGTCGGAAGTCGATTGTTTCTCTTCCAAGTCGGGTCAAGTCGTTTTGACGCCGAGAAGTCGACTTCAAGTCGACCTCAAGTCACTTTAGGGTCAAGTGGGGTCAGATTAGCTGACCAAAGTCACTCCCAGGTCTATCTGGTACCCTCAATACGTCCTTGAATTAGCAGTGTCGATATGTTGTCTGCCCTCATCAGGTGTCCGAAGTATCGCAGTTTCCTTTTTGCACCCTCTCCAGCAGTCTCTGTTTCGGCCGCAGCTCCGCCAAAATCGAGGCATTTGTTCTGTGTTCTTTTCAGTCGACCTGCATCATTCTTCTTCTTGTAAATCAAAGAGCAGTATAAATAGTTGCTCATAATAAGAACATACTTATTTTGGATCGAGGTCTATGTGCGTGTTTATAACATTTGCTTTCTGATTAACTCTATAGAATCTGATGATGCATGCTTTTCTGTGTATACCAAACTGCGAATAGGCCTAGCAATTGGTCAGACATCAAAGAATAGTCGAAATTGCTCATAAACATAAACAATCCAATGAATTAATTTCATTAAAATGTTTGATAAAAACGCACATTATCTAATATCTAAAATCGTGCATCAGCCAATAAAATGACTGAAATAAGCATTAACCCATTTTGGACCATCGTTCGTTTTACGAACATCTTTTTTGAAGATCTCACATTGGGTGACACCATCACATAATCTCCGGTAAAGGTGCTTTTATGTCAGTAGGAAGACTGATTTGTCGGATGGAATGCAAAAAATTATTGTTTTTCAAGTTTTGAATTGATTTTAACTTATGCCAAAAACTGCAAAACTACGTATGTTTGCCGTCCTTTGTTTGCAAAGTTGTTATTTTGGTCTGATGAGTGATATCGCAAAAGTTGATGTGCATTTAAAAAGTGCACATATTTTGCACAAAGCACATGTGATTTGCATAATTTTACTGTAAAAAACGGAGTTGTAAAAAATTCATATCTGGGTCATGTTCGTTTTACGAACATTGGTCCAATAGGCTACTGACACGTCAAGTCTAGTCAACGTTGATTTACATACGCCTGTATTAGCTACAAGTCATGTATCAACCAACTCACAATTGTGTATGTATGTATGCATGTATGTATGCAAGTAAGTATGTTTGTATGTATGTATGTATGTATGTATGTATGTATGTATGTATGTATGTATGTATGTATGTATGTATGTATGTATGTATGTATGTAGTATATGCATGTATGTAATGTATGTGTGTATATGTATGCAACTGTGAATGTATACATATAAACCAACTCACAATTGTGTATTATGGTATGCATGTATTCATGTGTACATGTATGTACGTATGCATGTATGCATGTGTGTATCTATGTATGTATGTATGCACACATATATGAATGTGTGTATGTATGTATGAATGCTTGTATTTATGCACGCATGCAGGCATGTATGCATGTATGTACTATGTATGGCATTGTATGTATATATGTATATATGTATGCTTGTATGCAAGTATGTATGTATGTATAATATGTATGTATATATGGATGATGTATGTATGTATGTAACTGTGTAGGCCTATGTATGTGACTATATATGTGTGTATGTATTTATGCATGCATGCATATATGTATGTATGGGTGTAGGCCTACTTAGGTATGTATGTGTGCATGTACATGTATGCATGCATGTATGTACGTAATGTATGTATGAATGAATGCATGTATGGATGTATTTATGTAAGTATGCATGTATGCTTGTATTCATGCATGTATGTATGTACGTAAGTTCGGATGTGCGTACATATGCGTGTATGCATGTATTATGAATGTATGCTTGTATATATGTACGGATACATGTATGTGAGTACATTATTTGCAGCTTAAAACATTACATTTCAAACGATTTTTTCTGCAGTTATCCATTTTTAACACTTTATTGTGTTGCAATGGCATTTGATGCTTGTTCGATATGGCGCATGTTGTCAGTAGCCTATTAGCCCAATGTTCGTAAAACGAACATATGCCGTTTTGCATATGTTATTTGAGATTTGTCAAAAAACAATATGCATACGTTCAAACATTATTTTTTAGGTCCAAAATATCAACACAGTTCTTAAAAATTTTGCTTAATAAAGTTTTGGTCCAAAATGGGTTAAAACAATTAATTTTACTACTGTAACCCTACATACATACATACATAATACATATCTACATACATATATGCATACATAGTACATACATACATACATACATACACACATACATACATACATACATACATACATACATACATACATACATACATACATACATACATACATACATACATACATACATACATACATACATACATACATACATACATACATACATACATACATACATACATACATACATACATACATACATACATATATACATACATACATACATACATACATACATTGTTGGGTTCAATGGCCGTCTACGGGGTATGATTAATAGAATAAGGTCCCAATTTGGATGAAATAAACATAGATTTATTCAAAAGCGAGCAATATATACAGCGTAATGAACAAAACGTTACCGTCTAGTAGATACGAAGTCGAACAGACCAGAGAACTCAGTACGAACGACAGCACGGCAGACAAGGCTAACGGAGCCAAGGAAGACGGATGAACGGCCAGACCGCCAACAGGGCGAGACGGCGACGTAGAAGAAGGAACCCGCAGGTTAACTCGCATGACAACGAGGAAGAACCACCGCCAGACCGCTCAACAAGAGACAGGAACCACGCTCACCACACACCACAACGGAAGGGACCCTATGCACGACCGCAGGCCCTTAAATAGGCAAGGCCCCTCAACCAACACCCACGCACCAAGTAAGAGAGAGTACGGAAGAGAAGACGGGCCGTAGACATCTAATGGCTACATATCCCCCTCCCAAAAGCTTGAGGAGTCCAGAGGGGACGACGAAATAGAACAGCAAACGCTACGCCTACCAGTCCACAACAGAAAGAATCGCCAAGTACTATATCATTCCCAATAACAACTTGTACACCATTCATAGGAAGAGAATTCATCATACAGCAAAGAATTTCGCCTTTCACAAATGCACAGTCAACATTCAATTTCACAAGCGGGCGCTCCATAACTTGACCAGATATACCGCGCAGAAGTCTAGTTTCATTCAACTGCACAAAATCATGTTCATCCAACCATTCAGCAGAGACTAAAGATTGCAGAGCTCCGGAGTCCCGAAGAAAAATACCCTCCTTGCGTTCATTCATATCATTAATGACACACCCATTCACACAGAAAGGAGCATACATTTTATCGACATTTTCAATAGGCTTCTGAAAACTCTGTTCCTGAACAGGTGCCGACAAAGTTTGTACTAAACCCACTGGTTTCGGACCCCTCCAGTTTTCAATGTCAGGCCCCTCCTTTCGTTGTAATTTCCGGCATTGGGACCTCACGTGCCCAGAAATTCTGCAGTACGAGCACGTGACCTGCTCCCCAAACCCATCCACGTCATCATTTTGACGACTAGGCTGTTTAAACCCATACGTCCCTCTTTGAGGCGAACGCTTACACCATTTTGAATCATTTCGCACACCTTCCTTGTGCCCAGAGCCCCGACGCTCCCACACATCTTTCTTCTCACTATCTTCAGATGAGAATCGGTTTGTACGCTCAGAAAAATTCCTTTGGAATCCCCCAGCATAATTACTCGGCCCCTGTTTATACAAAACAGCGTATTCATCTGCCATTCGTGCAGCACTCGCTACACTCTCAGGACTTTTGTCCAAAAGCCACCTGTGGACCTCTAGCGGTAACGCTTGTACAAATTGCTCCATCTGTACAACCTCTTTAAATTTAGCCAAATCATCCCACGAATTTGTACCCTCTATCCAACGCTGAAAAGGGATCTGCAGACGATAGGCATAATTTGCAAAAGTCTCCCGTGGTTCTTTTCTCATCTCCCGAAATTTCTTCCGATAGAATTCAGGTATCCGTTCATAAGCAGTGAGGAGCGCAGTTTTAACAATAGCATAATCAACACAATCATCCATAGACAAAGACGCAAATACTTTTGCCGCCTTTCCCGACAGTTGTGGCTGTAAAAGGGATGACCATTTTTCCATCGGAATCTTATGCAATGCCATCGCCTGTTCGAATGCCGCAAAATAATGTTCAATATCTGAGGGGTCAAATTTTGGAACAAACTTCATTGCCGCCCCAAAACGAAAATCCTCCTTGGTCTGTACAGGTCGTTCTGCCACACCTCCTAATTCTACTCTCCTCATTTCCATATCCAATTTCTGTCTTTCGACATCCAAATTCATCCTTTTCTCCTCTATGTCAAATCTCCTTTTCGTCTCCTCAGCCTCAGCTTCCATCTTCATTTTCTTCTCCTCGATTTCAGCTGCTATTCTCATTTTCTCGGTCTCAGCCTCAGCCTCCATCTTCATTTTCCTCTCCTCTGCCTCCATCTTTTTCTCCTCGGCCTCAGCTGCTATTCTCATTTTCTCGGTCTCAGCTGCTATTTTCTTCTCCTCGGCTGCCATTTTCTTCTCATCTGCCTCAGCTGCCATTCTCATTTTCTCTTTCTCGACTTGCCACTCAAAGTCTCTGTCCTCTTTAAATTTCAGGCGCTCCATTTCGACGGCCTCTCGCTTCGCTTGTGCCCGAAGTTTCCACTCCTCACTTCCGTGTTTAGGCGACAACGCTCTTCGAGCCAACTTCTGTAATTGAGGTTTCGATAAACCTTTAACTTCCTCACCCAACGTCACACAATATTGTCTCAATTCGTCAACCGGCAAATCCACTATCTCATCCCATTCAAGAAGATTACCTTCCGCCGTCGACGCCATAATAGTCTAACTGCGCAGACCAACGGACCAAAATTTTCCCAAAATTCCACCAAAAGAAAGGCGAACGACAGTCCACTGCAAGACCGTCAAACGTGCAAAACGCACAAAATTTCGGCCTCCAACTCAAAACAATAGCCCAGGCCCCCACAAAACGAAATGCGACTTCGCAAAATTTCCGAAAAAACGGCAAAATTCACCAAAATTCCTGCGAACCAAACGGACCAAAATTTCCGAAATTTTCCAACGGAATTACGCAAAAGACCGGTCAAAAGAACGGAGGGCCCCCATATGTTGGGTTCAATGGCCGTCTACGGGGTATGATTAATAGAATAAGGTCCCAATTTGGATGAAATAAACATAGATTTATTCAAAAGCGAGCAATATATACAGCGTAATGAACAAAACGTTACCGTCTAGTAGATACGAAGTCGAACAGACCAGAGAACTCAGTACGAACGACAGCACGGCAGACAAGGCTAACGGAGCCAAGGAAGACGGATGAACGGCCAGACCGCCAACAGGGCGAGACGGCGACGTAGAAGAAGGAACCCGCAGGTTAACTCGCATGACAACGAGGAAGAACCACCGCCAGACCGCTCAACAAGAGACAGGAACCACGCTCACCACACACCACAACGGAAGGGACCCTATGCACGACCGCAGGCCCTTAAATAGGCAAGGCCCCTCAACCAACACCCACGCACCAAGTAAGATAGAGTACGGAAGAGAAGACGGGCCGTAGACATCTAATGGCTACAACATACATACATACATACATACATACATACATACATGCATACATACATACTTACATACATACATACATACACACATGCATACACACATATATACATGCATACACACATGCATACATACATGTATACATACATACAGACATACACACATACATACATACAGACATACACATATACATACTTGGATACATAGATGCATACATACATAATACATACCTACATACATATATGCATACATAGTACATGCGTACATACATACATACACACATACATTGTTCCACCATTTAATTGGTGTTCAGGGTCGTTCCAACCTTCGATCGGCGCTACATAAAATTTCGGAAATAAATAATGGCATTAAATAATATAAAATAATTATGCTTGGGTCTTAGTTCGACACTTTTAAATGGGTGTCAAGCTGATATTTAAATTGGCCTTTATTACCCACGACGAAGAATAGAACGACGCTAAGCGCCAATAATATTTTATTATTGTGGAACAACAGAGTTCTCGAAGATACGGTGGAACTTGTCCCTCAAATGCATCGCCTAACCAAAACACAGATCCTGTATGCAATCAGCTGTGGAGAAGGGAGCCCGTGTAAGATATCCCGGATATAAGATCAGACATGACCATATTTTGGAATATAGCCAACAAGTCGCGACGCAGGGCGGAGGACTCGTTCCATGAGACCAATTCAGTCAGTCGTTAGTCCATGACAGAGGGTGCTTAGGACAACAATGATAACCGGCATCGGTTTGAAAAGAGATGCTGCTGAACCCGCACCACCATGTTCTGATCAGAAACAGAATACCTTCACGAAGTCCCCCTGCAGTGACGATTAAAAGTCCTTTTAATCACTGGGGACACCGTGTGGCAAAATAAACACTGCGGTCTCCTGTAAAATGACGAAATCAGTATCCATACAAGGCCAACTCAACTTTTCATTCGGTAGTTAGTGTTGGCTAGGGAGCTTTAGCCGACTCTGGCTTCTACGGAGACGAGGGTCGGCGATTAAGGGCAACGTTACCTCCGCCACTGGAAATCCAGGCTTTGCACATCAGCTGCTCAGTGTCTGACAGTGCCAGTCCCAAACCTGGATGAGGGAGGTGGGTATTGCTAATGGTCTTCGTCATCACACAGCGAGGTTGAAAAATCCAATCAAATCGACGAAAAAGATTATGATCTGCTAAACTAACTACGCCTCACTTTTCTCTTGCATCGAGAAAAATTTATGCAACTTCAATAATTGTTTACATTTGCGGAAATGTTGAATTTATATTCGAAATAGAACATGACTTACTGTAACAGGTGTCTAAGTCATATATTGTCAACGTTAGGACTATAAGATTAGAAGATTAAAATATTCTTCAATTTATCAATTTCTATCCGCATTTAGTATACAGGTAGCTAAAAGGAGTGATGTTGAGCCTAAGTTAAATTGAAGTAACAACTGGTTATTGCGACCTGTTATTATCATGCCAAAAGGCACATTGCCGACGGAAACGGCCTGTTATAAGCTGTCGAAAAATTCTGGATTCATCCATCATATTAATCGAACATCTCTGTAAACAAATTGCATCTTAAGTTCAATTTAGACACCTGAAATGTGTGTCTTACGAAGCTCTACATACCCGGTAAACAAGTCGCTGTTATTAAAATAAACTCGTCGTCGTCGTCGTGACCATCCTCATTGCTGCGGATCGGGGATCAGAGTCGACGACGCCATCTTCCTCCATTGCTCTCTGTTTCTCGCGGTCCTCACACAATCGGCCATCACCATCCCCTTCCATTCCTTCACGTCATCCATCCATCTTCTCCTCGGCCTTCCCCGGGCCCTTTTAAAATAAACTAGTTGAGGTTATCTATACATTGTTTTATTGAGACTCGTTTGGACATAATGCAATTGAAGAAAAAATGTATATGTAAACATATAATAAACTGTTTTAAAGGTGTGTAATTGAGGCCCACTTGTCGTGTATCGATAGTTTGGATGTAGGTGGTTGCTAATTCGATCTTTCATATCTCAGTGCAGTTTGCGGTCTACCGCTCGCTAGGCAAAACCGTACCACCCTCAAACAATGAAATAAAATCTAAATCATTCTTCTAGAGGCCTCTTTGTCCAACCTTTGTACGGGAATTTTCTACAATAAAAATTGTTATGCACTATTTGTTTTACCGCAAAATGTCATTAATACGTTATCCTTCTGGCTCAACATCATTTTCTAATGGGTTTTTTCAGCCTTAAAATTTGTTAATTAGCGACGTCAATATGACTTACTTTTTAACCATAGACCTTTCATAATTTATTAAATTGTTGCTAAATCAACCATGAATCTTGATACCTATGGATTGCTTAAGTCACGTCATGAATGTCAAAACAATACCTTTAAAACAGTTTTAGTTGACGTTATATACTTATTCTGCACAGCCGTATTTTAAATCGACTCTGCCTGATGAAAACGATTCAACATGAGACCGAGCAGTCCTGATCCCTTTGGACAATTCTGAAATCATTATTGTTATTAATCAAATGCATGCAGGATAGAAAACTTTAAGTGGTGTCAGTGTTCGTGTAACGCAGGTCCGGCTTTGTCAGATGAGTACTAGCCATTTAGCTTGTGGGCTACACATTGGATGGCGGCAGATGGAGTTAGGGACAGACTTGGGAGGGACACACTGGGATAGAGGGAAGGATGAAAGTTGATAAGGAATAGCGAAAGGTTTGAGCTATATGATTTGCGCCGTTCATGGCTGCCAGATTTGTCTTGTATTTGTTTTTTATGTGTCATGGTTTTTTATATATGCTTGTAAACCAGAGTGCGTTTTGCAGCTGCACTCTTAAAAATGCCAAACTGGCTCAGCGATATTCTGCGTTGTTTCAGCTATGATCCGAAGTCAAAAATTAGCTTTCTTTCGAATAATCTGATACAACTAATTCTTCATAGTTTGCAAAACCTAGCTGATTCACCTTTGGATGCTTATGAGCGCCGCCAAATGGTCTTTAGTTGAAGCAACTATGGCTAAACGCACGATGCCTCTTGGTCTCTAATTGAAGCAACTGGTATTATTAAAGAATGTGTTTACTTAGCCTACTTAATATATTATTACTAAGCTTTATTATTACTTCTGTGTATTATTTTGCATCTCTGACCTGTAACTTGATGCGGTATGTCACCCTGATTGTCTTTTAAATTAAACGAATATACTACTACTATTAAGAAGGGAAGGAGGTAGTCTCGGCAGGCAGGGACTCCAGGGAGGGATGCCGAGAGAGTATATGAAAGACGAGAAGACTGACATACTTTTGATCTGTCCTCAACAGGTCCATTATGACACGGACAACGTTAAACTTTCGAATATAAAATCTCTAAAAAACTCTACCACTATCGTTTCTCTGGTGGTGTCACACCAAAGTTGGTAATTGGAGGAAGCAAGCGGGCGTTGATAATTTGCTAATTATTTTGTGCTGACACATATTGTCGTTAAACGGCAACTAAATAAACTCCGACACTGCACTCAACGTACTCCTATGACAACGTTTTGCTGATCGCCATCACATGAATCAATCTTTTGTGGTTTAAGCACATCTTGCAAGCCTGCATGTGAAGTAGGTCGGCGTGTACTGTAACAACTCACTCTCAAGCGGTAATTAACCAATGGTTACAGCGTCGTAATACACCTTTGAAACGTTTTGTGCAGATCGCCATGTAATTGATCAGCTGCGTTCAATCTCTAGATCACCCACCCCCACCCGCCATTGCCGGTAGGTCTACTCTGGCATTGCCAATCCCAAATCTGGATGAAGGGGGGGGGGCGACGCTAATGACCTTTGTTATCAGTTAAACCGAAACTTCTACCACATTTACGACCATCGATAGATCAAGCAGATCTTACCAAAGGAATTAGGTCGCAGTCAACAGCATTTGTTGCCACAAATGTCTCTAAGCAGTTTAAAATGTTGCGGCCTTAATAAACACCTTTACAATATTTTTGACGGATGTTATAATTGAGCAGCCACGTTCAATCGGTAAAGTACTTTTAACATGAAGTCAAAGAATTGAAACCAGCTGAAGTAGCTACAAGATGATTGTGTCTAAGCAATGGGAAACGTTAAAGTCTGAAGAGACACCTATAAACTTTTATTTTGATGTAATAATCTATCCGCTACCTTTAATTCATGGACCAGCCGTCTTCATACTAATTTTCATATATTGTACCACAAAGTAAAAGTCGAATGTTGCGGTATTACAAATAAAGACCAATTTGATCACTCGTAGTTGCAACGACCAGCCTCGTCAACTCCGAGTTGTCTCAACTCTCAAGATCCCTCTGTCATAGTGCTACTGTGACTCGTGTGAAATGCCTTTGCCACTATAGTAGAATTATTGATCACTGCAGTTCGGTAGGCTCCACTCGTGAGTCTGTAACTTGGACTAATTGGGCGAATTTAACGAGTTCTTCTTTCGGCTGCTCGCCTCTGTTTCTACCAATATGCGTGACGTTCTTCACTGGTTCCCTGTTTCACACCGCATCTCTCACTCAGTTGCTGCACTTGTTTGATGTTGCATTCTTGATTGTGCTCCATCATACTTGTGCAGCCTTTGTCAACCTGTCTCCATTCATTCATTCGTTCAGTCAGTCAGTCATTCTGTCTATGGATCTATAAAGCACTCCTTTAATAATAGCCTACTCAGGAGCGCAGCCGGTTCAACCACGGAAAAGTATTAATAGACTTGCGAGATTTTTTAAGGTTCGATTGGTCGTATGTAACAAACACAGCTTTTAATGGAAGTCATTCCACATAGACAGATAGTCCTGCAATCGAGAAAGCACGACGTTGCCTGGCACCTATATAAGCGAGCTCGGAAAACTACAGGAGTTGCCCCACGTTTTTAAAGTCTCATTCTCCACACATTTAAACGTTTGTGAATCAAAAATCTACATTATCTTCGCATGCAAAATAAATTAGCCTCTTTAGAATTCTGCCATACCATATTTTATTTCTCGAAACGCATGTCAAACAGAGGCACTCACAGTGCAAGAGACCAAGAGGAATAATTGCTACTCTACAGGTGAACGAAGTCCTAAGGTCTTTATGCAGCATATACAAAGTTGAACTAGATTTATTCAAAAATGAAAGTTGCTTCGCAAAACGTAATGATGCAACAACATGACTGTCTAGACTTATGAGGCTGTGGCTGACTAACGAATTGCCTAATGAACTTCACCATTGCTATGCAACTTTACATTTGGTATCCAAGGACGTCGTCAGCTACGCTTTTCTGATGAGGGAGTCATCTTAGTTCATTTTGCTCGTACTGCTACCATGAAGAATCGAGCTTTTTCTGTGGTTGGCCCAGTGGTCTGGAATGGTCTTCCTTTTTGAGCTACGCCTACACCCTGGGTCTCTACCAGGATCCTTCCTTGCTAAACCTAAAACTTTTCTTTTGGGGCGCGCTGGAGTCGGCAGCGCTTCTGAGTAGTTTTTTTCTTGAAGGAGCGCTATATAATTATATGTCCGAATGAATGAATGAATTGCCCATGGCCCAGTGTTGCCAGTTCGACGCTTGGATTAAATAGACGGACGGGGAAACCAGATTTGTTACGACACTGCCTTATTAAATAGCAACTATTACGTCCAGGTTCAGTTACTATTTTAAAAGCCTTTGACCGTTTACAGCTTTAGTTATTTTAACCTGATTCGCTTCATTTTTAATTTAACTGATATAAAACTGTAGACGAGCTATCAGGATTACGTTATATATTGATAACTGGGTTCAAGACTCTCCTAGATATCTTACATTTTCTGAGTCAACCAGAACTGTAAACGAACAACACGAGTGACTTTAGTTTGCGAAATTTTTTCAGTAAAAATTAAAAAACGGCTTAAAACTGCGCTAACTTAAGCCACGCGTGTTGTGTGTTTACAATTCTAATAGACTGAGTAGATGTAAAATATCTATGACTCTATGGATAGACTCGGTTCGACCAACTGCGCATGCAGAACTCGACTTCTTGATACCGCATATTCCTTGCACCGCAGGGTCGTCATCAACGACTAAAATCTTATTAATGGATGGATGGATCCGATTTGACCAGGGTCTATGACAACAGAGGCCGTTACCCTGGACAGAAATTTGCTCGGCATATTACAGCACTTAAGAGCTTTTTTCTTTCAGAAGCTTCGAACATTATATACGTTTAAGATAGGAGACGTAAAAAAAATCCGCGCAAGATGCGGTTTAGGAAAAATAATAATTTACGGTTTCGTTAGGCACCTCTCAAACATTTTTAGCCAGTGCTATATAATTATATAATTAGGCAGACAAGCTCAATCATTAGAGTCAAATCCACAAAGCTGCATCCTTGATAGTAGAATTATTAATATTTTATTGGGCTTCGTTAAAGCTAAACTTGTAAAGCACGCAACTGGTCGCACTCTGCCAGTCCCATGCATAGATAAAAGAGGAGGGCGTCGCTAATGATCTTAGTCATCACACAGTGATGTTAGACTGCAACTGCTACTAATAAACTGGCTAAATTATTTTTGCGTGAAAAGATAGACTTTGATCACTAAGCATTGTAATGGTTATTTAGACACCTTTGAAATGGTTTATTCATGTCCTATATGTAATCCGCCAGCCGAGTTTATCACTAGATGGTTTCTCAACCGCATTGTATGCACGATAGGTTGTCAAAAAACGGCATAGTAGCCGTAAGCTGCAGCTTAAAAATGAAAGCGCAATGGTCCTTGAGGAAACATCTGAAACTTCTCTGCATATGCTATTGTTTACGAGCGTAGTTTAATAGCGGGACTTAAAGCGATAAAATAAAAATGTATGGTTTCGTTAGACACCTTTCAGACACTTTTAACCGGTGCTATATATATAATTAAGCAGACATGCTCGATCATTAGTTTTAAAAACTTCGAAAGAAGAAAGCTCTTAGTGCTGTAATATGCCGAGCAAATTTCTGTCCAGGGTAACGGCCTCTGTTGTCATAGACCCTGGTCAAATCGGATCCATCCATCGATCATTAGAGTAGAATCCCCTATTATCCCCAAAACTGCATTCTTGGTGAAGTTACAACACTCACCTACAAATCTGCAGCCGAAGAGAATCAGTTGGAAGTGGAACCAGGAACGAATAAAAAAGGTGGCGAGGATCATAATTACGGGACGTAAGTTAATTTGGTAACTGGATGGATGACGTCGATGAGTCATGTTCACCGCTTCTTCTGTATCGTTTAATAGTAACGAGAATGGTGATAATCATCTTCGCTTAGTTTCAAACTGACACAACGCATAATCATTACAATTCATAATCATTACAATGCATAATCATTACAATTCATAATCATTACAATGCATAATCATTACAATTCTTAATCATTACAATGCATTATCATTACAATTCATAGTATATGATGGATGATCAAAAGTTATTACTGAAGTCGAATTCAACTCTCGGCAGCAATGCAAGCGCGTCCTACTGCTCAAATTTACGTATAGTCGCGGGAAGCGATGCGGCTTCCGTGCGATCTTTGTGACTGCAGAGTATTTACCAAAACCACAAAGTAATCTCCTGTCCTAACGCTGACGACGGAGATTCCTAAAATACTTTGGCGAGTGTCTATTTCACACTCTCGTCTGCTGCCAAGTAGCGGCTGTATCGCAACAGCATCACTGTACTGTGAGCATAGGTGCAATCACGCCCTAAAAGTTGGGAGGGACCAAATGAATCACGTCCTAAAAGTTGGGGGACCATAATGATAAAGTCAATGGGACCGCTCAAAAGTTGGGGGGACGCGTTCCATGGGTCCCATAGGGTGGTTGCGCCTATGACTGGGAGTCTGTCTCGTCACCAACTTTCACAGCGGACCCTTAATAAAATGCGACTGTCTCGTTAGACACCTTTAAAACGCAATTAAAGCCCCTTATAATTGTGCAATATACTATTCATATCTATAAGAAAGGACTTGGCTATGTAAGTATGTATGTATGTATGTATGTATGTATGTATGTATGTATGTATGTATGTATGTATGTATGTATGTATGTATGTGTGTGTGTGTGTGTGTGTGTATGTATGTATGTATGTATGTATGTATGTATGTATGTATGTATGTATGTATGTATGTATGTATGTATGTATGTATGTATGTGACTTTGTCCAGAATGCACGCTCACAGTTTTTGAGCTTTTCACTCCAAACATTCACTACTGTGTAGGTCTCGGCACGAGACGCAAAGTCGAGGGGTTGACGATTCTCTACCACCATGGGGGCCAGGGTGGGGAGCGAAACCCCCAATTTTTTTCAAAAAAACGCAGCTATTCATTTTAAATTTTTGTCCTAGATAGAGGTCCATCAGAACCACCCGGATCAGTGGTTGGCAAATCTCTACCACCATGGGGGCCAGGGTGCGGGGGTCCGAAAACACTGATTTTTGCTATAAATTTTCATTCGCTTGACACGTATAAAAGCAGTGATTTTAACCGTTTTAGAGGTGTTTAAGGTCAACTCTGTTGCCAGTATGGATCTCACTGGTCGCGTACTGGTGGAGGCGGGGTGGGGTGGGATTGTGGGGTGGGGTGGAAGAGGTGGGGTGGGGTGGGTTGGGGTGGGGTGGGGGAGGGTGGGGTGGAGGTGGGGGTGGGATGGGATGGGGTGGGGTGGCGTGGGGGTCGAGGGGTAGGGGGTTGGGGGCTGGAGTGGGGGAGGCGGTGGGGGTTGGGGGTGTGGGAGTGGGGTTAGAGTGGGGTGGGGTGGAGGGGGATGGAGTGGGAGGTGGGGTGGAGGGATGGGGTGGGGGTGGGGTGGGGTGGAAATTTTCGTCAAACCCAAATTTCTCCGGTGGCGTACTGGTAGAGGTCGGAGTGTGGGAGTGTTGTCTGTTGGGGTTGTGGCCGGAGCGGATCGAATCCTAAATTTCCCGGGCAAAGCCGGGTACCCCAGCTAGTAATTTTATAATGAGCATTAAATCTTTTCCTGCAATGTGTAAGTCAAAGCCTTTGTCGGATGAACTACTCTATGTTGCATAAAAAATTGAATGTCATTCAGATAAGCCGTTTCGACATCTCAATATAGGTCAGGTCACTTCTGTCCTGAACTGACCGGAAGTGGTCTTGTTGGTTCGAGTACGGAGATTATTAATCTTCTAGGTGGCTTAGAACGTTGGATTATTGATGTAGCTTGTCGGTTTTATTAATTTGTGTTCTTAAAACTCCGTAAACTTAAGCCGAGCATTCTTTGTGATCAATTCAGTAGAGATGTAAATTGCTGTGGACAGAATTGTGTGCGCTGTGCGCAGTATTGCGCACAGCTCACACGACACATCGATTCCGTTTAATTTAAAGCTTCATTTAGACACCTTATCGTGGTGTTGTTCGGATGCTATAAGTCTATTTTGAATGCTCTCCTATTAAGTATGCTCATCAACGGCGTTCATTGTCATATTAGGATGACGTTAAACTTTGAAACAACAATAATTATAGTAGTTTTGTCATGATCTTTATCTCCGCCACTGGTTGCACTCAATCAGTGGCGGATGAATCAGGTGCAAATCTGAGATTGTCAGATATCCTTCCTCTTACTTTTACCCGCTCTTCCGCGGAGTCCAGTGCAAGGCGCATTGCAGCCTCCAGTATTAAGTTGAAGAGGTCTGGTTAGAGCTCACAGCCCTGTCTTATACCCCCACCGCCGTTCTGAACCATTCGGTCAGTTCCCCGTCAACTCTCACTGCTCTGATCGATGTACTGCATAGGTCCCCCAGTAACTCTACCAGCTTCCCCTGGATTCCGAAGTCTCTTAATACATGCCATACTCCTTCTTGCTTTTGAAATCCTGTCTGAAATCTAAAAAGTTGTTGAATGGTTTTTTGTTCTTTTCGAAGTATTTTTCGGACTGTTGTCTGACCATGAACATCGTGCTTCTGTCTGCTCTAAAACCTGCTCGTTCCTCTGCTATCACTCCCTCTACATGTTTTTTAGTCGTAGGGGCCTCGTATACGGACCCCGTGAGCGTGGGAAGGGGCTTGCGGGACTACTCATGCGGGGGCACGTCAACTTTCCGAGCCAGCAGAATATGGCTGGTCAAAAATAACGAAATTTATAAATGGGGTGCCATGGCCGGATTGGCCCCCTGGATCCGCCTCTGGCTCAAGAAGCCACAAGACTAAACATTGAAATATTAAGTGGTCGTGTTAGACTCCTTGAAAACGTGTAAAACATTGGCTATAATTTTCCAGCCGCTTTCCGTCAATAAGTGCAAATCCAGTGCTGCATATAAGACTAGCTGTGATACCCGACGTTGCTCGGTGAATATCGGGCTTCTGTCCACTACAGAGGAAATTAATACAGCGCTACAACATTGGACCATCTGGGCTGATGGGAACTGGGATATAGTCACGCGAAGGTAAGACGTGACCAGAGGAAAAGGAATGAGTGTCTTACAAGGGAGCGTTTTCAAGAGGAGTGCCCAGAAGGCGAGAAGGACCTACAAGAGTGAAGCTGAGCTTTCGTTAATGCTATGGGGAAGTAAGTAAGCGAAATATTGAACTAATGTGATACGAGTTGAATTTAGTGAATTAAATAAAAGAAATATTGAACTATTGTGATACCAGTTGAATTTAGTGAATTAACTAAATGAAACATTGAACTATTGTGATACTAGTTGAATTTAGTGAATTAAGTAAATGAAATATTGAACCAATATGAGAGCCTACTAGTTGAAATTAATCCTCTTCAGGGCTGTTACAAGGGTATACGCGAGTATACAGCGTATATAAGCTTATACTCACCTAAAAAATTGCATAGTATACTTAGTTCCGTAAACGAGGGTAATCACCAATCCTTCGCACAGCCTTCCTGCAGTTCCTTCCTTGATTTCCGGATTACCTCAGCATAGTAGACACACGTTACTCACTTTCCTCGTTCCATGTTATTTGCAACTTCACGCGGTGTCAATATTTCTTTCAATTCTTTCTTTACTCAAATTATATCCACGACTCGTTTTTTAGTCTCGTCCGCTGCTTACATTTTCATTTATCTGACGACAAACGACGCGTTGCCTAGCACCCAGTATGACGTCACAGATACATGTATTTATTCATGCGCCGTTTGAATGAAGGAAACTTCAGCTGGAAAACGATTACGATGAGAGAAAACGTCTTTAAATGTGTTTTTCATTATTTGTGTGACATGGGCCATACGTGTTTGCAAGAAGTGATGTTAAGCGCAGCGCTGATTAATTGCACTGAATATCACCCTGCTATAATAAGCATATTTCTATATGAATATCATATTTCTATATGAATACCATATTTATGCTCTTCGTAGATTTTTAGTTAACTTATTGGCCAATGATGCTTAAACGATTATGCTTTTTTCATACATGTATTCGGTTGATCCCTTAAATATTAATTTAAATTTTATTTGCCCACAACAGTACTGCATTATGTCTATTTTCGTCCTTTCAAGTTGACAAAATATTCCACGGTATTGGCATAATGCTTCTCAATACTCATTAAAGTCCTATAACGGGAAGGTATCAAAAGAAGTCTTTAAAACATTCCACGGTATTATAGTATTGCTTCTATATAGTTTATTAAAGTCATATAATTGGGAATGCATCAATAGAAGCCTTTAAAAATATTCCACGGCATTACAATATTGCTTCTAAGTAGTTTACTATATATAGTCATATTGGGAATGTATCAATAGTAGAAACCTTCCTCAGACCTGAACCTCAATTATGCTGCCATAAATGAGATTTACTTAAACCGTACCGTATTCATGATGATACGAAACACTGCTATCTTTGGTCAAAGAAAACTCTGTTATGCAAAAAACTCGAAACGAAGACGATGATTATTAAAATCACCCATTTGACTTGTAACTGTTTCTACTTATTTTTTATTTTGTACAACTAAAAATCAGAGACATTAATTATTGGAAAGTACCAGCTAATCCGACATTGTTCTTGAAAATACATCTTAAACATCGTCCAGTTTTAACTTTTTCTAGAAAGACACATCAAGAAACGTCACAACGACTATCAGGATAATTATATCCAATATATCGCTGAGGAAGCATTGCTTATAATGCTATAGTCATCATGCAAACTATTGAACAACCGGAATTAACATCATGGGCGCCAGCACACCAAAGCAAAAGGGGGCACTTGCTTCTGGAAAAATGACAACAGGTCCTATATTTTTGACTATTACTTTTTGGTGTCTGATGAATGTATATTCGCGTCAAAGCTTTATCGATACTAACCATGAACAAAGTAAAGATTAATTGAGAAATTTACACTTAGAAACCTTCCTAAAAAACTGTCCATGTTCTTAATTAAATGCTGTGCATTTTTCAAGTTCTTGCAAGAAAATTTAACCATCGTGTTTGCCCCTGCTGCAAAATTATCTGCGGACGACCATGATTAACATTGATGCTATATACAACCATTTCCTTATTGCACACTGCACAGACACTTTGACAGAAATGCAACAAGTTACAAAAGCTGCAGTTAAAAATCAAGATAATGAAAACATCGTCAATTGATCGGTAGGTTTGGAGTGAATTAAGGATGAAACCTGTAGCAAAATAAAATGATGCTCAGCTAATGGTATCGAAAAGCACTTTGGCTATGAAAACTTTCATCATGCGTGTGCTTGTTCTCAACTGACGCAATTTTATGCAGACTGAAATTTTTTACACAATGCTACACAATAGAACGCAATAAAGCCATTGCCGATTATATTTGCTGGTGTAATGTAATCTTGTATAATAAGTTTAAATTCGCGGAGAATCACACAAATGGCGCAACAAAATCTTCATCGAGCGGTCATCGTCTGCTGCAATGTAATCTTGTACAACTGACCATTTGCACAGCGAACATGCAAAAACGTAATGAGAGCATTACCACTTACCCTACAGTGGTCACCCTATAATAGTATGCAGGCGATCATTGATTTTACATAACGTTACTCTAACGGTCTATGCCTACTCGCTAGCGAGTCTGTCTCAAAAATAACATAAAAGATCTTCACGGAATACTATAATCACTGATCAGCAACGTTCCCGACCTGACAAGAACAACAGTACTCTCGTTCGAACGTAGTACGGTAGTAGCCCTACCGGATCTCAAATGCTTTCTGAACAGAGAAGGAGGGACTGACAAACAGTGAATAATTGCTTAACTCTAGTTTTGTGAGCGATGCTGTTCCAGGTCATTGGACCGGCGAAAGAGAAGCTTCCATGATGTCTTGTAGAGGAAAGAGACAGAGGGACAATGATAATAAAATGTCTTTGTGTCGGCAATAGAGCAGTAGGCCTAGAATGTGGTCAAGACTTAAGTTGGGCAGGAAAGAGCGGGTAGTGAGATACGCTGGCTGGCCCC
The DNA here is from genome assembly GCA_949752735.1 of Lumbricus terrestris. Classification (NCBI taxonomy): domain Eukaryota; kingdom Metazoa; phylum Annelida; class Clitellata; order Crassiclitellata; family Lumbricidae; genus Lumbricus; species Lumbricus terrestris. The sequence continues at coordinate 14,438,881 of OX457048.1, read as the reverse complement.
ATGTCTTTGACTCTGTGAATAGTTCATTGCCAGCTCAAGGCCGAGTGAAGGAATGCTGAGTAAAGGGAAGCCCTACCTTAGCTAGCAAGTAATTTAAATGGACATAACTACGATGGTGTGTAAGTTCTAAAATACAACATTAGTGTAATAATTATAAAAGCAATTAACGTTTAAGGCCGATCAGACAAACCTCGATCCACGCGGGAAGGAGTCAGAGTCAGCATGTAGCCACCTTGCGATTCAACGGTAAACCGTGGTGGAATTTTAATTCGAGGTAAAATCTGCCAACTTGGCTACACCTGGCGATTAAAACAGATTCGAACATCTGGAGATAGCTAGCACCAAAACAATTCGTGCCATTTCGGTTGCACGAGGTGCCAGGATGTACTACTGTGACCTGACGAAAATAGATTTCACTTTCCAATTCCTTCCTTCCTTCCTGTCTTCCTTCCTACCTTCCTTCTTTCCTGTCTTCCTTCCTTCCTTCTTTCCTGTCTTTCTTCCTTCCTTCCTTCCATCTATAAAAATAGCACTCGTGAATATGCTGGTGCTTTACGCTTGGCTTTTGAGCGTCGCTCTAGAATTTTGTAAATTACGAACACGATTAAAAACATTTAATACATAGTGCTTTCCGTACAGAGGGGCTTAGATGGCCAGGGGTGGCGACCGGTCCGACCATTGAAACATTGAAGCGCTTGGTGAAGGACCTAGTGTGAGAATTGTGGAAAAATAACTGGGGGGGTTGGACCATTATCCACTTGAAATTTCGGTGTGAAAAACAGATTTTACTATGGGGCTTTAAGAAAGACTGGGGGGTTGAAACCCCCCAACCCCCGGCAATTCTCACCCTGGAAGGACCTCATCCGATGAATCCGCCGACAAATGAATGGAGATGATAATAGCTTTATGTGGGTCGCCACAGAAAAAACCCACATTCACATTTAAACATTCAGAAATCAACACAGGCAGAGCAATTCAATCCGCAATTCAACAGAACTATCTCTCACTGCAAAGTGTAACACATGTACCACTTCCGATGCTATGCTCAACTATCTGGTGCAATCGTAATCCTGAATTTATATAGCGACATTCCAAGAGAGACTCTTCATTCAGAGGTACTCACTGCACATAATGCTTTCAAACTCTTGCAATCAAGCATTAATCGCTGGCGCTACAGACATTGAATGAATTGCTCAGAAATCGCTTCACGAGGTAAGTTTCGAACGCGCTTATTACTCTCTACAATGTTACAATGGCGGCGCGTCTTCATCAGCATCTTATTCTTCAACGGCTTTTCTTTTCCCCGCAATTTCCATACAGTCTCTGATTAGTCGTTGTGCAGTGGCGCCATATAGATCCATTGATTCGATACAAAGCGAGCGCTCCATCCCCCTGCTCACAGCGTCCCCAAAATGGCCACATCAACGGATAACCCCAACCTCCCAGGTTGCAACGGCTTTCCGCCCGGAAGACATCAATCACGGTGATCTATACTTTTAATCTCAACCCAAGCAAACGGAAAACTGCACGGCTTGCAGAACGGACTGATCAGATCACGCGGCACCACAACCGTCTTCTCTAGAAACCTTGGTCCTTGTGAAATCGTGTCGGAGGATGAGGATGAAGATGAGAACAATGAGATGGGATGATGAGAGGATGCGGTGATTGTTGTCAGCCGCAGCAACCGCTCCTTTGTCTCTCTCGATCGACGAATTCAGCGACGTTGAAACTGGTGACACCTTCCGACGATGGACCGACGCCGTTCGTCTTCAGCGACTTCAGCTTGCTGGAAGGAGGTCAAGTAAATCGGGTCAGGTCAACGAAAGAGGTCACACACACACACGCACACACACGCACACACACACACACACGCACAGGCATGCATTGCACACGCACACAAGTATACACACATGCACACGCACACGTGTGCACACACTACATACGCTCTACATACACAAGCACACATGCACTCACACGCACAAACATACACATGCACGCGCGCGCACGGGCACATTCACACACACACACACACACCTACATACATACATAGGAATGCACAGTTTTCACACACGCAAACATACGCGCAAACACACGCAAGCAAACTGACTGTCTGTGTATTTGTCAGTATTTCTGCCATTTGCTTATAATTAAGTCAGTGCCATCCATCCATCCATCCATCCAACAATCCATCCATCCATCCATCCATCCATCCATCTATCTATCTATCTATCTATCTATCTATCTATCTATCTATCTATCTATCTATCTATCTATCTATAAGTAGACATATAAACCAAAGTGCAGTACAAATATCGCGTCACTAAAAGAACATAATTTATTTTTGGTGGATTTAGGATTTCATGTGCTATTTTAAATCATCTGACTATTGATAGGTTCTATATATGATGTACGTTTATTATAATTTGTCTGTACACCAAAAATGCGTATAGCAATTGGTTTATTAAGGAATATTCTTATCTTATATTCGTTTATTTGAAAAATTAAACAAATCCTGGTGACACAACACACTCGGTTATGCAAAGTCAAAAATGTAAAATAACAAAAAAGAAATAATAATAAAGTTGATTAATAATAGCGCTATCGGAAGCCATAAACAGGCGTCAACTAACCCCCCCTCCCCATCAGGTTATTGATGTTAAGTGTTAGAGTAGAAGGTTGGTTTCTGAGTCTTGACAATGTTCTACCAAAGATGTCGTACACGGGGGTGGGGTAACTGCCGATGTTAACACCTAAGATGACATGTAACAGACGGTGTGTGGTAGTGCAATCTGTGTATAAACTTTAGTCCAATTCTGCAGGCCTACAGAGAAACACAGGAAAACGGTCGAGTTCAATGTAAACGCACACGCAGCGGTCATGTGATCACGAAGTGCGGGTGGTGGAATCGACCAAAAACGCGAAATTCCTTAATTCGGTTACAACGTCATGCATTGCAGAAACGTACCAGTAGGCGTAATGTCTAATGCATTATGGGGTGACATCCGCTTAAAATTATGAAGTTGCTGAATTTATAGCGTTGGTGGCGTGTGTTTAAAAGGTTGCTATGTAGCTATAGTTTTCATTGTATTTATCCAACGAAAATGAAGTTGCTGAATTTATAGCGTTGGTGGTGAGTGTTTAAAAGGTGTTTGTGTAGTGACGTTCATTGAATTTATCCATTAAAATCGAGAAGTTGCAGAATTTATGTTGTTTGTGATGAGTGTTTAAAAGGTCACTGTCTGTACAGTGTGTAGTGCCAAAGAAAACGCTGTCACCGTTCATTGAATTTATCCAATTAAAATGCTGCTGAATTTATAGCGTTCGTGGTGAGTGTTTAAAAGGTTGCTACGTACTATCGAAGAAAACGATTGCATCATTCGCTAAATTTATAGACACAGCGAGTAAAAGATCTATTATATTTCTTCCCCATAAAATCATGTGACACTGGACGTCATTCTGTAAGCATCCTGTCTTTTAAATTTCTTGTGTGTACAGCCAGGCAACGCATTGGTGGGACGCGGTGGTGTAGTGGTGGCGTCGTTGCCTTGAATCCGGAAGGTTCGAGGTTCGAATCCACCTCAAGTCACCGCGTAGGGACCTTGGGCAAGTCCTTCACTCGCAATTGCTAAGCTCTTCGGCGTGAAACTCCGATGCAGTGTCCGCTCTGCAGTCGGGAGCGCCTCTGAGTAGGGTGCTTGAAGTGGCGCTATAACAAGTGCACATACAAACAAAACAAACATAAGATGTCACTAATTATAGGAAATGCAACAATTTATTTCTACACCTTTAAAACGCTTTCGTAAGATGCTACAAATCAACTACAAACACACTTGTAATTCACAATAACATCCAAAAACATCCAATTCATTCAAGAGTCTCATGCGCATGATGAATGTTTATCAAGAATTGATCGCAATTAAAATTTATTGTATACGACAATAATATATTGCTGCAAATATCGTTCAATTCCCATCAAATATCACAAAGCATGATTTCCATATAATCTATCAGCCGTATTATTTTTATATCATTTAACAATGAATACAAATGAAATGGTGAAATAATTTTTTGCCACCTAAATAATAATGGTGAATCTCGGACGCTGTAAACTCATGCATTGTATATTTCTTTACCAAGTACCACACGCTAGCGAGAGACTGGCCTGTAACCTGCGCCGTACAAACAACAGCATGTGAACGGAGAGTGAGCAATGATGTTTACGCCTTGGGGCCGTTGTAGGCCCGTGTGTATACGGCTGACGAGTGAAATTCGGGGCCCCAATGCAGAGCATGCAGTCACGGGCCCCTAGACAATCTAAAGACTCAATAAGAAACTTTTTTAACAAATAAATTGAATTGATAAAAGTGCGGAAACGACCTACAATTTTATATTTATTATATGAATAGCCTATCATTTTATTCATTTGCTAGCTTCAAGTTCAATCTTATTGTAGTAGTTTTCTCTGCAATCATCATCATCATCAATATCATTGGGCTCAATGCCCGTAAGAGTCCGACGCCACTCTCTGTCTGAGTCTGTCTCGCGTCATGCTGCCCAGCTTCAACATGTCCGGTCAGCAGGTCTGCTCCATACCATTAACATCTTGGAGTAGTTAGACCGCCTTGTCTAAATGAAGAGAATATTGGGAGAGAGGCATGAAGGACAGCTTGGGTCAATGCCCGTATGTGTCCCACGCTCTCTCCTCCGACTCTCTCCACTGGTCTGTCCTGACCGGCCTGTGCATGTCTGCTCCACATCATGACACCTTGAAGCATCTGGGTCGCTCTGTCACTTGTGCCGTGATTTTTGCGGATTTCAATCGTCTTGGTCTTTTACTGCCAGCGTATCGCCACCCATCTGGCAAACCTTCCTCACTTTGTCCGGGCTTAGGACCGGCACAGGGAAGTTGTTGGTTCCCTGTGGCGGAGGATGGATGCAGTTTCACGTCGTGCCCAGGACCAATAGTCTATTGTAATAAAAGGCATATATCATAAACTTTATATATATATATATATATATATATATATATATATAACCAATATATGTGATATAACTACCTAGCCGATGCCCTAAAATCCCCGGGTCTCTGGGTATTCCCCCATGCGACCATGCCTATGTGAACCGCTCATAATATTATATTGTCGAGCCCTAATATAATCGACGCCAGAGGCAGTCGTGGCCTGTCCTGATCTTTCGACTTCGGCCTAATGGATAGTCACAGCTGGGCATAGCTAGGCTGGTCCTGCCATCAACGACATGTTACGCCGCGCCCTTTCCATGACAGGGATCCCATCCATCAATGAGCCACCAGGTCTACTAAGCACGGACGCAGGGATTTTTAACGTGCAGTTGTACACAAAATGTGCAGTTCTAAATGGATTTGCGCAGTTGTAGAAGCACTTCTGTACAGTTAATTATAATAAAAAAGGTCATTTTGTTCTCCGATGGAAGTGATTACTTGGATGATGGGAAAGGATAGAAGGAGTTGTGCAGTTCTAAAAATTCCTTTAAAACAGCCGTGCACGGACGGCAGGAGACCACACAGCCTCACCATGATTCCACGGCGTGCGGGTCATCATCTGGTATGGAATACGACAGTGGTATAATTTATTATATATATATATATAATATATATATATATATATCTATATAACCAATTTTTTTATAAACAATTTGTTGATAAAAGTGCGAAAACGACCTACCATTTCATATTTTTATATGACGTATCATATTATTTCAATTTTAGTCAATTGCTAACTTCATTATGTCCGCGCGGGGAAGCCGAGATCGCCACGGAGAGGAAAATGGAAAATGCAAACACAACGCTTTCTCTTAAACACACAGCCCTTCGTATCTCTAGCTCACGAAAGATTCTAAGTCCAATTAACACCAGTGGTCTAGATCAGGGGTTCTCAAACTTTATTTTTATTGTACCCCCAAGTAAAAATATCGAATGATGGCGTACGCCCAGCAAAGTGAGATCAGAAACAAAATGCCATTGCGATGTCCCCTGGCAGTGACAACTAAAAGTCCATTTAATCATTGGTGACGTTTATTAGAGTCTAGGCCTAAGTCCCCATTAAGGAAGCAAAATCTAGTTTTGAATAATATAATCTTATCAACAATTTTAAAATGAAAAAATGTTCTATAACCCCGTAAGAAAGAGGAAAGAGCCAACCTATATAATAGCGCTATGCACAGGCTTGTTCAGACTAGCACAGATTTACAATATCTGGTTTAATATTTGTCAATTTCAAACGCAACTTTACCCCATGTTTGTTTTTGATAGCAAGAATAGTTAACAGTTTCACCCAGATATGAGGTACTGAAAGGAATCACAAAATTTAAAGCTCGATCAAAAATTAATAATTTGGCCAATTCAGCTCTCTGCTATTTGAGTTCTATATTAGGCCTATAGTCTGAGATATTCTGGATTTCGTACTTTCAACCATTTATACATTAGGTTTATTTGTTTCAAAATTATAGTAATAGGTCTAAACATAAATATTTTGCATGCACTGCATTGTATGTTAGTCTAATTACATGTATATGCTGTGAAAGAACGAAATGACGATGCTATGTGTTGCGAAGTTAAAATCATTGCTAATCAAAGAAAATTGGACACAAAGTTCATAAACTCAAAGAAAATTTATATTTCTGGAATTTTTCGCGTACCCTTTACCGGCGCCTGGCGTACCCCTGGGGGTACGCGTACCACAGTTTGAGAACCCCTGGTCTAGATTCTATTTAATTCTTTATAGGCTGTAGACTTACGCTATCTACAGAAGATGGCAGATAGATACATGGCGATTGCGCAGATGATTAATTATAGCAATTGTATAAAGCCTTTTAAAGGTTTGTAACGAAACCCTGATAGGTTCCATTTTTAGCGACATCCTGCGGCTATTGGGACTTTTACCTCGGTCCATTTATTTTGATATAAGCTACAGTTTTTAATGAGATCAGAAATAATCGATTCATCAGAGAATGGAAACAGATAGCAAATTATCATAGCCTTGGTGTAAACGCTTTCAAATTTAAAAAAAAAAACAGAACACATTTTCGCGTGCTTAACGACATCTATCGTGCATTCTATCGTGGTAGATTGACCAGTGTATGTTTGGTTAATTCCAGTTCAACGACACTCTGTGATCGCAAATATCATTAGCGTCGCCCTCCTTGTTTCTACAGGCTTCGGACTGGCATTATACCAGAGCGCGAACAGTGGCGGTGTAGGGTCAGCCATTAAGGCTAAGCGCAAAAGACTTCCATACTGGACATTAAAGCAGCGATGAAACGTAGCAAATAAACTATATATAACATGTGTGGCATACGTTTTTAAGGTGTCTAATGAGTGCATATTAAGTAAGTAAGTCGGCTGACCGTGCGATTGCTGTGAAAGCGAGGTCGACATTAAGACCCGTCTTGGCACTGGTTTCTATGAAGGCCACGTCATACTCCTACAAGCAAAAGCAAGAAAAGTCATCATGCAAAATTTAATTACTGCTGAAGACGATAAACAGCCAGAACGGACAACAAATCGAATGGAATTACCTCTGTGCGCGCGCGTGTGCGTGTGTGTATGTGTGTGCGCGCCTGCGTGTGTGTGTGCGTGCGTGTGTGTGCCTGTCTGTTCATTTATATAGAGCCTGAACACTCTCCCAACTTCCTTGCATCGTCAACTTCGTTCTTCAGTCAAATTTCATCTTCTAATTCCTCATAATAGAACAGTTGCAGTCCTTAACCACTTTGCAATACGGTTTCCCACGCATCCACCCGATCTCGGATTCCAGCTAGCAATCCATCCTCATCCTCCTCCTTTTGCTTCTCCAAAAACCTATTTCCTCTCTCTTGGTATTGCGCACTGGGAGCGCCTCTGAACGGTTCACCCCATTAGAGGTGCTGAATGGATATTTTTCTACAGTACAATAAATTACTCTTTGAATGTAAATGTAAATGTAAATGTAATCGCAAATTTATATAGCGGCTGTGTTATGGCTTCGACCCTGAGGGTGAGATCCTTCACCACCGCTACTCCACGTTTATATTGCGACCGAGCCACCCGCAGTAAAGATCCGAGAAATTAATCTCTGACCGACCAGGAATCGAACCCGGGCCGCCGGCGCGGCGAGCGGGCTACCAACCCACTCGGCCACCGAGGATCTTTGAAGGGAGCACTGAAACCGCCTCTGGGAGCGCCTGTTATTGATCGGCACAGTAAGAGGCGCTTAAAATATCTACAGATACAATTACATTACGTGTGCAATACAACACAAAGAATTTCTGTAAGATGTACAGGGTGGGTCAAAAAATGTACCACTGGATAAAATGCGATAACTTCGGTGGTACTTTTTTGAGCCAACCTGCATATATCTCTGTCACGTACCCTAGCAAGACGCTCTCCTTCGTCACTTCTGACTACCCTCTCTGATGCAACATCTGCTTTGTTGCCTAGCAACATGATGACGACGTCATCGTGTGCATATTCATAAATCTCCGCTAGCCACGCCTGCAAACAATCAGTCGAGAGTGACGTCATTAACTGAATTCTTCATTATGACGTAGTGTTTATTGTGACTGACTCTAAAATTGCTGTAATTTAAAATTCAGCTTGGCCTAAAGTGTGTAACTTTTAAAAATGCAAAGATTATTTCACAGAAAATGCTCAAGTAAGTATCAAGTTGGTCTAATTACATAATAATAATATTATAGTTCGCAAGGGTATGATTATATTATTGTATACGTGCATGGTTGACCTAGTAACATAAAATTGGCACTGATGGTTTTGGAGATGAGAAGTCTCAGAATATGATGCCTGCAGTCAAACAAATCCCACACAATTATACATTACATGCAAGAGCCGAAAGAAAAGGAAACAGAGGCAGACCAAGACTGCGCTAGTTAGATATTACATAAAATTTATGTCCTCATTTTGTGTCCTCATTTAATGAGGACATTAAACTAACTAAGAGAATGGACTTAGCAAATGACGGAGGATAATGAAGACCATTAAAAATATTTTTATTCGTAGGCTTACAATGTACCTACCAATCGTCGCTTAATAGCTGGTAACAAAAACTGATGACGACAATGACGATGACGATTTTGAGGATGACGACAAAGATGATTTTGACGATGACGATTATGAAGATGAAGATGCATGAAGATGAAGATGAAGATAAAGATGACGATGCGTGATATTAGGCCAACCAGTCACCGCCTTTTACCCGTATGTTGTCGAAACTGGTTTTGCTCGTGACGTCGTAGAGTAGTAGCAACGCTGTAAGGCAATAGCAGCAGAAGAAATGAGGAAATTGAGCTTTAAAACTTCTGTCTTAGAAGAAACGAGACGGCAAAACCAGCACATACCCCGCATTCATGATTATCTATAGTAGGTCTTGATAAGTGGCTTTTAGACAGTTTCAGTGTGTAGGTGTATGCTCAAGCGTGCGTGTGTGTGTGTGTGCGTGCGTGCGTGCGTGCGTGTGTGTGTGTGTGTGTGTGTGTTCGTTGCATAATTCAGAAGTAAGACGAACTGATCCAAAGCGCTACAGAAGGTCCAAAGTTTCTCTAGATGTACAGTTGGCTGTCTGCCTGCCTGCTTGTCTCCCTGCATGCCTGCCTGCCTGCCTCCCTGGTTGCCTGCCTGCCTGCCTGTATCTTTGCCTGCCTCCTACCGTGACCTCCCTTCTGTAAGCTTATATCTGCTGCCTGCCTGCCTGCCTGCCTTCCTGCCTGCCTGCCTGCCTGCCTGCCTGCCTGCCTGCCTGCCTGCCTGCCTGCCTGCCTGCCTGCCTGCCTGCCTGCCTGCCTTTCTATCCACGTGTGACAGACCGTCGGCATGCCAGTTTCCCTGTTTTTATTTTCCTATAGATACATATATATATATATATATATATATATATATATATATATATATATATATATATATATATATATATATATATATATAAGAGTGTCGGTGATAGAATGGGGAAAATGCTCCTGTGTACTGAGGCTGGATTGGAAATAGATGGAGCGGGAGCAACACAGTGAGACAGAAAGAGAAGAAGGAATAGAACGAGGAGGAAGAGGAGGAGAAAGAGGAGGTGGAGGAGGAGGAGGAAGACGAAG
>OX457048.1:14396268-14423768 GCA_949752735.1 Lumbricus terrestris | reverse complement strand
TTACTGCTACTTGGGTTACTATAGAATTGATGGTTATGGCTATGGCTGTTAATCGGAGCTCAGGGAATTGTAAACCTTTGCAACCCTGGTCTTCCGATAATTTTCGTTTAGGATTCTTCGTTCTTTCGATCCTTTTTGTTTCGGATCGTTGGTCCGATAAATGATCGGGATTTCTGGCAGATGATTATGGCCAGCGGAAGACGCATTGTAACGGATGAGTTCAGAATCCCACAACGACTGACGTAGATTGAGAGACAGAGACAGACAGAGAGAGAGACAACACACACCGGCAGACATAGAGAGCAAGGCCGTAGCCAGGATTTTATTTCGGGAGGTGTTTCACCAATTTCCCTTCCCAAAAAACTACATTTTTCCATTTCGGGGGTGTTGTCATGGTTTTATGTCATGGTTTTTACGTCATATGCTCGTAAATGCATTATATTATTTTTCACATTTTCCATTTCGGGGGTGTTCAAACACCCAAAACACCCTCCTAGCTACGGCTTTGAAAGAGAGATACAGAAACAAAAAAGCAGACACGGAGAGACACAAAGACAGATAAACAGAGACCTGGCGCAACAGAGTCAATGTAAAACAGTAAGACATAAAGAAGCATGTACCGTACATTAAAAAGGAAGTTAAGGAAATGCAAGGTATGGTAAGGAGTTGGAGGGGAAGGGATCGGAAAGCAAGGCAAGGCAATGAAGGAAAAGGAAGGGCAACGAATAAAGACCGATGCCTCGAGATAAAGACACAGGAGTAGAAGCGTGGACTTTGGGAATTAAGCGAAAGACGGGGAAGGCAACAGAGAACTACATTGTATAGCAGAGAGGGTTTGAGGAATTATATATAGCGGCTCGGTGAAGTTCCTGCAGTCGGATGCAGTGTACGTGTATAATACACAAGGGATGCAATAAATGGACGCTGAGAGGAATGGCCTGGACAACTGGAAATAAAACTTAGGGTTAGGAAGTTAGAGAAACATGGTCAGACATGGGGAGAGAGAAAGAGACAGACAGACGGAGGCAGAGACAGAGACACAGAGAGAGATAGAGAAGCAGAGAGACAGACAGTGAGACAGAGACAGTCAGAGAGATAGGAGAGAGAGAAAGAGGGAGAGAGAAAGAGGGAGGGAAGGAAGGAAAGCAGTAGCTAAGAAAGTAACGAATGAAACAATTGCAGAAGGGAAGAAAAGAGAGGATAAGGAATGCGACGGACTAGGGAAAGGATTTAGAGTAGGAATGAAAGCAGGAGGAATGGAAGACGAAACGAAGAAGGAAGGAAGAAGCAAAGGAGAGAAGAAGCAAAGGAAAGAAGAAGCAAAGGAACGAATGAGCAAAGGCAAGAAGAAGCAAAGGAATGAAGAAGCAAAGGCGAGAAGAAGCAAACGAAAGGAGAAGCAAAGGACAGGAGAGGCAAAGGGAAGGAGAGGCAAAGGAAAGGAGAAGCAAAGAAAAGGAGAAGCAAAGGAAGGGAGAAAGCAGTAACGGAAGAAAGAAATGTGAAAAGAACAAAGTGAAAAAATGGAAATACGATGAAGCATCGAAGAAAAGAACACACAATAAAGAAGGAAGAAATAAGCAGGGAGAAAAGGAATTCAGGAGGGAAATAAAAAGAGAGGAAGAAAGGAATCAAGGAAGGATGTAATGAAGGAAGGAAAAAGGAAGGACGGAACAGAAACAATGATAGAAGAGCAAAGTAACAAATGAAGGAAGGTTTGAAGCATTTAAAAGAGCAACGACTCCAACGAGGAGCGGTCAGATGGACGGTCGAAATCAGGAAATGCGGACGGAAGGAAGGAAGGAAGGACGGAAGGACGGAAGGACGGAAGGAAAGATGAAAGGAAAGACGCACCGAAAGAAATAAAGATAACGTACATTAGAGAGGCATTCGAGATGGGTCTGTGAGGGAGCGCTCTGTCTCTGTCTCTGCCTCTGTCTCTACCTCTCTGTCTCTGCCTGTCTCGATCTTTCCATTACCCTCAGCGGACGATTCTTTATCGCAGACAAACACTGTCGGGTGCGTCAAACGAAAGACTTCACACGGCGGGGGATGAAGAAAACCAAACAACACGGACACAGAAGCGGACAGAGACAGACATACAGACAAAGACAGAGAGAGGGAGAGACATAGAGACACAGACAGAGACAGGGAGATAAAGAGAGACATAGAGAGAAGACAGAGACAGAGACAGGGAGACAAAGAGAGACATAGAGTCTAGAGAGACGCTGAGAGAGATATAGAAACAGAGAGAGACAAAGAGAGACATAGAGAGAAACAGAGAGAAAGACAGACAGAGACAGAGACACAGAGCGACAGAGAGAGAGACAGGTAGACGGAGTGAGGCAGACAACGACAGAGAGACACAGACAGATAGACAAAGAGAGACATAATTATAGAGACACACATAGACATAGAGCGACAGAGAGAGAGAGAGAGACAGACGGAGTGAGGCAGACAACGACAAAGGCCGAGGTCTGATGCAATACACGCACTCACATGATACACATACAGTAGGCGATGGATTTATCAAGGACTCTGTATAAATGGATTCGGAAATTCGATTGGTCCACAGCAATTACTTACAAGTGGATCAAGACAGGGTCATGCATGGATACGAATATAAATATATCAGATCTAGGTCTTATTTTATCCTTATTATATATACTACATACGCATACATGCATACACACATATATATATATATAAGTCAACACTTATGTTTGACGTATATATATATATCATATGTATGACGTATATATCATGCATGTATATATACAATGTATATATATATATATATACATATACAATGTTTATACATGCATGCATGATTGTAGGATGTAACTTGTAAACGAAACATACATTCTGTATAATTCTTGACAACACTTGACACTAGTGTATGTATATGTAAGGAACTTGAAATGCGCTAAATAAATTATCTGATACAACACGTATGTTACATTACACGGTGGGCAGATGGAGAATCACGGTAGCCGATTCGTTACAGCGCTCGCCTTGCACGTGGTTTAGAAATGATATAATTGCGCACAATAATTGTTGAGCGCCATCGATTGATGCTTGGTCATTGTGAGATAGTGGCGCTTTATAAATGTGTGATCATGCTGATAGCAGCTGGACTACTGGACGAAGTACACGCACATTTATCATGCGCCTTTATCTGTCTATCATCGGTCTGCGGAGCCTCGAGAATTTTTCACCGAATCCCAAAAGTGACAACACGGACGTAGGCCTATAGCTGTATAACGTACTGTACAGGGTGGCTCAATAAAAAGAATGTCCCACCAGTAAAAATGCAGTTTCTCTGCAATAATTAAGATTTTTCGATGAAATAGCCGAAGGTATAATAGAGAACAGATTCTTGAATGATCCCTGAAAATTGCACTCAGGAATTTTCATTACTTCAAAAGTTGCAGCTATTTAAGCATTTTCTCCAGTTTTCAAATGTCCGCAGAAAAACGTTCAAATAAATTTGTTTCTTTACGAAATTTTACAGAATGCAGCACCCAAATGATGATACAGCCGCATTACATGCTGTAAAGAAGCTGTTTGTCAAATAATATGTTCATATTTTGAGATATCTTCTACAGTAAGGTCTCAATTTCGTAATCGGTTACAGAGCGTCATCGGCAAAGTTTCTGGGGGAAGATAAACTGGGAACGTGGACGTTGCTTGAACAGAGACTGGAACATCGCATGATCATAACAAAATAAAGAGTGAAGAGTAGAGCCGGAGCACATTGTGTAGGTTATCTGCAAACGTGTTGCTACAATTGGTCAGGTGTCGGAAGAGAGACATGAAATGGTCGTTTCGTCTGACGGATAAAGGCGCGATGTTCACGTAATTCGCGTGTTAGTCGAAATAGCAAAGCAAATCATGGTTTCCGCTCTATCTTCTGGCGTGTGTTACGGCGGAAAGGAAAGTCTGCACCGCATCCCAGACCGTAAGCGTCAAACTTCACGTTTAACTCTGTTACGCAAATTCATTGAAGACCGCATACATTTTTGCTATGGTCAGTCCGTCTTTCTGGAATAAGTTACCTATTTAGTCTCCGTAATGAACTTCTTTGTCTTTCTGTGCCCCTTTTCCGCAAGCGTTTGAAAACCATTCTCTTTGATTGTGGTTTGGTGTCAGGTCGGGCGCGCCTCTGATGAGTTATTTTGAAGAGGCGCTATATAAGTTTACGATTACAATTACATTATGTTTTGCCATCTGGTATAATTTGCCTGCATTACGGTAAGCCTGCTCACACGACAAAGTTGGTTCAAGACCATAAAAAGGGAATAAAGTAACAAATGGAATAAAGTAAGAAAAACAATTGTTACTACAAGCAATTGTTTTCTTTTTTCTTAAGTGGATAAATAACCTTTGAAAAGACTCTTTTCTAAGCCAATGGGGGCTTTTGGCCCCCGAAACCACCCCCCCCCCCCGGCTACGCCACTGATCACCATAATCGTCATCACCGGTTCTTGCCTTCAGCAATTTGGCGGTGACGGGTATAAATAAATGATATCCATTATGCTTCGTCGTTTATTACATCCATTGCTCCCCTTAGTGTCAGTCCAAGTGACGTCATGTCCTCATTTATAATGTCAATGTCTATATATCCAGAGTATAGTCTTAGTCTCTATGTCTCTTCTTGCTTCGATGTTTGCACGAGTCGTATTGTGTGGAATAGGTTTTCTTTCTGTTTGTCTGTTTGTCTGTCTGTCTGTCTGTATGTATGTATGCATGTATGTCTGTCTGTCTGTCTGTCTGTCTGTCTGTCTGTCTGTCTGTCTGTCTGTCTGTCTGTCTGTCTGTCTCTGTCGGTCTTTCCTTCTGTCTGTCTATCTGTTTGCCGTATACCCTAATTATGCCTTTCTGCTCTCTTTCCTAATTCTTTCTGTCTGTCTGCCGTTCTCCAAATCTTTGGGCGCACAGAGAGTAGAAGTCTGTCTGTATGTATGTATGTCTGTTTATCTGTCTGTCTGTCTCCGTCCGTCCGTCTGTCTCTGTTGGTTTTTCTTTCTGTCTGTCTGTCTATCTGTCTGTCTGCAGTCATCTAATTCTGCCTTTCTGCTCTCTGTATGTCCAAAGCATTGGAGTCTCCGTTACAGAGATAGGTTACCCGGATTCAATGTCTTCTATACCATGAGCGATGAACTGTGATGGTGCGTGTGGGTGTCTGCGTGTGTGTGTGTGTGTGTTTGTGTGTGCGCGTGTATGCGTGCGTGCGTGCGTACGTGTGTGTGTGCATGTGTTTGTATGTGTCGGTGTGTTGCGTTCCTCGTATAGCCAGACGTATCTCCTCTTCTTTGACGCAACGGGGAGACCATGAAATTTGACTAATGTGCCAACTATGCACCAGGATGAATTGGTAAATGGAGGGACGAAGTGGTGGATGGATGAATGGACGGATGAAGGGAGGGATGAATTGGTGGATGGATGAATGGATGGATGGATGAATGGATGGATGGATGAATGGGCGGTAGGATGAAGGGTCGGAATGAAGGCATATAAGTATACAAGTAGGCATGCGATTCATAACAAGTAGGCTAAGCCTATATGCATAATAATTATTATCACCGAAGCCTGCTCTATAATCACACAAGTCAAATGCACATATTTCATTCCAGATACCAGCGAGTTCACTTTTCTGTCCTTTCCACTCAGCAGATGGTTCAATGTCTGTAGGACTGCTTCACACCACTCTTCCATACCTTCCATCCATTCTCTTCCATTCTCTTCCAATGTCTTCCCTTCTCTGCGTGCCCTCAATCATTCCAAACACCAGCGAATTGATTTTTGCGTCCTCTACCTTTCTGCAGAAGTCCAAATATTCGCTGATTGACCATACGCATCAGGTTCCCAGTCATTGCCAATCGTCTGCAAAATCATTGCTGTTGATCATCTGGGTCAAAAGAGTGGACGAAAAGAATAGGAAGACCGCATAGCGAAAGCACAGACGACATCGAAGAATGCAGGGTGTGGGAAAAGTCTACGGAGACTGAGCCATATTGATAGATCCAGGTGCATGGAGACACATTGTGAAGCGGGCATTGGACACATAGACCAAGTCTGACCAACTGGTACCATTTGGCGTAGGCAGGAATTTATGATGAGGGTTTTGGGGTTTTATGGCCTTGCCGGATGCCCTTTCTGACACCAACCCAGCAGTATTACAGTAAATAAAAGGGGAATAAGGTAACAAAGGGAATAAAGTTTAAAAAAACAATTGTTACCACTAGCAGTTGTTTTGTTTTTCTTGTTTAAGTGGATAAATAACCTTTTAAAAACTTTTTCCCTAGGCCAATGGAGGGTTTAACCCCGAACTCCTTGCCTACGCCACTGACTGGCATTGCACGTTGGTTATTGGTTCATTGATTGTTTAATGCTCCTGTAACCAGATGGGACATGCCATAACAAATTATTTAGAGTTTGTATGGTGAGACAAGCGAGACTTGGTGTAGTGAACCCACCGTGAATCCGATGCCAACGGTGGCTGCGAACGATCCTGTCTGGAACTTTCCCTGGTCGAACTGAACGAGGAGGGACGTCTTCCCCACACCACTGTCACCCACGAGGATCGTCTGAAACAGGAAGCAGATGAGGTTGGGTAGAAGCGCTATGAAAATTCTAATGCCAATGCTGCCGATGTTGTTGCTGTTGCTGTTGTTGTTGTTGTTGTTGCTGCTGCTGCTGCTGCTGCTGCTGCTGCTGCTGCTGCTGCTGATGATGATGATGATGATGATGATGATGATGGTGGTGGTGGTGGTGGTGGTGGTGGTGGTGGTGGTGGTGGTGGTGGTGGTGATGATGATGATGATGATGATGATGATGATGATGGTGGTGGTGGTGGTGGTGGTGGTGATGATGATGATGATGATGATGATGATGATGATGATGATGATGATGATGATGATGATGATGATGATGATGATGATGATGATGATGATGACGATGACGATGGCGATTACGACTACGATAACGATGACATGACGGCGGCGACGACGACGATGACGATCATGATGACGATAATGATGACGATTGTAGAAGTGGTGGTGGTGACAATGATCTTCACGATCATTGTTAGTACTATGACATTGATGACAGAGACGTCTCTCAGCAGCAAACAATAGACCAGCTATCATACATGTACACAACCATCTATCCCGCGGTGAATCACAGTCGATGTGACCCACTGCATGACAACCGTTGCCATGGCAATGGTTGCTAACGATGCAAAACCATGCACGCTAATCGACCGCTGTCTATGTTATGAGCCACACAGATCATACTACACTTTCAAATGCGTCCGATAGGTTGCGCCACATCCACACCTTCCACCGGAAGTAGCTGTACGTCAACGGCGGAAGTGTCATGGCCACCGTTGTCAATGGCAACGAACAGCAGACGACGCGACATTTCTATGTGTGCACTTACCCACTCCACAGCACGCCATATCTCCCAGTGGTCCCGTCGGCCATTGCGGCTGTGGACTGCTGGACGTAGTTAGCGACTATACAGGTTTAAGAAGCGATTTAGCCTGGGGGCAAAAACCCTAAATTTCCCAGCAACCCCGGGTAGCACTGCTGGTAATGTAATAAAATTGCGGCAGCCATGAGCTGGCACCCATCCGTCATGTTGTTGATGTTTAAATAGACAGTTGATGTTGAATTACTGTCATTGATTCAGAGGAGAGCATTGACAACGAGATGGCGATGATCTTTAAAAAGAAATACTCAAGAAATGACAAAAATTATTTGGAAAAAAGCTGTATCAGATTTTTCCATAAACGCTTAGCGTCCCCACAATTGTTCTATTCTATTCTATTCTATTTTGGGATTTTAAATGCGCCTCTCACAGTACAATCTAATCAGAGCCATTTATATTTCCCAGTGCGAAGAACTCCTGGAAAAAGAAAAACAATGCAGAAAAAGTATAAAGCCTTCAGATAAAATCTGAGCACGAATAGTGGGAACGCCATTCCACAGTAAAGCGCAAATAGGGGCAAAGGCGCGATGTTGGGCTGTGGCAGTCCGAGATCGTGGTACAAGAAGATCATGGCGGTCTAAAAGAGCGGTCTAAAAGAGCGGAGAGGACGTCCAACGGTAGCTGAGAAAGGCTTCCTAATAGTCGAGTGCAGCCGTTTGCCTGAATGTGCAATGCATTGTGTCTGTTATAAGTATTCTCGCTATCATCGCCTTCATTACACGAACTTACATCGATGCCGCCGGGAAATGATCTCAGCTCCTGATATGCGCTTACAATCTCAGAGAAAGTTTTGTAGCCTAAACCAAAATCATTTCTCGATGACAGACCTGGGCAAAACGCATTCCCCCGTGTCAATTTCTGACACAAAATGCAGCAGGTCCAATCTAAAGAATTACCGCTTGGCACTCCATTTATTGAATGTGCTAAGTTAGGTCTAGTATGATAATGTCTTGCCAACTTAACAAAACCACCGAAATCTCCATAAAATAATCAATTAACATAAATATAAAAATATTGAGCAGACCTTTAACGTCGAAAATGCCATCAATTACTAACCGGAAGTCTCAAAAATCAGCCCAAAACGTTTAAATTGTCACTACGCAACCCAGTAAATTGCCCAAATTGACATAATAAACCTTGCCAAAATATGACCAAATTTCTTTTTTCTTGAATACAGTTCAAGATGTGCACACGTTTAGTTCGCTTAGCAAGAACATAAATAACTTATTTAAAAAATCGTGCTTCTAGGTGGTCAATGCACAATGCAGGGGGTTGATGACTTTAACAGAACGCACTATAATAACCCACATTGCTATGAAAACAGAACAATGCCAAAGTATAGTGTTGTTGATGTTTTAATAGACAGTTTATGTTGAATTCCTGTATAGTGTTGGTAAAAGTTAAGATAATTATGAAATAATCCAGGCTTTTAAAGCATCTGTGGCAAGCGTTTAAAAGGTGTCTAACTACACCTTTCCATCTTACTGTGTTTAACGATATTGTGCGCATACGAAGACCGTTTACGTTGCCCTATAATTAGTTTTTGTCACAACAGAAGGACCAGCTCCACGATTCAACCCAGCCGAAAATGTATAGCAGTTCTTGAAGTAATTTGAAGGTGTCTAACAAGACTACACTGGTTTCCCAATTTTTCATCGACATCCTGAGGTATATAGAGCCGTGTGCGACTTCACGTAGACTTCTAGCCTATTACATGAAGTTTCAGAATATTCCGGGCGACTCTAAAGATTGGATGGATCTTGGATGGATCGAGATTTTAACGACAGTTTACGACAGCAAAGGCCGTTGCGCTTGACAGAAATAAGTTTTGGGATATTGCAGGCCCTGCAGCCCTATAACCCATCGATTAGATGCACCTGACGATTTCTGTGTTATAAAGGTGTCTAATATACGACCATATAATTTCCCAATGTTTAGCGACACCTTGGGTCGTCGAACCGATCTCACTGTGATGATGACGACGACGACGAATACGACGACGACGACGACGACGATGTTGATGATGATGATGATGATGATGATGATGATGATGATGATGATGATGATGATGATGATGATGATGATGATGATGATGATTATGACGACGACGACGACGACGACGACGACGACGACGATGATGATGATGATGATTACGATGACGATAATGATGGTGATTGTAGTAGTGACAATGATCTTGACGATCATGATGATGATGATGATGATGAACATTGTTAGCATAGTGACATTGATGACAGAGACGTCTCTCGTCAGCAAACACTAGACCAGCTATCATACATTTACACAACAATCTATCCCGCAGTAAATCACAGCCGATGCGACCCACTGCCTGACAACCGTTGCCATGGCAATGGTTGCTAACGATGCAGAATAACATGATGCTAATCGACCGCAGTCTATGTTATGAGCCACACAGATCACACTTCACTTTCAAAAGCGTCCGAAAGGGTGCGCCACATCCACACCTCCAACCGGAAGTAGTAATACGTCAACGGCGGAAGTGTCATGGCGACCGTTGTGAATGGCAACGAACAGCAGACGACGCGACATTTCTATGTGTGCACTTACCCACTCCACAGCACGCCATATCTCCCAGTGGTCCCGTCGGCCATTGCGGCTGTGGACTGCTGGACGTCGTCGTCGAGAGCAATTGAACGAGAAGTCGATGGATCAATAAAACACTGGGTGAGACGGGAAGACGTAATTGCTCTTGTAATTGGGTATTTGTGTGGCAACGCTTAGAAAGATATACCAGCCAGAGGCACACTCACTATCTCTATGTCTCTCTGGCTCTGTCTACGTCTCTCTCTAGCTCAACTTGTGTCTCTGTGTGTCTCTCCGTCTGTCTGTCTGTCTCTCTGTATGTCTCTACCTCTCTCTCTTTCTCTCTCTCTCATACTCCTTTTGTCTCTCTCTCTCTCTCTCACACACACACACAAACTCTATCTATTTCTGTCTCTGTCTCTATCTGTCTCTTTCTGTCTCTGTCTCTCTCTCCCACCCATATCTCTACCCTTTTGCTGTATCCCTCTCTGTGTGTCTGTGTTTGTCTCTCTCTCACACACACACACACACTCTCTCTCTCTCTCTCTCTCTCTCTCTCTCTCTCTCTCTCTCTCTCTCTCTCTCTCTCTCTCTCTCTCTCTCTATCTATCTATCTAGCTATCTATCTATCTATCTATCTATCTATCTATCTGTCTGTCTCTGTCTTTCTCTACCCCTTTTGCTGTATCCCTCTCTGTGTGTCTGTGTGTGTCTCTCCCTCACTCTGTCCCTCTGTCTTAATCTCGTAATCCCGACATAATCCGTAATCCATCACCATTTGATCGTACCATCGACATAGTACACGGTCTCTCGACTCACTACAGCCGAGTTGGCTATTATAGGGAGGGAGGGTTCATGTGTAGCGGAAATCCTGAACCTAATCTATGCAATGGCAGGAATCTGAACTAACCTACCAACCCCTCGGCTGACAGTCAAACATATTAACCACGAGAGACTACTACCATTTAGCTGCAAGCAAGCAGTCATCCGTTTTCGTGTTTCAAAATTTATTCGATCTAAGCGCTGCAACTGAGAAATTTACATTTAGAAATCTATTTTATGAAAACACATGTTTTCTAAATTTCCTGCTTTGCATTGTGAAAGCTATTGCATGCTTAACAATTTAAAGTTTAAACGTGAAGGTTGTGTCTTGCCCCTCCGGAAAAACATCTGCAGTCACCCATTACTTCTAATACAGACAAGAACTTTAATAGGGATGAGGTTCGAAGTTGTACTCTTCGCTCTTTAAGGTGCAGACCATTCAATCCAATTGGCTGCAGAACCCAAAAATACGGACATCTTAAGACAGCATCACGATAATCTGGCATCGCGACATTATACACGTAAATCCACATCAAAGTCTTTGTCCAACGATCCAATACAGAAGTCCGGATTACCACCACCGGAAATCTATTGAGACAAGCCAACTCATTAGGTCGCCAAGACCCGGATGTTCCCCATTTGCCGTCACGTGGCTGCAAATACAGTTACCATGGAGACGAGCGGGTTCCAGAAAGCCATTCAAAGATTTCGAGTGGTCATACACAGCAGCACTACAGCAACCGAGGGTTTATATATATATATATATATATATATATATATATATATATGTATATATATATATATATATATACGTGGATGTCCGCGTTCACACATTCGCCACCTCTATATGGCGCGTTTGAAGCATCTCTCAGGCACGTTCAAATATTTACAGATAAAGATTTATTCATGCATAAATATTTATATATGAGACCAATATACTGGTGGTTCTAGCAAATGGCACCCTAATTTATCGTGAACGCCGTATAAAAATAGTAGTTTACATAATATGGACCTATATTGTGTAGACATAATATAAAATAATGTTATATACACCATAATTATAATGTGCAGATAGACACCAGAAATGTAGTAACTACTCGGATAGATTCATTTCTATATGCTTCCCGATTAGACACGCAGCATTCATTCATTCATTCATTCATTCATTCATTCAAGGATTTATATAGCGCCTAATCAAGGAACCTACTCAGAGGCGCTCCCGACTCCAGCACGGCGAAATAGAACAGTTTTAAGTGCTTATAGAATGTGTCAGCCTATTCGAATTCTACTCGATAGGCAATTTAATAGGTCTCTGTAATGAAGTGTTAGTGACTTCATTTTCTTAGCCTCGGCATATGAGGAGGGTGGGTGGCCACAGTCTTCTCCTCTCCGTCTCATCGTTCCACCAACTGCTGCGTACAGTCATCGAGCGCATGCAGTATATAGCCAACGTCGTTTGGGTGCAATGCATGAGCAGAAAATAATGTCGAACAGAATTTCTGCCCTAGCGAGATTTGAACCCCAGATCTCACGGTTGACTTTCCAGCACGTTAACTATACTGCACTGCAATTCATTATTAAGCTTATAATATTATCAGATGTTTACGAAAGGCTTCTTCGACTGCTTAACCATCTCCAGTGTTTATTGTTTAACGTCGTCATACGGCATCATGGGCCGTTGACGACAATTTACAGCATTATAGGCTACAGTGGAGTAAAAATGAATTAATAGTGTCCATAATTATCAGTGGCGTAGACAAGGTGGTTTCGGGGATTAACCCCCTCCCCTCCCCATTGGCCTAGGAAAAAAGTTTTTTAAATTTTACTTATCCACTTAAATAAGACAAAAAATTGTAGTAACAATTGTTTTTCTTACTTTTATCCCTTTGTTACTTTATTCCCTTTTTTATTTACTGTAACACTGTTGGGTTGGTGTCAGAAAGGGCATCCGGCCAGGCCATAAAACCCCCAAACCTGCCTTCATAAATTTCTGACCATGGCACTGATAATTATACACCATTCAACGCTGTCTTGGCGTAACGTCACAATTAGTGTTCATTGCTTGACAGCAAAATGTTTTACAGTTAATTACATCAACAGAACTATGCATGACTATCATACAATTTATACGTTGCAACTGAAATTTAAGAGCATTTGTTGACACTGATTTGAAGGTGTCTAATCAGACTCTTATCTTAGAGGAAACAAACGCTGGTGTGAGGATAGCGGGCAGGACACTGAACAATTTAAGATATGCGGACGATACAACGTTACTGGCAGGGAAAGTGGAAGATCTAAAAGATATCATCAGAAAATTAAAAACAGAAAGCGAGAAGGCTGGACTGTATTTCTGTTGGACTTTATAGATCTAGCGCTATACAACGACTATGATTATCCTAACATTATGTAGTCGTCGGTTCTTCTTTCTCGTGTACAGTTCTTCCTTTTCCGGTAATGGCTGAATGACAGCTAAGTTCAGTTCTGGATCATGGCGATTAATCTTATTAAAATCTTATCGTTTACAAAGTGATCCGCTTCGTTTCTTAACAGGTTATGGCCCCAGCAAGCCTAGAGCACGTAATGATCACAAAAGTTTATGATTCGGAACTTTAATAAGGTATATAAGGATAATCCGGTCAACTGCGCAGTATAGCGTGACTGTTTTCTTACATCGCGACAGAAATGCGAGAAACAGTTGTTTATTTCTTTTCACCGAAAGAATAAAGATGACGGATAAAGGCTCAGGTAAAATCGCAAAATTGAACAACCGAAACTACCAGATTTGGAAGTTTAAAGTTGAACTTCTGCTAATTAAAGAGGATTTGTGGGACATTGTCACTAAAGAAACCCCCGATCCTATTACGGAAGCGTGGCAAAGTAAAGATGGAAAAGCAAGACCCACGATAGGTTTGTTAGTTGAAGACAACCAACTTCATCTAATAAGGAAAGAAACTACGGCAAAAGGTTCATGGGAACAATTAAAGAAGTATTATCAAAAGGCAACACTGTCCAGTAAAGTCAATTTATTGAGAAAACTGTGTGCATTAAAGTTAACAGAACATGGTGATATGCAAAACCATCTTGCGGAAATGGAAAATTTAATTGATCAGCTCACGGCGTTGGGAGAAACGTTGGCAGAGCATTTAACAGTTGCTTTCTTCCTCAGTAGCCTTCCAGAAAGTTACGGGACACTGATTACGGCATTAGAAAGCAGACCCGAAGGTGATTTGACTGTTGAATTAGTCAAAAACAAACTCCTTGAAGAGTTTACAAGAAGGACAAGTAATTCCTCAACACATAAAGGACAGGAATTAAAGGTTTTAAAGGCAACAGAATCAGAAACAAATCCTAAGAAACATCGCACATGTTACTTCTGTAGGAAACCTAACCACTTAAAAAGAGATTGCAGAAAGTACATCCAGTGGAAGAAAAGAAATCCAGACCACGCGGTTAAAACGTTGAGAGAAAATTTCAATGAAGAAAAACCAACAGAAAGTGTAGCACATACATGTCTTAAAGCAAACGAAAAAGACATAAGCAGTGTTTGGCACGTTGATTCCGGTGCAACAACACATATGTGCAGTAACAGAAATTTCTTCTTGAACATTAACAGACAGTACAACAGTGAAGTTTTTCTCGCTGATGGTCGAAAGATTAAAACAGCTGGAAGTGGTAATGTGACGATAAATTTCATAAAGGAAAACGGAGAAATACATGTTGCAAAATTGTGTGGAGTCTTGTACGTCCCACAATTGAAAGGAAATTTAATTTCAGTAAAGAAACTTGTCAGTAAAGGTTGTGAAGTGAGTTTCAAGGAAAACAAATGCACTATCATAAAGGATGGAGAAGCAATAGCAATTGCAGATGACAAAAATGATTTGTTTGAATTGAGAATCTCTGACCAAACGAATAAAGTAAAGGAAACACATATCGCACAGGTTGCACAAAGTTGCACAGGTTGCATACACGTTTGGCATAACAGAATGGGACACAGAGATCCAAAAGCCATACAAAACATGGTGAATCAGAATAAAGTATCAGGAATCATCATCAAGCCGTGTAAATTCTCAAGTGTGTGTCAAACAAAGATGACAAGAAAGTCAATTCCAAAGAAGTCAGATTCCAAGTCAGATGAGATTCTAGACTTAATACATACAGATGTTTGTGGACCAATGCAGACAACAACACCTGGTGGGAAAAGATATTTCATGACGATGATTGATGATTACAGTAAATATACAGAAGTGTATTTATTGGCAAATAAATCTGAAGTACCTGAAAAGATTCAGGAATACGTAAAGCATGTTCAGACAAGGTTTGGTAAAACACCGAAAAGAATTCGATCAGATAGAGGAGGGGAATACACAGCTCAAAGGTTACAGAATTTCATGAAAAGTGAAGGAATTCGAGCAGAATTCACAAACCCTTATACTCCTCAACAGAATGGTTGTGCGGAAAGAAAGAATCGTTATCTCACCAAGATGACAAGATGCATGTTAAAGGATGCAGATCTACCGCTACAATGTTGGGGTGAAACCATAATGACAGCAAACCATTTACAGAACAGATTACCAGTTGAAGGGATTGAAGGCACTCCTTATGAAAGATGGAACAAAAGAAAACCAAATTTAAGCTACATAAAGAGATTCGGATCTAAGGCGTACGTAGCAATTCCTGCAGAGAAAAGACAGAAATTGGACGATAAAGCCAAGAAATTGACCTTCGTTGGTTATGAAAGAGGCACAAAAGGTTACAAACTACTAGATGTGAATACTAACAAAGTATACGTCAGTAGAGATGTAATTTTTCTCGAGACAGATCCACATTTGTCAAAAGAGGGTGATTTTGATTTGGATATTGAAGAGCAGTCATCAAATTCAGATTTTGATGATGAAACTATTCTTTTTCCGACACATCAATTACCCGAGGAAGAAATTACACAAACTGATAAGGAAACTACAGACACTACAGACACTCAGGTAAATTTAAGAAGATCAGAAAGAGTCAACAAGGCAAAACCGCCTGAAAGACTAATTGAAACCATGAATAAAATAACAACGGTTGAGTCAGAACCAAGAAGTTACAAGGAAGCAATATCTTGTCAACAACAAGAATCCTGGCGGAAAGCAATGGATGATGAAATGAAATCATTGAATGAAAATGGAACATGGATCTTAACAGAATTACCTGAAAACAAAACAGCCATTGGTAGCAAATGGGTTTACAAAATCAAGAAAGATGAAAAGGGAAATATAACAAGATATAAAGCTCGTTTAGTAGCACAAGGATATTCTCAGAAATTTGGAGAAGACTATGATGAAGTATTTGCTCCAGTAGCAAAACCATCAACTCTGAGAACTATCTTGACTATAGCAGGTTCTAAAGGCATGATAGTAAAACACTATGATGTGGAAACAGCTTACCTGAATGGTGACCTATCTCATGAAGTCTACATGAAACAACCTGATGGATATCAGAAAGGCACTACAGAAGTCTGTAAATTGAAAAAGAATTTATATGGACTTAAACAAGGAGCAAATGAATGGAACAAAAAGCTCAATGAAGTACTTGTCACTGATGGATACAAGAGAAGTGACAATGATCTATGTTTATATTCAAAACAGTACGATGATGGATGGATTTACATCTCAATTCATGTGGATGACCTGATTGTAGCATCGACACAATCTACAATGTTAAAGAAGTTTGAAGAACTTATGAATAAAACTATGGTCATGAAGGATCTGGGCGAATTGAAATATTATCTTGGAATACATTTCGAGAGGGACGAGCAAGGAATTTTCTCGTTACATCAAACAAGTTATATAGAAAACAAATTGAAGAAATACAATTTGGAAAACTCCAGACCATCTAACATTCCAGTAGATCCAGGGTATCAAAGAAGACAAGAAGTCGAAATTGATAAAGATGATAAGGAAATGTACAGAAGTGCAATTGGAGCACTAAACTACCTAGCAACCAATACTAGACCAGATATTGCAGTTGGTACATCAATACTTTCAAGATCTGTGAACAATCCAAAAGAAAGTGATTGGGTTGAGGTAAAGAGAATTTATCGCTACTTGAATCACACTAAAGATATGAAACTCAAGTTGGGAAATGTTGACGAAACCAAGGTACAGTTGATTGGTTATGTTGACGCAGATTGGGGTGGAGATGCCAAGGACAGGAAATCGAATACAGGGTATGTATTCAAATATCTTAGAGCACCAATATCTTGGTCAAGCAGAAAACAAGCTATGGTAACATTGTCATCAACTGAGGCTGAATATATTGCTTTGACTGAAGCTGCTCAAGAATCAATCTGGTTAAGAAGACTATTGGATGATTTAAATCAAAACATAGTTGAACCTACTGTGTTGTTTGAGGATAATCAAAGCTGTATAAAACTGCTACAGAATGAGAGAGCCAGTCACAGAACAAAGCATATCGGAACTAAATATCATTTCGTACGGGAAATGTACAGAAAGAAGGAACTAGACATTAAGTATTGTCCTAGTGAACACATGATTGCTGATCTCTTAACTAAGCCTTTGGAAGCAGTTAAAACTAGGAAGTTTACTAGTGAAATTGGGCTAAATTGAGAGAACAGTTTATTCTTTGTGATGATGTTATGGTAAAGTAGTCGTTAAGGAGGGGTGTTGGACTTTACAGATCTAGCGCTATATAACGACTATGATTACTCTAACATTATGTAGTCGTCGGTTCTTCTTTCTCGTGTACAGTTCTTCCTTTTCCGGTAATGGCTGAATGACAGCTAAGTTCAGTTCTGGATCATGGCGATTAATCTTATTAAAATCTTATCGTTTACAAAGTGATCCGCTTCGTTTCTTAACAATTTCAACTTAAAGAAGACCAAAATCATGACCACGGAAAATTGGACAAACTTCGAGGTAGATGGAGAGGAGATGGAGGTGGTGACAAGTTTCTGCTTCTTGGGAGCCATGATAGAAAATGATGGCGGATGTGACAGAGAGATACGACGGAGGATTACATTGGGAAAGTCTGCAGCAAAGGGACTAGAAAAATATGGAAGGATAAACATGTGAGCCTGATGACAAAGACAAGAATTGTAAAGGCAATGATATTCCCAGTGGTGCTGTATGGATGTGAAACGTGGACAAAAACAAAGGCCTTAGAAAGGAAAATCGATGCTTGCGAAATGTGGATATGGAGGAAGGTATTGAGAACCCCATGGATCGAGAAAAGAACAAATGAATCCATATTACTAGAGATAGGTCAGGCACGAGGGAATATGTCATTAGGGCAGAGAGCGGCAAGGCAGAAGTTGACATTCTTCGGACATGTGATGCGAGCAAACGGCCTGGAAAAGGAGATGATGCTGGCCTGCGGAGAGGGAGGAAGAAGGAGAGGACGCCCGAGAAGGAGGTGGATGGAAGAAATACACGAGAGAACGAAGATGAACCTGGAAGAACTGAGAAACGCGACGGAAGATCGTAGCAAGTGGAGAAGGTTGACCATGGCGGTCGCTAAGATTCAAAGAATCGACGGCACAAGGTGACAAGGTGAATCAGACTCTAGAGTATTTTCGAATTTTTGCCCACATCTTCGGCAACTATAAAGCCGTTTACGACTTTACGTAGAGTGAAGTAGAGTAAAGCCGTAGAGTGAAGCCGTAGAGTAAATCCGTTTACTACTTTACGTAGACCTATTTCAATTTGGTTTTTGAATATTCCCGGACGACTCTAACGATTTTATGGGTAGCAGCGGCGCCCGCAGGATTTTTTTCTTGTACGCACAGAAATTTTCGATGGAGCGGGAACAGGGAAAAATTTTCGTCAAAGTCGCCGAAAAAACTGATGACCTTTTTTTAGTCATCAGCCAAAAATTTTCAAAAAACATACCTTTTCCATCCGCCGAAAAAAATGATGACCTTTTTTTTAGTCATCAGCCCCTCAAAAAAATTTTTTAGTCATCGCGCTGTACGCACTTGCGTACGTGCAAGTCTGCGGGCGCCGCTGATGGGTAGACCTATATCCGAGTTTAACGACAGTTTGCAATCGACACAATCCATTTTTGCTTGCATATTGCAGCTACAGTACAGTAATAGCAAATAGTTCTATCGATTACAGACCACTGACGAATAATAATATGTGTCAAAATTATTTTTTATTGTTAACGACATCTTGCAATGTTGAAGATGCCTGAGCAACTCTGACGATAGATGAATGCAGAATTGGACGACTCTTATTGCAACAAATAAAAGGCCGAAAAAGCAAAACGGAAATAATAATAATAATAATACGCGAAACTGCCGCTTTTGCTTCCATCAGTCTAGCCTGGGACTATAATTACTGACAAGATATGAAGCCGATTACCAGTGGCGTAGCCAGGAGGAATTTATGATGGGGGACTGGGATTTTTATGGCCTGACCGGATGCCCTTCCTGACACCAACCCAACAGTATTACGGTAAATAAAAGGGAATAAAGTAACAAAGGGAATAAAGTGAAAAAATAATTGTTACTACAAGCAATTGTTATGTTTGTCTTATTTAAGTGGATAAATAACCTTTAAAAAACTTTTTCATAAGCCAATGGGGGTTTTAAACCCCCGAAACCCCCTTGGCTACGCCACTGTCGATTACAGTTGTCAGATTTTCTGGGGGAAAAAAGTCATTTCTGGGTAGAAAACTTTGCCTTCCCTGGAGATGTCTAGTTTAAAAAATAGCTGGTTATGGACTCGTATTATGGACTGGTATTATTTCACAATGAACTTGTATCATCAGTGGAACATCAAGTCGGTCTTCTGTGATTGTGTTCCGAAGAGTATAGATCTACCCGGTACTTTATGTTTGCTCTACTTACGAGAATGTTCTTTTGGCTTTGGCACTACAAACTGGAATAATATATTCAGCATGGTATGAACAGTTGAAAGAGCATCAGCAGGACATGAATTCAAAGCCTTGATTGCTGAAGTAGATGAGCATGTGGCGCCAAGGCCTACTCATACGACACATTGAGTAAAGAGGGGTGCACGTTGTGTATGAATTTCAAATGGACAGGCCATGATTCGCCTGAGTGACCCCTCTATCCGCCCCTATATAGTGTAGCATAGTATATATAGCACAGTATAGTACAATGTATAGTACAGTATAGTATACATGTATAGTACAGTGCAGTACAGTGCAGTACATTATAGTATAGTATAGTATATTATAGTATAGTATAGTATAGTATAGTATAGTATAGTATAGTATAGTATAGTATAGTATAGTATAGTATAGTATAGTATAGTATAGTATAGTATAGTATAGTATAGTATAGTATAGTATAGTATAGTATAGTATAGTATAGTATAGTATAGTATAGTATAGTATAGTATAGTATAGTATAGTATAGTATAGTATAGTATAGTATAGTATAGTATAGTATAGTATAGTATAGTATAGTATAGTATAGTATAGTATAGTATAGTATAGTATAGTATAGTATAGTATAGTATAGTATAGTATAGTATAGTATAGTATAGTATAGTATAGTATAGTATAGTATAGTATAGTATAGTATAGTATAGTATAGTATAATGCAGCACAGTTCAGTACAGTGTTTTATTTAAGTCAAAGTGCAGTTAGCAAACGGTATAGCCTAAAGAATACACTTACTTACTTACTTTTACAGCATGACAAGTTGTTACAGGAGTCGAATTTGCCCTAAACCCCTCCACATGAATGTTGCCTTACAAAGGAAGAATTTAATTTTGTCCTCTTTCATTCTGGCTTTGGACTGGCACTGTCAGGGAAGGGACATTGGCGGAGTTGAACAACTGACGCTAGTTCTTACTAACACGTTGTTATGCCGCCTTGCTTCTTCATATGATTAGGTTCAGGTCGACAAAGGAACAGTTTTTCACTCGAATTCCATTCCTCAATTTTCCATCTTTAAACGACATCATTCCTATCATGCAGGGGAATTGAATTAACGTTGACTTTGTCACTGCTCTAGATCAGTCACGTGCTGGCAACGAAAAATATATATATATAGCCACTCGAACATAAAACTTAAAGGTGTGTAACTGTTTTACCAGTTTACTGTTTTAACTTTAAAATATGTGCAGGTCTATGCATGCGAACAATGAGTGCGATAAGTTTCTCGCATGCAGTGGTTATGGGAGTTATTCAGCAACTAATGCCTGAGTGTCACGCATCAAGGATACATTGTATAGCAAAGCAGCAGCGGCAACTTAATGTAGATAATTTTGTTGAAGGAAGAAAAATTACAATCGAAGGCTTGTAACTCAATTTTGGTAGCATATTCAAATTAAAACAAATCAGCTTCAAAACGTTAAACTTTTGTTACTTTGCATATCTTTAATTATTTGGAGAGACTTATAAGCTACTCAGAACATTATTCCTATGTAAACCGCGGGGTGCGGTGGTGTAGTGGTTATGTTCGTTGCCCTTCAGCCGAAGGGTTGCATGTTCGAATCCACCTCAATTCGCCGCGTAGGGACCTTGGGCAAGTCCTTCACTCGCATGCAATTGCTCAGCGCTTCGGCGTGAAACTCCGATGCAGTGTCCGCTCTGCAGTCGGGAGCGTCTGTGCTTGAAGGGGCGCTATAACAAGTTCACAAACAAACAAACAAACAACGCAATAGGATTGACGTTGACCTTACGTAATATGTCTCAAAGCGGTAATTGGTCAACAGACTCCACACAACTGCCACGATATTTTGAATGGTCACAGTAGAGCTTAGAGAGTGACTGGACGGTCATGGACGTTATCCGGCAACTTATTTTAAAATCTAAGCGCCGCCCGGCCACTTATTTGGCCAGCACAGCCTCGAACGTTAAGGGACGTCCATACACTTCTTTTTTTCTACAATTTGAACACCGGTCAAATACTAACGGATGGATTGATCCAGATTTGTCGACGGCTTATAATAGTAAAAGAATTTTGGCAGAAAAAACACCAATCGACTCAATTAATTAGCACTAAGTTGAGACTTGGCAGAGTTTTTAAGTGCACCCCACTGACTAAAATACCAAACGTCCCCATAAATCCGTGCTGTGCTCGAGCCGTCTTCTTGGAAAATGGCGGCCCGTATTCGGTTTTTCGGTAGTAACTCAAGAACCGTCACAGTTACTAAGACATATAAAATTGCAAAACTGATCATCATTTAAAGACGAACAAGTTTGATATATAACACTTTGTTTCTAGGATTAAAAATAAAAATGTTAGAGACATGATTTTTAATCATCATTCACAGCACACTATTCCCATAATGTTCTTCCCGCCATAATATTTTGTATGTGGCATTAAAATACATAACGATGACTACTTTATCATATGTAACATTTTTATTTCTAATCATATAAACAAATGTTATACAACAAACTTATTTGTTTATATATGAGGATCAGTTTTGCCATTTTATATTTCTTAGTATCTGTGAAGTTTTGGAGTTATTGCCAAAAAATCGAATATAGGCCGCCATTTTCCAAGAGAACGGCTCGAGCACAGCTCGGATATATGGGGACTTTTGGTATTTTAGTCGGGGGGGGGGTACTTAGCAACTCTGCCAAGTCTCTACTTAGTGCTAATTTGTTGAGTCGATTTTCCTAAAATGCTTCCACTATTATGACAACAGAGGCCGTTTCCCACGAAAAAATTTGTTTGACATAGTACCGCTTTTAAGTACTAACTTAGTAACTTCACTGCCTGCGAAGAAATTTATATAGGTCTATATAACCTCGTATGTAACAAAATTAAAGGTGTTTAACTGTTTACTCATACACTCACTCAGTTTTAGTCATTCAAAATCAAAACAAGACACCCTATTATAGACCGTCTAGAAATGATTAAGTCAAAGCAACTGACTTTAATTTCATTCAATTCTCTACCAGTTTCTTCTACGTCTTATCAACCATGATATCAACCGACCTTTCACCTGGTAACCTTGAATTATCGAGAAATGAATAGTTTTGGGATATGAGTCAAGAATAGTCGGGTCAATTTTACATTTCCATCACTTTCAAAAATGACCCGGGAACCATTCTGAACTGCCTTGGACTTCGTGTCTTGGTCTCGGTCTCAATCTTAGTATATCTTCACTGTCTTGGTCTAGTAATACGGTCTTAAAACTCAACTGTCTGTGTCTCGTCTTATTGAAATTTTCAAGTCTAGCATAAAAGTCTGCCGAAATGGTCTAACATCTTAAAATGTTTACTTTCCAAACACCCATTTAAACACATAATAATTATGATTTAAAAGAAACGAACGAGCAGCAAAACTTACTTTAAATTCAACGTCGTCTGCCGGTGGATGTGACGTACTTCCGGTGCTATTATTAGTCGTCCTGACCGTCGCCATCTTTAAACGCACCCACAGCCTAAGAACTTCCTGTCCCTCGTCCAATCGCTTTATTTAGCTCCGCTGTGTATTGCTCTCAGTTCCCTTAGCATACTGGTCTCTATAAGTATGCCTGCGCGCCTCCAAGTGACGGGGAAAATGAGAATTGCGCCTCATAAATCAGAATATCACTGACCGTTGAAACTGGAATCTTGCCATCTCAGGATATTGCCTTCGTAAGCACACACTCACTGAATTTCTCAATCTATACGGTTGAACATAATATGCCACCATAAGTGGGTGTGTGCGAGTGCGTGTGCGCGCGAGTGTGTGATGTGTGTATGGGTATGTGTGCGTGTACGTGTATTTGTGCGCGCGCGCGTGTGTGTGTGCGCTATGCATATGTATGTATATATATTATATATTATATATATATATATATATCCTCAAACGATTAACGCGTGCGATTAATGCGTTAAAAAATTTGCGATTAAAATTTTTAATGCATTAATCGAACGCGTTAAATAGATCTACATGTAATTAAAATGGAATCAAAAGCAGAAAAAGTCGTTTTTGACGGAAAGCTAATATATACTTAAAACTAGTGATACAATCTCTGCAAATATTCCAAGAAAGAAATTGAGTGTCATCGGATAATCAATTCGTCGCTCAATAAATTATTATTATCCCTGCATGTGAACCAAAACATGCAGCGTTTATTGTGTATCGCCGATGTCCACGAAGTTCTTTCAATGTTTTGTCAGACAACATTGACTGAACTCCATTAGATGGCAAGACCATCGGATCCAAGTTTCAAAATATAATATGTTAAATGCTAACAGAACGACGAAAGAGACAAGGTTTGGCAAGAACTGCAACCTCTTATGAAAATTCTGACCAAGTTTATGAGGTTCAATAGTAGGCGTAGGTGCTAATTGAAAAATGCATCAATTGAACCGACCAATGTAAATAAACTGGTCTGCCTAAACAATTGGCTGAATAAATAATTAATTTTGAAAGTGAGAAAAAGGGTTCTCTATAGTGTATCGTAGATGCAAAAAACGATGAAAATAAAATAAAAAACGGAACAAAACGTCGTATTTTTCGAAATAATAAAAAACGACAAAAAACGATAAAAAACGGAAACAGAAAGTAATTTGCCTTTGTTACATCTGAAATTTCATTTTCAGCTTACAAACCTTGCTTACGCAATTTTATCAAGAAACTGCAAATAACACAACTTTATTATTAGGCCAAAATAATTGGTAGCCTATAAGTAACATTAATCTACCACAGTTATTTTTTTCTTATAACTTTGGTTTAATAAGAAATTCGGACAAATTAAAGGTATTGAAATCTTTTCAAATTTAAATTGTAGACATAAGTCCACATTATAAGTTTATGCTGATCGACATAACACAATTAAAATCTAACCAGAAGCAAAATCACAGATGTTTACTAAATTATATATTGTACATTTGTACTTAAAATTGCTACTTATAAATATCACCACTATGCATTTTAAAACAAAGAGTGAGATGTTTGAAATTTATTAACTGATTTTATACAATTCTGACATGCTGATTTCAAATATGATTGTGAAATTTGGCCATCACGTCATGATTTCGCACAAATCGAATTATAATTTTATTGATTTTTACAATTCCATTAAAAGATTTTCTTTTTTATACACTCCAAGGAAATTTTATAGAAAAGGTTTCTAAAAGTCCCCGATGTTAAAATCTCATAAACATATTACAGTGCTCAGTTTTTTACAATTGCAAATGACAAAATCTTGAAAAACAGTGAAACTAAGACAGAAACTGTCTTAGGGACAGAAACGTGTTTTCTTTGATTTTCTTGCGTGTTCTTCCTCTGGCAAACAATCTCTTTTCATCATCCAGCAATAGTCCGCCATCATGCTGACATCCCAACGTCCTTGATAACGGGTTTCCATAATTTTGATGTCCTGATGAAATCGTTCACCCATTTCTTCGCTGAAGTCACCCAAGTTGTCCGGAAAATAGTCGAGGTGAGTGAACAAGAAATGCACCTTGAGACTCATTCTGCAACCAAGTTTCTTAAATGCAGACAACATTATCTTTCACAATCTGCTTATAATTTGGTGCCTTGGTGTTGCCAAGAAATTGGCTCACAACACCCTTGAAACTGTTCCAAGCATCTGCCTCAGCTTTATTCATTGTTTTTTCGAAATCACTGTCTCTAATAAGTGCTCTGATGTTCGGTCCATCGAAAACCCCTGCCTTCAGCTTTTCGGAGCTAATATTCTGAAACTTGGTGCAAATAATCTGAAACAATGTCCTTGCTTATACAATGCTTTTACAAATTGCTTCATGAGGCCAAGTTTAATATGAAGAGGTGGTAACAGTATCTTGTTTGGTTCCACCAGTTTCACATACTTTATGTTTTTTGCTCCTGGTAGAAACTCTGTTCTAGAAGGCCAGTTTTTCTTTTTCCAGTGGTCCTTGTCTGCTCTGCTATCCCACTCACACAGGAAACAGGGCAGTTTTGTATAACCGCCCTGCTGACCCAGCAATATTCCAATTACTTTAAGGTCACCACAAACCAGCCACTGATGTTCATTGTATTTTATATTCTCAAGAAGCATGACCATGTTTTCATAAGTTTCTTTCAGCTGCACCGAATGCCCAACAGGAACAGATGCATATCTGTTGTCATTATGCAAGAGAACAGCTTTTAGGCTTCGCTTGGAAGAATCAATGAAAATTCTCCATTCAATTGCATTGTAATTGACTCCCAACTTTGCTATTAATCCAGGAATATCTGAGCAATATACAAGAGATTCAGTCGTTGAGAAATGGCATGTAAATTCTTCTTCACGGTTTCTGTGCCACGAGAAAGACGTGGTAAAGACGTGCCCGGTGACAGTAAATTCTTGGCTTTTAAGCGTGACCCAAGAAGTTCTGCAGAGACCTTTGGGAGGTCTAAGTCCCGAATTAGATCATTCAGCTCTGCCTGAGAGAACGTTTTAGCAATATCTGTATTGTCTGGAACATAGCTACCAGTGTCAGCATCATCTTCTGTGCTACACTCACTTTCTGTCATACAGTCCTCAATATCCTTTGGTACTGGAATAGGAATGCTGTCATCATGGGGTACCGGTCTCAACGCAGATGGCAAATTTGGATAAGATATTTCCTTTTTATTCTTGTGATTGAAGCCTTTAGTATTAACCATACAAAAGTAACAGTCATCCACATGATTTATAGGCTCGCGCCAGACCATAGGAATTCCGAAGCTAAGGGATTTTTTTACACCTTTGCACCAGTTTCTTAGACCTTCCACGCATGTCTTGCATACGACGTGAGGCGCCCATGATTTGTCTTGGTCTCCTAACTTTATGCCAAAATAAGCACGGTAAGCTTTTTGTACAAACCCAGTTATGTTCTGTCGTTGTTTCCGCAAAGTATAACTTCCACATATATAACAAAATGAATCAGGTGAATTGACACAGCGTCTTCTAAAGTGGCCGCTTACAGATTCAACCATTTTGAATATGAAAATGCTGATTGAGGGAAAACGTGACGTCATACAGAAAAACGGATATCATTTATGAAATCAGCAGACTAAAATCTTTTAGAAAAATTAGTTTTTGGCAAAACATCAGATATCATGCATAGCAGTGTATTAATTATAGGCCCAAGAATTTTATATCAAAATAACTCTTACAAATCTCATTTCTTGTATAGGGATCTACTACATGTATTTCTCAAAATTATAACTTAAACAATTACACAAAGACCCTATAGTTAGCTGAATCCTTGAGAGCACGGTGAAAACGTATGGAATATCAGACAAATGTTAAATTAAGGAAAATAATATTAGACCATAAATGATTAAATAAAGTTACATAAAATTCGAAGAAAACGATGGGAAAAATAAAAAACGAAAAAACGACGTTTTTGGGAGAGAATTAAAAAAAGTTTTTACAACTATGTAGTGTATAGTGTACAGTGTACAGTGTATAGTGTATAGTGTATAGTGTATACCCAATGCGCAAGTGCGAAATCTCTCTTTCATACAAACTCTAACTCTTTTAATCCATGCATAGCGATACCAACTTTAGGTCCCTCTCAACGTGACCGCAGTACTATACTTTTCGCTCTCTAATGTGTGCGCCACTACGTTGGATTCCCTGAGCTCCTATAGGTGATACTTCTAACAATATATACTGCTCTTCCTTCTGTGTCCTAATGCGAGCCGTCCCAATGATCGATCCTTGCTTTGTACGCGGCGCGACCCCTAGTGG
>OX457048.1:14178768-14393768 GCA_949752735.1 Lumbricus terrestris | reverse complement strand
ACCCATGCAGCCAGTTGGCTAAATATTTATCCCGCATTGGCCTAGAATCCCTATAGATGTCGCCACAGCAGAGGAGGAGCGTGTTTTCGGTAGATGGCGTTGCAACAACATTCGTTGCGATATTCATCTTCATTACATCCGCTCACGTTGACTGGCTATCTACTCATCAAACGATATATATATACCGTCTATAACTCTATATCTATGCAGAAGGATGTGGGTATGTATGTATGCATGCATGTATGCAAAAACTATGCATGCATGCATGCATGCATGCATGCATGCATGCATGCATGCATGTATGTATGTATGTATGTATGCATGTATGCATGCATGTATGTATGCATGCATGCATGCATGCATGCATGCATGTATGTATGTATGTATGTATGTATGTATGTATGTATGTATGTATGTATGTATGTATGTATGTATGTATGTATGTATGTATGTATGTATGTATGTCCAAAATGCACGCCCACAGTTTCGCAGCTATTGATCTGAAACTTTGCACCTAGACAGTGGGCCATCAGGACCACCCAGTGGAGGGTTGGCGAATCTCTCCCATCATGTGGGCCCGTGTGTGCGTGTGTAGCATTTTCGGCTGAAGGGCACATATATAAGGTATATTGTATGCTATCTCATCTACCCATCAACCTATATATATATACTTTTATCTTATTAATTAAACTGCAAGCGGGTATCATATATATATATATATATATATATATATATATATATATATATATATATATATATATATATGAATATATATAATGAATCATCCATCTGTATAATATGCATGTATATGTAATCTATACATGGTTGATTCGTTATCAAATCTAGGGAAAGCACCGATGTCCAGTTCGACCCCTTGACACTTGAACTTGACCTTCCTGTATAATCTCCCATAAATCGGTCTGCATGTCTGTACACATAAATACAGAAATTGGATGAATCAATATCGTCGTCGTTTCCATTGCAATCGCCGTTTGTTTTAATCATCGGCTTTATCGACCGTTGCCATGACGCCACTCGCCATCTGGCGAATGGACTGCTAAGCTGTTCACAATGCGAGTTACTTTCCATCGCCGCCTTGCGACTAAAGTAGAACAAAACTTAAGATTTTAGTTAGATGCAGTTTTCCACGGACAAGTGCCTTTTTATGGTTTGTACCGAGGAATTCATTTTGCGCGATATTTAGTTCTTCTTAAAAGTTCCGCGCAGCTGCCACAAACTTCATCTTATTCATTAGCGAATTTTATTTTGCTGCATGTTTCATTTCTCGATTTATCTATCTGAATTTCGTCGTCATGCTCGTTGTTACTAATTTTCATATTTTCTTTAGAAGATGACCGCAGCATTTCGCTTTAAAAGAAAATGCCAGAGTTTCGTTGGACACCTTTATAACATTTACTACAACCGCTATAATTTCTTATCCACGGCAGTTGGCGCAGTCTGAGGATCCTGGGTGGCCGAGTGGGTTGTAGCCCGCTCGCCGCGCCGGCGACGCGGGTTCGATTCCCCGGTCGGATCTTTACATACTGCGGGTTGCTCGGTCGCAATATAAACGTGGAGTCGACGCTGATATCATCTTCGTAATGGAAAAGAGTCGTTAAACCCATACATTTCATTTTTCAGTTGGCGCAGTAAGTAGCTCGTGTAACTACATCGGTAAGATCGCTGGCCGCGCGTTTGAACGCGACTCTGTGAAAGAGAGCGTGTCGACCGCCTTGAGCGTCCTAAGCGCTCATGGACTGCCACCAACTGACATACACAGCGCGCCCCCTCTACGCTGCCCCTGCCTGGTGGGGCCTAATTACTGCTGACGACTTATCAAAACTAGACAGTTTTCATCCTAAGATGGGACGTTACGTCTTTCTGACGCCTGATATTAGGAGCGTTGAAGCTCTTGTACATGACATTGAAAATCGGCTGCCTCGTACAGAAATCCGACTCGACTCACACGTCCTGATTAACATTTTCCCACCGAGAGTTCATAGGACGTAAAAATAATCATCGCTCACGTCCTCAGTTTTGAACTCCCGACTAAGGACGAAAGAACTCATATTTCTCGAGTACTTTACAGATACTCAACCATTGCTCCTCTTTCTGACTTCCACCCATTTGATTGAATTATTATAATTTTCTGTATCATTTCTTATTTGTAACTGGCTGCGGTATGTCAGCAAGCACTCAATAAAAAGAATATTTAGCGAAATCTTGTGTGACAAACTATACGCCCGTGCAGTGCTAGTTTCAGCTTAACGACATAGTAATGAAAAAATCATTAGCATTGCCCTCCTCTTTCATTCACGCTTGAGACTGTCACTGTTACGAACGAACAGTGACCTTCCATCAGACATTCAGTTCATCGTAATACATGCAAACTTTGTAAGAATTAGTTAAGAAATTTTCACAGTTGACGATATTGTAGCGTCGGTAGAAAACGTTTTAAAGGTGTGTATCAGTGCTATATATTATATTATATTATGTTATATTATATTATATTATATTATATTATATTATATTATATTATATTATATTATATTATATTAATTATATTATATTATATTATATTATATTATATTATATTATATTATATTATATTATATTATATTATATTATGCTATAAAAATTATATGTATTATGTATATTCGTTTGATTGACAAAATTATCGGTCGACATAACGCGACAGTTAACAATCACAAAGACAACAGCAGATAAAGCCTAACAAACGGTTTTATACAGAACCCGTGTTATGAAGTTTTTATTGTTTTTCTAGTTAGTTCATACAGATGAGGCCTATAATAGGGCGCAGATTGTATTTGCCAGGATGTCTATCATAGGTGTAGCAACTACGAGTTTCAGTTTTAAAGAGGTGTGATGGCAGAAACCACTGGCATCGCCCTACTCATCAATCATGCTTGGGACTGGCAGTGTTCGTTGTTCGAGTACAAACAGTGAACTGTATAAGTATTACACACGTATTAGATGCTATGCACACGTACAATTTTTATTCACAGCTTAATAATTATAGAGTCGATAGTAAAAGTTTTAAAGGTGTCTAAAGAGACCATAACATAACGACCGTTCATTCTAGTTGGGAAAAATGACTGGAATAAACGTAAGTAATGTTTGAAGAATTGCTGATAATTCTCAATTTCAACGTGAAAAGCCCCATAGCTAGGTTTTGAGAAAAGAACCTAGAAACCTAGGCGAGAGAGATAAAACCTATACCTAGGTAAAAAAAATCTATCAGTGGCATCTCTGACCTCGGGGAACGGGCATTAGCCCCTGGACATTATTCCCCTTGGACATTATCCCCTCCGGTCATTATCCTCCCCGGACAAACGCCCCCGGACATTATTCCCCCGGCGTATAACATTATCCCCAGTCTATGTTATCATTACCTAAAAATGATGTAACAATAGGCCTGTGTTAAATGAATATCTATACATTACACATTAGTCTAACATCCTGTATGAATG
Source organism: Lumbricus terrestris (assembly GCA_949752735.1). NCBI lineage: Eukaryota > Metazoa > Annelida > Clitellata > Crassiclitellata > Lumbricidae > Lumbricus > Lumbricus terrestris. The sequence continues at coordinate 14,390,277 of OX457048.1, read as the reverse complement.
TGTTAAGATAATTAAAGGTTTATTGCATATTTATACATATTATAAAACATTTTAAAGGTCTGAGAGAACGCTAAGAAGTCTTCTAGCTCATACGTAAATGACGTTGACAAACCTTCATTGTAGCCATAACTGATACTAACAAGTAGGCCTGCTTACTGTATTGTATACGATTCCCATTCGCTCATTTCTCTAATTTATTTAATCTAATTTTGAATGGAAACGACGCTAAAAGTGTATACGAGCCTCATACGTATAGCCTAACTGACGTTAGCAAACCTTTGTTGTAGGACACTAAATAAAAAATGTAAGTCTATAGGCCTGATACATTTAGGACCTAAATTACGTTAAGAACTTTTGTTTGCATGCGAATGCCAGTGACAAGTCTTATCGGTTATGGCACTATTCTATGATTTGCACATAGGGGATTTTGTACGGGGAGGATAATGTCCTACGCAAAATCGGGGGAATATGTCCGAAGGGGCTTTTGTCCGGGGGAAATAATGTCCAGGGAGCTAATGTCCTACACCCTCTTACCTCAACGGTCAACAAACATGATGAAGCATCAGTAGTTACTGTAATAGTTGCAGGTTGATGTACTGGTTTGCATGCACGCAAAGATCAAATTTGTGTTTGCATAATTTATAGCTTGAGTATACAGTGTTTTAAAGGTGTTTAAGAAGACGACCATAATACTAGTAAGCCTATCGCCCATGTGCGACAGTTTTACCCTTTCACGAGTCAGCTGCACCCAACCAATGTTTAAGTCTAACTAATTTGATTTGCAGTAATCCCAACAATATATATATATATATCTACTCATTCCTACGCTTAACAGTTCTCTCCTTCTCGTGAACGCATCGTTTCCCATCGCTATCCGTTTCCTGACTTCCCCGTGTCATCTCGCAATCTCTGTGATCAGGCTCCCAAGATAGCAGAACACCTTTATCTGCTCAACCATCACACCATTAATAATTATCGTCATCGTTGCTGTTTATTTTCTACTGATCTTCGTCATGCACTTTAACATCTTTTTGATGTTGATTTCCATCGTGTATTCCATAGAGACCGAGTTTAATCGCTCCATCATCTTCTGAAGGTCCTATAACATTGCCTGATCGTCGGTAAATCTCAAAGTCTTCGCCAATCTGTCTCACACCTTTATTCTCTCTTCCGTGTCTTCTAATGCTTCTCCCATCAGTTCTTCGATGTAAATATTGAACAGTAGTAGTGAGAGCGGGCATCCTTGCCTTACTTTTATGCCAATTACTCCTGGTTCTGAGTATTCACCTTCTTCTCTAATCCTTACTTTTTGACCTATATCCTATGAGTCTTCTATCTTAATTGTCTTAGATATTCCGTCGTTTGAGAGATAGGCTAGATCCTATGTATTACTATGTATTACTTATTAAACTGTATGGATGGATGGATGGACGGACGGACGGACGGACGGACGGACGGACGGACGGACGGACGGACGGACGGACGGACCGACGGACGGACGGACGGACGGACGGACGGACGGACGGACGGACGGACGGACGGACGGACGGACGGACGGACGGACAGATCCAGGTTTAGCGATACCGGGGTAGTTTATGAGAACACAATTAAGGCGCTGCGGTCGATAGAAATTATTTTTGGCATAAATTATTACGGCTTTCTAAATACAGTAGTAATTTCAGTTGAAAAGCTGTAGCTCAACCAAGACCTTGCTGCGTCATCCGTAAAGAAATGTATAGTGTCGAAACCAAGAGTTTTGAAGGTGTGTGATTTGAGCACCGTTATGTATGTATGCGCACTTGTTATAGCGCCCCTTCAAGCTCTCTACTCAGAGGCGCTCCCGACTGCAGAGCGGACACTGCATCGGAGTTTCACGCCGAAGCGCTGAGCAATTGCGAGTGAAGGACTTGCCCAAGGTCCCTACGCGACGACGTGATGTGGATTAGAACCTCGAACCTTCCGGCTTCAAGGCGGCGACGCCACCACTACTCCACCGCGCCCCACAATGATGATGATTTTCGTTTTATTGAACAATCCGGTTGACAGAACGCAATCGGTTACAGCAGCGGCGCCCGCAGACGTACGCAAGTACGTACAGCGCGATGACTAAAAAAAGTCTTAGAAATTCCTGTTATCGTGACCGTCTTTAATACCTTTTAAACGCATCATTAGACGTATTAAATATTCCACACGCGCAACTGTGCTTACCTACGATGGTGTGATGCATGCATTTTTCAAAGAGTATAATTCACCTAAGGAAACTCAGCTGAGTTATTTATGGGGCAATCGAAAATGCCATTTACGGTGTTTAATGAGCATCTCGTCGAGTAAGGATCGAAGTAAATCTTTCATTGAACCAATTATAGCCAATCGGATTCTGGGGAACATGCCGAGGTATGATTATAATAACGAGTTAATTCATAGTAATGATAACCATTGCATCAAACAAAAAGGATTCCGTCGTGTATTTTTTGGCTGTGTAAAGTATATCACAATTTTAAAAGATGGTTAGTCGGCCATCGAACTTCCCCTGAAGAGATGAATAACATCGTGTTCGCCCCTTTGACCACAACCCCCTCCCACCAAGCCAGAGCGGTACGCAGCAAGTCGGCAAAAGTAGTCGAACGGACAACGTAATTGAATGATTCAACCTGATAAGCCATGGACAGTCCTGAAACGGGTGAGCATGAACTACACGCCGGTCTTTATTGTGACTTCTATTGTTATCATGCTCATTCACCTGAAAATCAGACAAAAGATCCGTCTTCCATGTATTTAATGCTTTAAATACAAAAATTCGGCTCACAGAATAAATACTCCATCAACTGGAAGGATATCAAGTGCAGCGGTGCCCGCAGACGTAGGCTACGCACGTACGCAAGTGCGTACAGCGCGATGACTAAAAAAGTCATCTTTTTTTCGGCGGAGGTATGTTTTTTGGGAAATTCTAGGTTGATGACTAAAAAAAAAAGGTCATAAACTTTTTCGGCGGATAGTAAATTCTTTCCCTCTTCGCCCCTCCATCAAAAATTTCTGTGCGTACAAAAAAATCTTGCGGGCGCCGCTGGGTTACAGCGTACAATTATGCAGTTTAAACAATTTACAAGAACGCAGATCACAGAAATAACATAAATCTTAACTATTTATTTATTTCAGAAATTTATATAGCGCTTCTTCAAGGTAAGGTACCCAGAAGCGCTCCCGACCCAACCACGGCTAAATAAAACAGTTTTTAGGTTCTTAAGAAACAGAGTGGAGTGATCCCTGAGTCCTGACAATGCTAACAGAGCAGACAGCCTGCAATAAACGGCGCTAATAGCAGCCTACAAAGCATGTCCGCCCAGCGGGGCTTGAACTCGTTTCCGCTTGCTCTCTACGCAGCGTGTTATCCATTACTCTACTGGGCCCAATGACCTCGTGATCACAAAATAATTGTATAGGTCTTCTAATAATGCTATAATCTGCAATGACATGCAAAACTTTGTATGAAGAGACTAATAATTAATTGCTGACTATAGGTGTTAATTAATTAGGCGCCAGTTTCTTGGAGGCAGGCGGTCATAAGACGTAAAATCTACAGTATATGGCTCTAACTTCAACACAACCAATACATGGGTTAATGGTTATGCACAATTGCACATATGAAGAGTTGAAGCAAAACTAATGGTAAGAAATAGTAATAATCTTCGTTTAATTTTAAACTCACGCAACGCAATATGATTACAACTATTTTGTAGTATGGTGAATGATCACAAGTCATTAGCCTACGTTGGACGAATATCATAGTCAGCAGCCAATAGGATAAATGGATTTGAAGTGAAATTAGTGATGCAGATAGCCTACTAAGAATTTCGTGGAAGGGAAAGAAAACCAATCAATGGGTACTGGAACAAAAAGTTGGCACAGAAAGTTAGCTTTTAAGCAACATTAAAGCAAAGAAAATTGAACACTTTCGTTACATCAATTGGCCTTTACATCAATTGGCCCCTCTCATTGGAATACGCTGTCTCCCTCTACTCGATCGCAACTTCTGACTGGTAATCCCTCCTCCTCAGTTTCTTTTCTCAAAACCTATTTCTTACCTCGTGGCCTTGCGCACTGGGAGCGCCTCTGAACGGTTCACCCTAGTAGAGGCGTTTTATAAATGTTTTTTTTATACAATACAATACATTGTGAGGAAAAGTAGAGACTGTCTGGAAAAAGAGACAATGCAGCTGGATCGAGATTATGTGGAAGACTATGAACAACCTGATTTGTGAGCAAACTGTCTTGGAAAAGTTTTAACTTCGATATAGCTACTGTGGAGGACAGATGAAAGACAGCCCTGGAGACTGATGGTTCAGGGTGCGGTCAACCATCGGATCGAAGATGGCTAAAGACGAGACAAGCCAATAGAGAGTACACATGCCAAATTACCGACGCCATCTGTGAAATTGAAAGGTTGTGTAGACCTTTGGGAAGTTTGGGAGGGTATGGGGAAACGATCCCGCGTCCGTGCGCTCTTCATGCCAGTGTAACCATTACCCTAAACCTCCTCACCCCTCCCCCCCCCCCAACTCCACCACTGTTTGTACTCTCACAGCGCCTGTCCAGGAAAAAGAGGAGGGCGACTCTAAGCATATTTGAAATGACACAGTGTCGGTAAGCAGTAAGAAACCTCCTAACGCGAATTGTACATCGAAACAGAGACGCTTACGATTAACTGTTCTGTGGCTAAAGACTTATTATCAATTGTGGAGCTGCATCGAACGATGTAGGGCTGGTTTCTGTGGTGGCTTAAGACTTTTAATAAGGACACAATCATTCGAACGATCATTCAATATTGCAACTAAGAGACAAAGTTGTTTCTTCGCATCAGAGATATGGCACGACAAGACATGATACTCTGGAAATTGGATGGATGGATCCGATTTGACCAGGGTCTATGACAACAGAGGCCGTTACCCTGGACAGAAATTTGCTCGGCATATTACAGCACTTAAGAGCAAGATACCGAATCAGTAGTTTTCTATCCGTTATTTATTGTCGAGCTACAGACAAGATTGCGGAAATTAATCGCACTTGCTATGTTTATATCTCCACATAGATATGATATAAAGGTGTCTAAAACGGGCAATTGTATAATCAATTGCTCTGCATGCAACATCTTGCGACTGCCTAGTGCCAATGTTTAGACACGAGAACAGACAAGTTCTTTTACGAAGCTGGAATCGACCAGGTTGTGCTATAGAGTAGGCGGATATCTTCTATCTGGAAGATTAATTAGATGCTGACACCCAAGTATTGCTAACTTTATAGTTAAGATACTAAATTTCACATTCTATCTTCATGCCCTCCGTAACCTTTGCCCACTGCAGTCAGATATAATTATTATACGACTTTCGGCAAGGGCTCACAATTTTTGTCCTCCCTTTCCCCCAAAACAACTCGATGAACTTTATCAAAAGAATGTTATTTTAAAACAAAATCAGTTATCATCATCATTCTTATCATTATTGCAACCATTAATTAAACGCATCATTTTTGCAAACACTGCACGTAAAGTTATTTTGTTCTGGAGTTATCAGTCCTCATCACAGAACATTATTATTATCATTATTATTATTATTATTAATATTATTATTATTATTATTATCATTATTATTATTATTTATATTATTAATATTATTATTATTATTTTTATTATTATTATTACCACCACCACTACTACTACTACTACTACTACTACTACTACTACTACTACTACTACTACTACTACTACTACTACTACTACTACTACTACTACTACTACTACTACTACTACTACTACTACTACTACTACTACTACTACTACTACTACTACTACTACTACTATTTATATTATTACTATTATTTTTATTATTATTACTATTATTTTTATTATTATTACTATTATTTTTATTATTATTACCATTATTTTTATTATTATTACTATTATTTTTATTATAATTAGTATTATTACTATTATTATTAGCATTATTAGTATTATTAGATCTATTATTATCATCATCATCGTCGTCATCATCATCAACCATCGTCATCGTCATCATCGTTATTATTATTACAAGATTATTGCCTGCTTTTCTTTGATCATATCTCTATTTCTAACTGGCTGCGGTACGTCAGCACTCCGCAATTATAGCTCAGCAAAACGAAACAATGAACTTCATCAATATAATAATTTGTTCAGTGATATTCTGTGTACAGTTCGCCAAGACAGTGCCGTGAGTATTGATCTCACCCTATCGATGCTGATATATCTTGGGACGAAGCGCGCTTGATGAATTTATGTCGTCATAAAAATGTGAGCTAAAGGTGTCTAAAACGAGCATTGTATCATAGATTACTATGCGACATTCTGAGGCCGCCAATACAGTATTGATGGCATTGACCTGACCTGATCAGACATAGATACTATTAGATAGATGTCATTTTGTTCACAGTGTGCATTTACATTATTTACGCCATCATCAAAACGTTCACGAATAATCGTCATTATCGTCATCGTCGTCGTTATTGTCACAATGTGTTATTAAATTCCGGATCCATTAAAACCACTAGATTGCAAAAATTTTCTTCTCACAGGGTGAGATCAATTGTCGAACGCGGTGGGTGTAGGCCTGTAGGGGCATGTTCGGTGCATTGGAGCCGAAAGACTGCGGGTTCGAATCCACCTAAAGCTACCGCATAGGGACCCTGAGCAAGTCCTTCACACGCAGCTGCTCATGCTCTTCGGCGTGAAACTCCGATTCAGTGTTCGCACATACACACACACACACACACACACACACACACACACACGCACATGTGCACACACCTACCCAACCACACACACACATATGCACGCACATACACACGCACATACACACGTACATACGTACGTACACATACGTGCACACTGCACACACGTACACACACGTACATACACACGTACTTACACACGTACACACGTCCACACACACAACGTACACGCATGTGCACACGTACATACACCCGCACATACACACGTACGCACACGTACATACGTACATACGTACATAGTTTTACATACATACATACACTGTTCAGCGACGCTGTGGCAGCCAAAACATTGCAAATTACCCTCAGTTTTCTTGGAGACATCTGGTGATCGAACGTATTTCTTAAATATATATATCATCATTAAACTGCTAGTAAAAGGTGTCTAGAATGAGCATTGTATTATATGTTAGTTACTGTAGTATTCAGTTTCTATTCTACATCGTGTAAACGCCCATAATAATTATTCATTCATTCATTATATGCATTTATATAGCGCCTCTTCAAGGGGGCTACTCAGAGGCGCTCCCAACCTCAGCGCGGCCAAATAAAACTGTTTTAAGATGAGAGAGGAAAGTCTGAGAAGGATTTTTACAAAAAGAGCGGAGGGTCAGAGGAAGACCATTCCAGGTTGAGGGTCCCACCACCGAGAAAGCACGTGCGGCTCTGCATAGTGGAATTTCGAGCAAAAGGTACTGAGAGTAGACTTTGTTCAGTCGAACGAAGGGAGCGGAAGGGGTGAGAACTAAGAGTAGGGCTACAAAGCTCACAAAGATAGGCAGGAGCAAGGCCTAGCATGCAGCGCCAGACTAGAGTAGATATCCTATACTCAATTCGCTGCTTGAGTGGAAGCCAGTGGAGAACGTCACGCATATAACTGGAGATGTGGCTGAATTTAGGTATGCGGCCAATAAGGCGGGCAGCAGAGCGCAGGACGCGATCAAGGCAACTCAGACGGGAAATTGGTAGGCCAGCATAGAGAGAGCAGCAGTAGTCAAGTCTGGTGGTAACAAAAGAATGGACAAGGGTTGCAGCAGCAGTAGGAGTAAGTGAGCGAGCAACAGTGCGTAGTTGACGGAGTTGATAATAACAGGCACGGTTGAGTGAGTGAATATGTGGAGCAAAGGTGAGCTCTTGGTCCAGAGTAACACCAAGGTCACGGACTCTGGTTGAGAAGACAAAATCAGGAAAGGCATCAGCGATGGTTGTCATATCTAGCTTTTTCAACTGCTGGCGAGTGCCAAGCCAAATGAATTGAGTTTTTAAAGAGTTGAGGCGAAGTCGATTGGACGACATCCAAGTCCCCAAGGCTTCCATGGCAAAGTACATAGACCGGACAGTTGCAACAGAGTCAGAGGCACGACAGTGCTGGTAGGCTTGCACATCATCAGCATACAGATGGGCTTGCATAGCATGGGAGGCAAGAAGAGAGGCAAGATCTGAGGTATAGATTATGAAGAGAAGGGGGCCCAAGACAGAGCCCTGTGGAAGACCGTAAGGAGCGGGGACCCAGAGGGACCTAGAGGGGCCATGGACCACAGAAAAGGAACGATCACTAAGAAAGGATCTCAGCCAGAGGAGCAGAGTACCAGAGAGACCAAAAGATATATGCAGTCGTTCAAGTAAAATGTCATGGTCCACAGTGTCAAACGCTGCACTAACGTCAAAAAGGGCTAAGAGAGTCAGCTGAGAACGATCGATGGCTCCGTAGACATCAGAAAGGAGTCGAAGAAGTAATGTCTCAGTTGAATGACCTTTTCGGAAGCCAGACTGGATTTCCGGAAGCAGGTTGTGAGTCTCAAGGTATGATGTCAGCTGGAGAGCGACTATTTTCTTGATAAGCTTCGAGATAAATGAAACATTAGCAATTGGACGGAAGTTGACTGGATTGTCTGAATCGAGTCCTTCACACTTGAGAACAGGAACCAGGATGGATCGTTTATGGTATTGAACTCACCGGGCTCGCCCTATAAAAAGAGAGAGAGCAGAGTAGAACGTAGTCTCAAAGGCTCTAGGCATTAGACGTAGTTCCACAGGAAGCCCATTCCAGGTTGTAGGGCCAACGACAGAAAAGGCACGGCGCTGCGTAATAGAAGTGCGTGACCGGGGGACAAGAAGCTCAACCTGTTTAGAAGAGCGGAGAGAGCCACGGCGCTGGACGTTTAGGGTGGAGCAACAGAGCTCCTGCAAATAGACAGGGGCCACACCCGCGAGACAGCGCCAAACCAAGGAGAATATCCGATAAGTGATCCTTTGTGAGAAAGGGAGCCAATGCAAGACATCCCGCATATAGTCAGTGACATGGCCGAATCTTGGGATGCGACCAACAAGGCGTGCCGCAGAGCGCAAAACCCGATCCAAGCACCCAACCCGAGTCACCGGAAGACCCACGTAGAGGGCGCTGTGCAGTAGCCCAGACGAGAGACGACAAAAGAATGGACTGGCCCGCCAAATCGCAAGTAGTGACGTAATTTTCTTGTGATTGGATGGATCCAGATTTGACGACGGCTTATGACAACTGAGGCCGTTTCCGTCTAAATTTTTTTGGCATAATGCAGCTCTTTCGCTGAATTTATGTCGATTAAAACCTGTGATAAAGGTGTCTAACACGATCATTCGTTTTATTATCAATAGCAATTTGACATCTTGTGCTCACTGAGCTCCGTTAATGTCGACCTTACCATGTGTGGGTAAAACATTATAGTCAGCTGATGATTGAACGGATCGAGAATTTAACTACCTTGCACGGCAAAAAATTGCGACCCGGTGGCTGATTGGTAACGCGTTTGCTCACGGAGCGGGCGGTTGCGGTTCGACTCCGGGTAACGACCTTGGACAAGTTGTTTACGCACACGTGCCTCTGTCACCAAGCAGTATAATTTGGTACCGGCGTAAGCTGGGAAGTAAACGGCAAGTCCTGGAAAACACTAGCCCCGTGTCCAGGACCTTGGGATTCGTCCATTGCCGGCTCAGGGCCAAGAAAAGGAGATGAGCGCCTTCTCCTACGGGCCTTCGGCCCATGGTGGACTTTACTTTACTTTACGGCAAAAAAGGGAGCCAACGTCGACAGAAATACCGGCGCTACAGAAGTCATACGGTAACTTATCGGTATACATGTATGTATCCGGGTATCCCCTTATACCTATTCTTAGATAATTATGCATGGTGAAGATAGTGACGTCATACTTTGTGGGACACGCTTTCGTCCAAAGTTGACGTCGGAGTCCTGACTCCGCCTCTTCCTGTTGACCTAATTACGAGCTCGTTTGATTGGCCAGTCATCCTTTGTCCCGTCCCTGAGCTGTTGGGGTCAAACGTGCCTTGAAGGGCGCCAATCATTTGGCGCCCCGTTTCAAGAGGTCGCAGGATCATTCACACTCGCTCGGACTGGATGATGACACCTGAAACATCATAAATAAATAATTTAATAAACAAATGAATAAATAAGCACATAAAATAAATAAATTAATTTAAAAAATAAATAGATAAATAAAAAAGTATATAACCACATATATTATATTACATAATATATGTGATATAACTATATAGATATAATAAATATAATAAATGAATATACGAAAATAAGCAAAAAATAAATAAGCAATTTCTTCAGATAAATCTCTTAACAGAAAATTAATAATACTAAGTAGCCTATAGTAACAGTGTAGGCCTATAGTAGCAACTGTATCATAATACACTACTACACTGCTACTGCTTACTAGCCTTATTAAATACTACTGCTATATTCTAGCAGTAGGAGTTAACTAAGCAGAGTCGGTGGTATACGCTATTGGTAGGGTATATCGTTTATATTATGTATAGGCCTAGGCTATAGGCCTACTCATGGTAATAGTTGTAATAGACTATAGTGGGCTAGTGATAGTGGTGGTAGCAGCAGTGGCGTAACAATAGGGTAGACTGGGTAGACAAAGTCTAGGGGCCCCCGAGTGTAGAGGCCCCAGAGGGGCCCCGAGTTCCTATAGTTATGCCACTGTGAGTGATAATACATTTCAATATTCACATTTTGTCTAGGGGCCCCCGAGTTCCTAGTTACGCCACTGGGTAGCAGTAGACTATCATCAGTAGACAATACAGTGTCTATATATGCATTAACCTCGTCTCATGTCATCGTTTATATAGCGCACAATTTAAACCGATTCAATAAACCTCTGTAGAAAAACGGATCTTACCAGAGTCCTACGCAACAGTGATTGTGCACATCGCGGTTGTGTACAGCGCCCTAAGACACCCGAATAATAATAATACTCGCAGGATGAAATGCTGCGTGGTACACCGTCTGAGTAAACAAGTGGCCCTCTGGTGACCGATTTTACCATCCCCGCCTGCACTGTACGCAGGATACAGTTCGCATAACAATGTCACCGATTTCAGAATCTGTGTATATTTATATAAAATATATAAATACGTCTTATATATATTATCTACACATAATATATGACAATATTAATAGTCACTGGACATTATTCTTACGTATATAATAATTCTAAATATAATGATCTAGTGATTACAACCGGCAAAACACACACGCACACGAATACACAGAAGCACACACGCACACACACACACACACACACACACACATATATATATATATATATAATTATATATCATATATGTAAATTATATAATTATGAGAATGGTCTCCAGTGACAGCAGATAGTTAAGTGTGGCTATGGACGCCCGCCTACAATGGGGCAACTTCCAGTCTGTAGGCCTAATGGTACATTGAGGACATCACAATTATAGACCTACAGTAAGTTCATCAATGTAAGTGTGAATCAATGTAGGTATTTGCTCATAAATAGGTCTACGTTGGCCTATGTGTGTGTGTTTGTGCATGTTTTATATATATATATATATATATATATATATATATATATATATATGTTTGTTTTTATATGCACTCAATATCTCAATGTTTATGTATGTGTTTCTATTATACATGTGTATGCAGTTTAGAGTAGGCACATATAATTATATACACCTGCACATACATAGCCTATGTGTGTTTTATATAATTTAAATATATGCCTGCATCCTTGTATAGAAGCAGATTTCATTGTACCTTTCAGAATATACAAAAATTAATGGGAGACTTATTTAATAATATTAATACCAACAATACAATGTCGTGACAACACTTTACATGTAGGCTAGGCCTCAAGGCCGTAGCTAGGGGGGTGTTTTGGGTGTTTGAACACCCCCCGAAATGGAAAATGTGAAAAATAATATAACGCATTTACGAGCACAAGATGTAAAAACCATGAAATAAAACAATGAAAACACCCCCCGAAATAAAAAAAAGGTCATCAATTTTTTGAGGAAGGGAAAATTGGTGAGTGAAACACCCCCCGAAATCAAATCCTGGCTACGGCCTTGCTAGGCCTATATATCGAAAATTGTAGTGTCTAGTGTTTTCGGACATTGATCGATGCGGAGGGATTATAAATTCCTGTTCCTTGTCTTCTTGAATGGATCGATGACGGATCGAGAATATTGATCTGTTTTTTCCGGAAAAGCCAGTCCAGGCTCGTCTGCATGGGATCCCATGCAAGGCTGGACGTTTCGATTCCCTTACCCGGTTCGATGCATATAGGCGGAGCTATATGCTCATTGGTCACGCATATTAATGAGCGCTCACGTGACAAAAGTTAAATTGTGCGTTGGCCAGTAGCCTACTAAGTCTAATAGTATATCATAGTAGAAAAGTAACTGAGATGATAGACGTTGATTTATTATCTGGTGTTTGGGTATGTACACTTTGTACCAGTGGCGTAGCCAGGAATTTTTGATTGGGGGGGGGTTATGGCCGGAAACCCTGTTTTTTGCTATTTTTCCTTACTTAAATGGAAAAATAACCTTTAAAAAACCTTTTTCCGGGAGCCAATGGGGGTTTAACCCCCGAAACCCCCTTTGCCTACGCCACTGCTTTGTGCAGGGTGAAAATAGCCAGGGGTTCTTCTTAGTGAAGTCTGCTTTTTACACCCCATTTCCATGTTTATTATAATCCGACCCCTCACCAATTATTTTCCCCAATTCTCACACTGGGTGTGCTTTGAAGACTTTGGAATGGGCTCCTAAGAAAGACTTAATGTGATGTAATGTAAATCCTCGAGAATTTCTCAGCGCCTACAAAAGCCACGTCAGAGAGACCAGCTTAATTTCACCGGCGCTATATCAAATCAAGTCCGCAAAAGCCAGAGCTGTCTTTCTCGTTCCGGTGCCAGGTCAAAATCCGGGAGGTCAAGCCGAGGAGACAGCGTGATGATACGTTGGTTCTCCGTGATGGTGGTAGACTGGTAGTTGGGTGGAACCTGATTAGAATCTGGATAGGATAGGCCTACGTACATTGAATGGTTCGGTTTTCAGTCGTGAATGGAAAGCAGCTGCAGAGGAGAGTGCAAGCGGAGGCGATGTTGAATTAGGAGGGGAGATTGGGTACATAATTATAGATAGGAGGATTAGCGAATGCTCAACCATGTGACGTAGGCCTAATATCAATAATTTATGTATACCAGTGTTTCAGCTCTTAGCGGTTCGTACACGCCCCATGGGCCATTCGACCACTTTCAAGGTTTACTATGGACTTCCGGTTCTCGACCCGTGGGATTTTTACTAGTTCAGTTTCGCTGTAGCCTACACGTATGGTGCTTTGGAGCCGGAGGGTCCCAGGTTCGAATTAAACTCAAGCCACCGCGTATAGGGACCTTGAGCAAGTCCTTCACTTGCAATTACTCATGCGCTTCAGCGTGAAACTCCCATGCAGTGTCCGCGCTGTAGTAGGAAGCACCTCTGAGCAGAGCCTGATGTGCGCTAATTAACTGTTACAAAACCATTTTCTCGAATTATTGATTACTTTTGAGCAGGGCTGTACTGATAAATTTTGAGGTGAGTATACGCTGATCTCGGGAAAAAATTTCGATTTTGCCGTCTGAAAAATCTGACGACCTTTTTTTTAGTCATCCGGCCAATTTTCCAGGAAAAAAGATACCAAATCAGCCGCCAAAAAAGTTGATGACCTTTTTTTTAGTCATCCGGCCAAAAAACCATCTTAAACAGCCGTATGCGCCTGATTTACTAGCGTATACCGTATACCCTGCTTTTTCCCCGCGTATACCCTACTTTTCGGGAGGTGAGTATACGATGCCGTTTTTCCCCGGAGGTGAGTATACGCTGTATACCCGCGTATACCCTTGATTACAGTCCTGCTTTTGAGCATTTAGAATAGGACATCATCACAGCTCACGACTTCACGATGAGTCTCGTACGTCATGCCATAGACTTGACATGGTGGTCTTCTATCGACATTACGGCTATCGTCTGTCAGTTGCTGCAGAACCTATAGTAACTGTTTGAACTTCAATACGGGTAGGCCTACTTTATGATTTTATGAGTGCATAAAGGATTTGTGAGCTAATTTTGTATAGTGTATGTGGTCAGCTAAGGGGTGAGCGTACGAATAGACCAGCTCAAGGTCAGCTAATTGTTAAGCGTACGGACAGACAGACTTGCAGGTGGCAGACTGGCGGGAAAGTTGGCGCGGCTCGGCCGACCGTCGCCGGAGAGCGCGAGAGAGAGAAACAGACAGACAGACAGACAGACAGACAGACGGAGAGAGGCAGAGAGAAGGACAGAGCGGCAGGGGGAAGAGTGTACGCCCAGACAGTGAGATAAGTTGTTGAAGGAGTGCTAGTAGTGTAAGACGTTTTAGAGAACAGTGGAGTGTGTGTTGAAAACTTTAGAGAGCAGTAAGATATTAAGGTTGCGTTGCTGTCACAGAATTGAATCGCTTGTCGTCGTTGATGCATTGTTGTGTTATTTGCGAATATTAAAACGGAGAAGAAAATACAAGAAACAGATCTTGGTTGTAAGTGAACAAGTTAAGAACTTTAGAAACTTATACACTAGCCTTAGATACCGTCATACAGGGAAGAGGTTAGGGCTAGGCTGCGCTACAGAACAGTAAGAAGAGACTGGAGAAATCGTCAGTGATTGTGGAACCTGACATTTGGTGATAGCGGTGGGATAGCGAAGTCAAGCAACGGACGTTGGGATATCGAGTTCAGGCAACGGACGGTGGAATACGAAGTCAAGCAACGGACGTCGGGATATTGTATCCAGGTTTACGAACGGTGAATTGCGAAGTCAAGCAACGAACGTTGGGATAGTCGTATCCAAGCTACGGACAGTGGATTTTGAAGCCTTACGAGACGCCGACCACACGGGAGAAGGAGAGTGAGCATCTGAACAACCGGAGAAGCAGTCCGAGCATCCGAACAACTGGTGAGAAGATACAACGGGCATACGAACGACACTACGACAACACAACGCCAGAGAGAGGTATACAAAACTCGCTCCTTGAATAAACAAGTAATTGAAATTACAGTCAACCAATTGCAGAAAGCATAGCCACTCCCTCGATTTTCTTCACGCAAATCAGTTGAAGTAAGAAAGTAAGATGGAGAAACTCACGGAACAAAAGCAAGCTAGTATAAAGAAGATGTCTTCTGATCGAATAATAAAATTATTAGTCGAAGCCGGTCTAGACGTGGAAGAAATCGAAGAGATGTCAAGGGAAAACTTGATGAGAGCCCTAGCAGAGGTGTGGCTAAAGGAAGCTGAAGAGAAAGGTGCAATAGGTGGTGTTGAGGAGAAACCACAGGCTATGTCTATGGAGGCGTTGATGCAATTTATGATGATGAGGGAGGAACAACGTAGACAAGAGGAGAAAGAGAAAGAAGAGCAGCGGAGACAGGAGGAGAAAGACGGGAAACAGGAAGAGAAAGAGAAGGAGGAGCAACGGAAACAAGAAGAGAAAGAGAAAGAGGAGCAACGGAGACGAGAGGATAAAGAGAAAGAGGAGCAGCGGAGACAAGAGGATAAAGAACGGAAACAAGAAGAGAAAGAGGAGCAACGGAGACGAGAAGATAAAGAGAAAGAGGAGCAACGGAGACGAGAAGATAAAGAAAGAGTGGAAAAAGCAGAAAGGTTGAGGCAAGAAGAGATAGAGATACAGAAGCAGCAGTTCCAGCTTCAGTTAGAACAACTGAAAAGAGATCGTGACGAAGCAGAACAAAGAAGGATGGAACTAATGATAGAATACGAGAGAGCAAGGAAAAGTGATGAAGAAATACGAAAACAGCAGATTGAAGAGCAAAAGGCTCGCGAGGAAGACAAAGAAGCCATGCGTTTGGTAGAATTGGAAAGAGCCGAAGAGATTCGACAGGAAGAATTGAAAATGGAGAAAGAAAGTTTGGAAAAAGCGGAAAGAGAAAGGGAAGAACAAGTACAATTGGAACAAAAGAAACTCGCTTTGAAGGAAGCTCAGCTCCGAGAAATGGCTATAGAAAAGGAGGAACGCAGAAAGCAGTTAGAATTGTTGCAGCAAAAGATAGAACAAGAAGAACTGCGTAGGGTAGAAGATCAAAATAGACTGAGGGAACGAAATGAAGACGAAAGAAGAAGCCGTGAAGAGTCAGAACGAAACAGGATTCGAGAAAGTGAGACAATGGTGTCCAAGATTAAAAAGATAGGTGATGCAATGAAACACGTGTTACCAAAGATGCCGTATGATATGATGGAGGTGCCATTATATTTTGAGACAGTTGAGAATGCATTCAACAGTTTTACGGTGGAAAAGCAGTTTTGGGTCAAATTGCTGTTGCCACTAATGACGCCAAGAGCGAGAACGGTGTTGAACCGATTGTCTTTTGATGATCTAGACGATTACGACATAGTGAAAGAACATTTACTGAAAGAATTCAAATTGACAGCGAGAGAATATCGATCACGATTTGGAGAAGCGAAGAAAACGGCAGAAGAGACATACACTATGTTTACAGCAAGATTGAAGAATCTGTTGAACTATTATGTCAGAAGTAGACGAGTGGGCAAAGACTATGAGAAGTTATTTGATCTGTTGGTGGCGGATAAGTTGAAAGAATGTCTACCACCGGGTCCACTACAGTTCGTACTAGCAAAAGAGGGTACTGAATGCTTCGAAGCTAGTAATGTTGCAGAACTCGCAGACATACACGTGAACAATCGAATTGGTCTAATGTTTCAAGACAAACCGAAATATGAAGCATGGGGTAATAGTTCGAAGCAACCCAGGTGGAATAGTAATAACAAAGAAACAGGAAACCAAGCCAGAAGTAATGAAGCAAGGAATGATGGTGCTCCTGGAAGACAGTTTAGTCAAGATAGAAGAGAAGCAACGGGTGACAGACAAATATACAGTCGAATTCCAGTGATGGGACGCCAAAGAGAAAACAATGCAGCGTACAATTGCAGGCGGGAGAGCATTGAACAGAGAGGGATTGGTAAGAAACGTTGCCATAATTGTCAGTCAGACAAACATCTGATAAAGGATTGTCGAGTACCACCAAGAATGACAAATCTGAGAAATAGATTTACTCGAAGTGCAGAAAATCTCAGAGTAAATCAGATCCAAGTAATGAATGCACCGAATCAGCCGGAAGAACAAGACAACCGCGAAACGGAAGTGAAGTCAGTAATGAAGTGCACGCCTCAATTTGCTATACAGAGAGAAATAGTAAATTCTGCTCCCATCAAAGATACTGGTCGAGAAACTGAAAGCAACGATGAGTGTCAACGTACAAAGAAGTCATTACTACAGCATGTCAATGTAGAGATACGTGGAAATGATGACAGTTGTCAGCCTGTGCAAGTCAAAGCGCTGATTGACTCTGGTACTGAGATTCCAGTAATCAATGAGGAATTGTTGAAAGGAGCGACAGTGGAAGAAATTGGTAGAGTACATTTGCAATGTGTGGCTGGAGAACCCATTCCAGCTAAGTTGGTGAAAATCGAAGTGCGGATGAGTTGTCATAACGAAGGAGGAGATCTGAAAGACAAGGGAGTAAATATCGCACCATATTTAACCTTGGTGTGTGCCAGCATTCCGGCAGTCTTGTGCAAAGATAACAAAGAAAAGTTCTTGCTGCATCCAGAGATAATCGCAGAACTGAAAGAGGTTCCACCAGTGAGTGTATTGCAAGGAGAATTGCAAGCGAATGTGACTACAAGAGCACAGAGTCGGAGAAGAGAAGTGGAAGAAGGAGAAGAGGAAAAGTCAAATGAAAGTTTGCTAGATGAGGACACCGAAAGCGATGATGAACAAAGCGTTCAAGAAGAAGAAGAAGTAACATCCGGGAACAATGAAATTGAAGAAGAGATGGTTGCATGTGAGCGTGATGATTATGATGATTTTGGGAGTGATGGTGAAATGGACACGAGTATGAGAGATTTGTTTGCCGAGAACACAAGTGATGAAAGACAATTGGCAGACGCGAAGAAGTTTGAAGAGCAACAGAGAAATGACGAGTCACTGAGGTCGTGGTGGAGGATAGCTGAAGACAAAGGATCAGAGTTTAGTGTGGTGAATGGTTTGATGTATAAGAAGCATCAAATGTTGGATCAGTTGGTGTATCAGTTGGTGTTGCCGAAGGAAAGAAGAATTCAGGTGATGGAATTGGCGCACGAGTCAGTATTTGGCGGACACTTGGGAGAAGAGAAGACAAGGGAACGTATCAAGTTGTCCTTTGTGTGGCCAAGAATGCGTAGAGATGTGGTGAAATTCTGCAAGTCCTGTGAGAAGTGTCAGTTGAAAGCACGAAGTTTGGTGATGGATCGAGTGCCGATTACACCAATACCAAGGGAGGATGTGCCGTTCAGAAGAATGACCATGGACGTCGTAGGACCAATCGAACCGACGTCAGCAGCAGGGCATAAGTATTGCCTGTGCATCGTGGACTCATGTACAAGATGGCCGACAATATTCTTGATGAAATCACTGACTGCTAAGGCTGTATGCGAAGCTTTGATGAAGCTGTTCATGGATGTGGGAGTTCCGTCAGTGATAACGAGTGATAGAGGGACGAATTTTACAGCCAGTCTAACAAGAGAATTTCTGAAACTGATGGGGTGTTGTCCTCGATTCGATTCGCCAGGGCATCCAGAAGCGGCAGGATTGGTGGAGAGATGGAATCAAACGTTCAAGAAGATGATTCATCATGTCATTGTGGAAAATCCGAGACAGTGGCATAAAATTATTCCATTTACAGTTTGGGCATTGAGAGAAGTGCCTAATGCAACTACCGGAGTGGCACCGTATCTACTAGTCTATGGAAAGTTGCCGAGAGGGCCACTAACCATTCTTAAAGAAAGCTGGACCAAAGAAATAAATCTACCACCGAACATTGGAGTGCAACCGGCAAAGTACCTGAAGAATTTAAGAGCAGACATGGAAAAGGCCTTGACATTCGCTGAGAGCTGTGCTGAAGAAAAGCAAAAACAATACGCCAGTCAATATAACAAAAGAGCAAAAGATAAAGAATTCGAACCAGGAGAAAACGTCATCGTGCTGTATCCAACGTCAACCAATAAATTGATCTCGCGATGGCATGGTCCATGCACGGTCTTGCAAAGAAGATCCAAATATTCGTATCTGGTGGACATGAACGAAAACGGTCGACGGATTATTCATGCTAACAAGATGAGGAAGTTCGTTACGAGAACATTGTCTTGTGGTCTTATCGTGGAAGAGGATGACGAATTTGGATCAGTGGTAGAAATACCGCTGAAGGAAGACTATTCAGAGACAAAACAGAAGTCACTCCAATTGGATTATGAACAAATTGGACATCTGACGAGCGAACAGCAGAAACAATTACTTGATGTACTGAATCGATATGCAGACAGATTTTCAGATAAACCTGGACTATGTACATTAGTAGAACACGAAGTGGTGCTGAGACCAGACTTTCGAGAAAAGGAATTCATGGCATATCGAATACCACTAATATACCGAGCAGAAGTGGAAAAACAAATACAAGAGATGCTGAAAGAAAACATCATTCAACCATCGTCAAGCAGAATGGCAAGTCCACTTGTCATTGTCAAAAAGAAGGATGGATCCTTGAGATTGGCTTGTGACTACAGATACATTAACTCTTTTACTGAGAACTGCAGATATCCTATGCCAATCGTCAACGATGTCTTGAGCAAAGTCGGAAAATCCAAGTTCATTTCTGTTATGGACTGTCGCAGCGCATATTGGACTTGTCCTGTGAAAAAGAGTGACCAATGGAAGACTGCGTTTGTTACACATAATGGACTGTATGAATTTACGCGTGTTCCTTTTGGAATGATTAACTCTGGACGGACTTTTGTAAAAGCGATAAATATGATTTTGCAACCGATTCATGATTTTACTGAACCTTATGTTGATGACATTGCAGTGCATTCTAATGATTGGGACATTCATTTGAGACATTTGGAGTTATTTTTGAAACAAATAAGACTGCATAATGTAACATTGAACTTGAAGAAATGTGTGTTTGGTAAGAGTGAGGTGAAGTTCATCGGTCACCTTATAGGATCAGGGAAGAAGATGATGAATCCAGACAGGATTGACAGTTTAATTAATTTGAAGAAACCTGAAACCAGGAAGGAAGTGAAGCAAGTCTTAGGATTTTTTGGGTTTTACAGACAGTTTATTTGTAATTTTGCTGAAATTGCTAAACCATTGACAGACTTAACCAGCAAGAAAGTACCTGAGAACATTGTTTGGACTGATGCACATCAGAAAGCCTTTGATTCCCTTAAACAGATTGTCTTGTCAAATGTGATTCTATATATGTTTGAGGTTGGGAAACCATTTAATTTGTACTGTGATAGCAGTGATTTTGCCGTGGGAGCTGTTCTGTCTCAGGTGGACGAGGAAGGGATAGAACGTCCCGTTTCATTTATCAGTCAGAAGCTGACAGATACCCAGAGGAGATGGGCGACGATTGAGAAGGAAGCCTATGCAATCATATGGGCTTTAAACAAGTTGAAAGAAATTCTTATTGGTTCTAAAATCAATGTGTTTACAGACCATAATCCTTTAGTTTATTTGACTGAATCAATGTCGAAATCTGCTAAATTAGTCAGATGGTCTTTATCATTGCAAAATTTTGACATTCTATTGAACTATAAGAAAGGTAAATTGAATGTAGTAGCCGATTGTCTGTCTAGATTGTAGTGTAAGATATTTTATGATGTATTATGTTATGGACTATTTGCATTGTTTAGTTAAGATACGTTCGCTAATTTTTATAGATAATTAGCTCTCTTTAAAAGAAAGGAGGGAGGTAATGTGAGCTAATTTTGTATAGTGTATGTGGTCAGCTAAGGGGTGAGCGTACGAATAGACCAGCTCAAGGTCAGCTAATTGTTAAGCGTACGGACAGACAGACTTGCAGGTGGCAGACTGGCGGGAAAGTTGGCGCGGCTCGGCCGACCGTCGCCGGAGAGCGCGAGAGAGAGAAACAGACAGACAGACAGACAGACAGACAGACAGACAGACAGACGGAGAGAGGCAGAGAGAAGGACAGAGCGGCAGGGGGAAGAGTGTACGCCCAGACAGTGAGATAAGTTGTTGAAGGAGTGCTAGTAGTGTAAGACGTTTTAGAGAACAGTGGAGTGTGTGTTGAAAACTTTAGAGAGCAGTAAGATATTAAGGTTGCGTTGCTGTCACAGAATTGAATCGCTTGTCGTCGTTGATGCATTGTTGTGTTATTTGCGAATATTAAAACGGAGAAGAAAATACAAGAAACAGATCTTGGTTGTAAGTGAACAAGTTAAGAACTTTAGAAACTTATACACTAGCCTTAGATACCGTCATACAGGGAAGAGGTTAGGGCTAGGCTGCGCTACAGAACAGTAAGAAGAGACTGGAGAAATCGTCAGTGATTGTGGAACCTGACAGGATTGAAGTCCTACTCATAGCTAGGTTCCCTAACAGGAACGCCTATAATTGTCGCCTTCTCGAGCATTGATTATAGCATTTAGGTTACGCTGCTATAGTTACAGCACTCAAAGTCTCAAACTACCCACGGAGATCCTCATTTTAGGTAGATATATTAGATAAGACGTTTTTGAGTGTCCAGACAGAATGAAAGCAAATGGAAACGAGTGAGATTTCGTTTAAGTTAGAAAGCATGGAATAACATGAGCTCCCCACCTACGCCCAGCAGGTATCTGATCGAGGTCTAAGTCATAACACACATATAATGCAGTGAACAGTTACTCTATGGGCAGCCCCGTGCGATCACTTCGCGAGCACCAAGGTCTGGCGGATTCTAGACCCGTGGGATATCTGCTTGCCCAGTTCTGCAACAATAGGCCCTAATATTAACGTATAACATAGCTAGGCGTATCATATTACACGCATTTCACGTTTCACGCATAATAGAATATATGTGTTAACTGTAGTACCTGTTGGTTGTTGTGTTGTTATTATTGATCATTTGCAGGACGACATCAGCACAGCAAGGACTTCCCGATGCCCCGTCATATGCCACAGGCTTTGTAATTGACGCGATTGTGCCCATCGACATGCGGCACCGATCGGTCAGCACTTAACTGCAGAAACTAATAATAATAATTGTGTGTGAACTTCTGTTGACTCTAGCAAAATTTATAGAAGGAGAAACGTGTATATCGCTCTCTAATTGGTTGGAACATTTAGGCTCTCGTTAACAAAGTGTTGCCATGGATGCAGCACAAAAAATTCCAGATTGCATAAATACAATAGCTTCAGGTTATGACGTCACATGTTTGTAATTATTCCGAAACGCTCAATAATTATTGTAGTTCGTAATAATCAATAAAAATTAATTATGAATAAAAAATTAGTGTAACAGAATAGTACGGTACTACGGTAGACCTACAACGAACTGGCGCATTCATATGTGCAGTTAAAGAAATATAATTATAGGGCCCTAGGCTATCTAAGTTAAAGGGATATCATTATGACACTTGTGCAGAGTAGAGTAGGCCATGAAAATAATTAAGTTTCTGACAATCGCAAGTCTTTTACACCGGTATGAACAGGATGCGTAAATAATTTGCATGTGAATTCTGGATTTATTGTGCCATGAATCTATTAATTATTGCAGAACTAGGCAAGCAGATATCCCACGGGTGCTAGACCTTCGTCTAGAATCCGCCAGACCTTGGTGCTCGCGAAGTGATCGCATGGGGTTGCCCATAGAGTTAACTGTATTATATGTGTGTGCTATGACTTAGACCTCGATCAGATACCTGCTGGGCGTAGGTGGGGAGCTCATGTTATTCCCAGAAAAATAGGCCTCATTAGAATTTCTGACTGAATTTGAGATGAATCATCTCAAATTCAGTCAGAAATTCTAATGAGGCCTATTTTTCTGGATTATTTAGCTTGGTGAAGGACGTTGCCCAGAACAAACTACAAATTTATGCCATCTCATAACTTTTAATGGAACTGCACAAACTCAGTTAAAACTTAAAAACAACAAACTCAAATTTGACTAAAGGCCTAAAACGCTAAGGTACAATGATGTTGATATTTTTTTCCTGCAGGTAGCTCAACAATTTTTCATCAGTACAAAGCTCACAAGTGACAAAAAATCAGGAAGAACAGCAGAACGACCATAAAAATAAATTCATCTGCAAAACTCAAAAAGTAAAATAAAAACAGTTTTTCATGAAACCCATTGCAACATTTTGCCGCATTTTGAAAGTCTGCTCTTGCACAGGCAAGTTATTAATCACCTTTGAGATCAATAGTTACTGATCATGTTTGAGATCAATAGTTACTGATCATGTTTGAGATCAATAGTTATTGATCACCTTTGAGATCAATAGTTATTGATCAACTTTGAGATCAGTAACTAAATCGACGCTTTTCAGTTTGATGAGACAAATCTTTTTGATGCAAACCGGCTTCCAAGCTCAGACAGCATGAAAAGAAAATTATACATCTATTTAAATATTTACATAATTATCAGAATATTTTAATCAGTAACATCAACCAGTTGATGCCCAGTGCATTAGACAACAGTACAAACTTACTCAGTACAGTTCCCACCGTTCGTGAGCTTATTTGATTTATTTATTTGTTAATTATTCATGAGTATATGCTTGTACATTGTATAGTTCTCTCTTCTGTCCCTGTTGGCTTTCTTTCATCCTCATCCTCACAAAATTTGGATTGCACAACAATTTTTATTGATAGCGGTCATTATCCGATGCTTCGATACTGGCGCAGTAGAATTTAGATGATATTGCATTTATCTGTGACCCATCCGTACAAAATCAGTCACATTTCGATATAATCAGTTTCAAGAAGACGAGCAAACACGTAATTTCTAGAAATTGTTAGATTATTACAGATTACATTTTTTTAAATATTTTATATAGAAAAAAGAAAAGCAATATTCAAGGCTATTACTTGGATGGTTTGTACAAGTTCTGACATCAAATGTTGTGCAAAAGAATGGTTAATATTTCATTAACCAGTCTTTGTGTGTTGCATATTAATTTCAGCAATGAAACGTAGTTCTTTCATCCACATATATTAAGCAGTTATGGTTGATATACATGTAGAATGATAATTTTAGTGTAATTGTAAATAGGGCGTATTAACTCTTTAAAATAGTATATTCTGCTCAAAAAGTAAAAAACGACTTAAGACTGACTTTGTGCAGATGGGTCACATATTCAATTGCAGTTGGTTAAAAATTTACTAGCAAACCCAGCACACAGAAATCATGCAGCAGCAAAATTTATGCGAGAATAAAACAACGGAAGCATGCACAAAGAATTTCAAACCAAAAACTGAGATTTACCGTCGCACATCTAACACGTGATTGCTATAAAGATACACTACACAAAGAAACACAAAAATAAACTGCAAAGACATGCAACTCACGTCAGACCAAGGACCGCTTAAAGACAGGACTGGAAACTCGTTGCATTAAGTTGTGTCCCTAGTTTTTATACGATAATTGGGAACATCCGAGCATCTTATTCGCATAAGACAGGCATTCAATTAACTGCATTTACGAAGACAGATTGATGAATACAATTATGTTTGCAAAGTAAACAAATTGCATTTGTTGATTCGAAGCATAATCTTTAGTAGAAACGGAATTTGAAGTGGGGGTGGAATCCATGGTTGAGAGTGAAAATGGCGTGCACAAAATTATCACAAGTAACCAGTCCTGTGTTTCAGACCAATCAGCAAATGATTTACAATGATTTACAATGATTTTAGGTCACAACCGTAATAAGACAAATGCAGTTAATTGTAATCTCGAGATTTCTACAGCGTTCATATAAAAGCGAAGTCACGAGAGATATTCCCAGTTACGAGATACAAAATGAACAAAACGTGGATCACATGAAGGAAGGCAAGACGGATATGTAGCAAAAATCATCAACAACGTGGCACTTACGCTGCTATACAACCCATTTACATTACAATGCACATCGTCATTTTCGAATCACATACAGTAATGATCACTACTACTAATACTATCTGCGTTAATCATATAACTTTTGTTAAATTATTAGTTCCAGCAATAAAACAAAATAAAAACAAAATAGTCCCAGCCTTAGGACAAAGATTAATAAATCATGCACTTAAATTGTTGAAATAGCCGTTCTAAAATTGTCAGTAATAATTTCGGTTGTGAATATTTCGGCCAATTTGGCAAAGCTCACAGAACGTCGTTAAAAAAACTAGGACACTTACAATGCAAAATACTGGACATAATTGCCAAGGAAATCGTAGGTAGTAATGCAAGGCAAGGTTAGATAAGATGACAAAAGATAAAAAAGGTAAGTAAGGTAAAAAAAAAGGTTATGTCAGGAAAGGTAAGATATGGTAAGTTAGGTTAAGGTAAGGTAAGGCGATAAGTTTTACCAGTCAGATGTAATACATGCAGCTTTGAAGCAAGCCCATTCCGTATGGACGGCCATACAACTAAGAGAGCTAGAGTTCGGCATTGCCTGACAGCTAAGCGAGCACATGGAACTAGAAGTTGACCCTTCATAGCCGAGCGAAGAGTCAGTACTGGGTTGAATCCAGTAAGTGCTAATTCTGCTGGATGTGGCAGAATAAAAGTACCCACCAAGTGACACAGTTAGCACAGTACGATCAACATTTGACAGGGCATCCTAACCGAAATGCATGTTGGGAGTGCAGGCTGTGAAAATGGGACGGAGGATAGGTATGTCAAAGCAGATAATGGAATGGAGAGGCAGGGGTACAAATGGGCAACAACCTCCATGGGAAATCCCAAAGTTATTCCACCCCACAGCACAGTGAATAATCATATCTATCTAAGCTATCTATGAAATCACAAATAAGATCACGTTTACAGGACACATCAAAATTCCATCGTCCGATAAGGCAGAAGCATCGACAACCAGTTCAACACGGCACACAAACTCCACGCTATTCCAATTAAAATCACACGCTACGGCATCACAAAAAATGCCACTTACGTATTTAGGAGACAATACAAAACCGAACTGTACACAAAAATCAATTTCCAGTCATCAGCATGCAGAGATTATTAAAAATAAATTCAAGTAAACACGCTCTGAGACGAGCCCGCACACAAACGCGTCAACACAAACACGTCAACCCAAGATTGTGACGTACTGCAGAAAACATCTGCAGAAAGTCCGACGCAAAATGCGAGAGTTCGCTTTGACGAAGATCGATGGAATGATCGCAGTCTCGATCACAGAAGTCGACCGATCGAGTGCTGCCATCTAGACTCGGTGGGCACTTCTTGGCGAGAAAAAATTACACATGTTGACCTTGGCACTTTTGAGGTCATCACTCAGACGTGGGTCATCAGTTCGGTGGGATCGGGGTCATCATCGTCGTCGGCTGATCGGATGTTTTGAGGCTCGTTCGAAGACAAGTCTCTCGGTGGGTTATTCGTTCGATCTGTGTCGACCGACAATGACTTCTGGAAAGTCGGGAGCTTCGAGTCGGACGGATTGCTGCGAGCTCGCTGGGGGTCTTTATAATAGAAAAACAGATATTGAACATTTAAAGAATTTCCCAAGTGCCAACTGGTTCCTGTAACAACTGCATTAATTTAGTGAAGCCCAGTGGACTGTAGGCCTGTACGGGTACTTTAGCTGTCTCCTCGGCTTGACCACCTCGGATTTTGACCTGGGACCGGAACGAAAACTGCAGCTCTGGCTATTATTGACTTGATTTGATATAGCGACGGTGAATAAGCTGGTCTCCCTGACGTGGCTTTTGTGGGCGCTGAGAAATTCTCGAAGATTTACATTACATTACATTTAGCAGGAATTGCAATGAGTTGCTCCAATACAGTTCTCTAATCCACGCCTTTGGCTGGTTAGCCTCCCTCTGCAGATTCCTTCCTGCAGTCCAACCATGGTGATACAAGTAGGTCTTCTGAAGCCTGTGATGGTGGTAGTGATGGTGGTGGTGGTGATGATGATGATTTCACAAACTGTTGAAGACTGTTTTTTTGCTTGATCTCGGCCGGGAGCGCCTCTGAGTAGTACCTTGAAGGGGCACTTTATAAATTACGATTGATTGATTGATGACGACGACGACGATGATGATGATGATGATGACAATGATGATGATGAGGAGTTCCCTGCCCATGGGCAGGTCCATTGGCTACAGCCACCCAGTGACAAGATGAGTGAGCTGGTTTCCTCATGGACAATTATGGCTGAGCAACTTGTCCAAGGTCACTACGCACTGGCTTGAGGTAGATTCTAACTTCCAACCCTTTGGCAACAAGGCAGAGAACGCACCACTACACCACCACGTCCCTGTAAAACACCGAATTAAAATTACTCCGCTCATAAAACTATAGTGGCAATATCTAATAACGAAGTATAACCCCAACATTTAAAATAATCTCCTATGTCAAGATGTAGTTATGATGTCTGAATTGATGAAAACTCACATTTGAATCTCCACAGGGATCTTCGACCTGGAATGCCATCGAAACCTCCTCCTTCCAGCTGACTGGATGACCGGGAATCATCTCTCTGGCTGCCCTCGTCCTCATCCACACCCTCAGAACCGTCTTCCAAGGTCAGGTTTAAAAGGTCAAGGCTGTCACCAACTGACCCTATTTAATCAATACACCACACTCAAGTCATTACCATTAATAGCAGTTAAATAGGCAGCGTTAATCGTAGCATACTTAATACCAACAATAGTACTGTAGGCCTAACAGTATTAACATATGTATGTATGTATGTGCACTTGTTATAGTGCCCCTCCAAACTCTCTACTCGGAGGCGATCCCGACTGCAGAGCGGACACTGCATTAGAATTTCACGCTACTGAGCAATTGCGAGTGAAGGACATGCCCAAGGTCCCTACGCGGCAACTTGAGGTGGATTCGAACCTCGAACCTTCCGGCTTCAAGGCAACGACGCCACCACTAAACCACCGCGCCCCAACATATATATAGTATAATTGATCGTAATATCCAGTAATACTAATAACAGTACTATAGGAGTACAAATTATACAAGTGCATTACTATTAGCATTAATCTCTATGGCTGCCTCGAGATTCGCTAAAGAAGAAAAGAAGAGATTCCTCTTTCCGTCACCATCTGTCAGCGTAACCCAATTAAATTATATTAACTACTAATTTATTATTAAAATAAATTAACTTAACTACTAATTTATTATTGAATTAAATTAACTGTATAATTTATGATTATTGCGACAATTGATGCTGAAAACGAATACTTTTCGACGAGGCAGAAGACGTTCGAGCATGAAGAGGAGCCAAACTCTGCAAGTCACCGATGCTTCCGGCGAATCCGACTCCATGACTTGAACTCGACTTCTGCTTTGCCAAGCGGAGTTCTTCGTAGAGCTCGTGATACTTCTCGTTGCTCTCTTTCAGCTCCTGCCGAACAAAAAGACAAAAATTTACACGTTGATAAAAGATAAGATAAGAATATTAATATACCAATTGCCATCCGCATTTTGGTGAACATACAAGGTATAATAAACAAACGTACATCATTTCTATATCCAATCAATGTCAAAATGTTTTAGAATAGCATATAATCCTAAGTCCAAATTCAATATAAATTTTAAATTTAAAAAAGAAGTTCTTTTAATGACCAACAATTTATGCTGCACTTTGATTTATATGGTATTACATTTAAATATGAGCAGAAATGTTGAGTCTAGAATTAAGAATCTATGCTCAAAATTAAACAATTCTAAAATAAACAAAACATCAAGTGAATAACAAAAGAATTTACTTCTAAAGATAAAAAATTAAATTATGAAAGTCTCATTCTTTAATTTGGAACAAAGGCTCTCAACTTTTCTGATCCAAAGCACAATTGGCCACAATGACTCCTAAAAGTCAGTAAATTATAATCATGAAGGTGAAGCGGTTCAATTTGAAATAACGGCCCTCAATTTTTCTGATCTAAAACCACAACTGTTCACTGTTTTAAAGATAATAAAATCTCGCCAATCAGAGACGATTTCGCAAACTGTTTAGAATCCTATAACCAATCAAATCAGCTGTTACAACAACAGGGAACCAATCACCTCAATCTTTATGTTCAGAGTAAGTCTCGTATTTTCCAACTCCTCTTGCAGCTGAACAATCTCCATTTGTCTGATCTGCAACTTCACCTAATCATGAAATAAGTTATTAATTAGATTAACTAATCAATCACTAATCACACTAATCAATCGATTGGATTAATCAACCAATGAACTGCACCTTTGTAAATCATTACTTTAATCACATGATCATTAGTTAAAATTAGCAAATCAATCATGATTAAATCAATCATCTGATGTCAAACACAATTTCACCTAATCATCAAATTAATCACTAAATCAATCAACAAATGACTTAATCAGTCATTAATCAACTACATCAATCCAAATGAACTTCAATACCATTTAGGCAAATACCACTGTCAAATATTTCTTCACATACTATCAAGTACTTGTTCTAGAAACAGTCAAGTATCAGTTTCAAATACTGCTTCGGATGCTCCTGCTTTAGATATTGTCAAGTGCTAGTTTTGGATACTGCCAGGAACTAGTTTCTGACACTGTCTAGAAGTAATTTAAGATACTGTCAAGTACTAGTTTTGAATACTGTCAAGTACTATCTTCGGATTTCGATAACTCTGTTTCCAATGGATTGTGATTCAAGATGACAATAATTCCTGAACAAAATTGTAACTGCAACATGGAACATGATGACTAGATCAAACATTTTATTGTAGCTTCTTGCAACTGCAATTAGCATTAACTTCTTCTGGTAATTGGAAGCACGTCTTACATATAATACTCCGGCACTGAATAAGTCAATAATAACAAAACAATAATAATAAAGTTCTATCAATGTTCAAATTAACAGTTCATATAACAGAATCAGTGACAATTATACCTCTGCATTGTTGTGATCATGTTTTTCACCCATCTTGTCTTTCTCTGCGTCGAGTCTCGTCAGTGGAAGTCCTATTGTGCGACTCAGACGTTCGACTTTGAACTTCAACTGCGAATTCAGTTCATCGTTCCTACACAGCGACGCAAGACAATAGCGTCAGACAATACCTCGTAACAGAACATTTAGATGGAACCTTTCTTTCGTACTTACAAAGGCATGTATTGTATGGACCAGAGCTCTACCCAATAGCCATATTCTATTCATATTGAATGAATGAATGAATTCGTTTCTGGCCCAAATGGTGCTCCAAATAATTATAATCTGTTCATTTTCAGCCGAATAATTAACATCTTTAAACCGAATATGAATACTTAGTAAATGGCGTACATAAAATTATCGTCTCACAGTACAGATCCATTGTGATCTAAATTCTCTTTTTAGTTTTCAATCTATGCATTCTAAGATAATGAAATCTGAAAATCTTCATCTTTTCAAATTCGACACATAGGTGATCTTCTGTATTAAAAGTGTTGCATTGCACATAAATTTTCAAAATACACGATTTTACTTGTACCCCTCTCTTCATCATCGACTATTCATAATCTTGTTAGGCCAAATAGCGCTACTAATTATTCGTATTCGACCAAATAGTTAAAAAAAGCTATTCAGCAGAGGCCTAATATGGATACCCAACCAGCCAATGGAAGTCTATGAGAATTTTTATTGAACAGTCTGGCAAAACAATATGGAAATACATATCGGAAATAATATGTGTCCCAGCATAGAGCCATGTATTGCATTATGCTTCAAATCCTTACGGGAACCAGATAGAAACCCTTTATGAAGGCCACATCGAAAGAAAAAGAAACCAAGTTGAAATCCTTTAGGAACTCCACGCTGAAAAACATTAGAGAAGTCAGGCTGAAAAACATTAGAGAAGTCAGGCTGAAAAACATGAGAGAAGCAGACTGAACAAATTAGAGAAGTCAGGCTGAAAAACATTAGAGAAGTCAGGCTGAAAAACATTAGAGAAGTCCGGTTTAAAAAAATGAGAGAAGTCAGGCTGAAAAACATGAGAGAAGCAGACTGAAATCTTTAAGAGAAGCCATCTGGACTGAAATTCATTAAAGAAGTCAAGTTGATATATCCTAATACAAATTTCTGCCCTGGTACCAGAGATTTAAAGCCTCAAACTCTCGGTCAACAGTCCCACACCAAACCATCACAAGTCATAAGTCTAAATAAAATCAAGGGTTGGGTTAAGAACCTTGACAGATAAAATAAAATAAAGGGTTGGGTTAAGAACCTTGACAGAAGATCTTGCACTCGCTTGCGAGACTCGTGCAGCGACTTCGTTAGCGACTCAAGTCGCTCGGCGAGCGCTGCGTTTTCCAGGCACTTGACGGAAAACCTCTCCGACAACTGTTTCATCTCATAGTGGAGCAGCTCTGCATCTTCCCTAAATCATGCAAGATTAGATTAGAATAAAATTATACCATTAATTCATTTTGCTATACTTTCAGCAAATAACAAATCTTAGTCACCTTAAATAATTGGATCAAAGGATGGTGAGAAAAATTCTATTCCGATTAGATTAGATTAGATTAGATCCGATTAGTCTGGATTCCATCTACAATTTCTACATAGATTTCAAACACTGGATTAGATCAGATTTTCAGAAGGGCTGCGGATCTTAACGATTAATTAATCTTTTTTTTAAATTCTTGTTTCATAATGCCAAGCGGAATTTAAACAACATGGCTAACATTGACAATGTAGAACACTTGAGCAGAAAATTAAGCAATCGCTTTGCGTTTGAGGTAAATGCCGATGGAAAAATCAAAGATGACCAAAAAATTAATTTTTTTCACTGCAAAACACAGTTCGCTATAATTTTTTTATAAATTCTATGTAGATGGAAAGACAATCACAACTTGATGCATCATAAAGACTTTTTATGTCCCATTGTGCGTATGCAATTGGAGCAATAAAGAAAACATTTACTTAGTTTACTTACTTAACTAGCCTCAGTGACTACAATTTTGAGTTTTCACGCTTATGTAATGTTGACCAAATTAATCAAACCTAATTGATTATCATTGATTGAATTTTGTAGATAAATAAAAAAAATATTATTTTAATCCGTGCCAGCATCAGATTCTAGACATTTCTTTTAATTTGATTACATTTTCAAGATTAGAATGGATATGAAAGATTAGATTAGATAAGATTAGATTAGATTAGATTAGTACTCGTGCTGTCGTTGTAGTGTCTCCATGTCAGCATGGCTGAATGTTTTCGCGATTAGATCGAGGAACTTGTTTCGCTCCTTCTGCAGTTCTCTCTCGTGAGCCTTCCTCATCGCTTCAAGTGCTTTTAAACAAACGAAACAGAGAAAATGAGCAACAATATTTATATTCATTCGCTTATTCATTCAGAAAACTTATATAGCGCCCCTTCAAGAAGCCTACTCAGAGGCGCTCCCAGCCAAGCCACAGCTAAAAGATAGGTCTTGAGCAACTTGTAGAAAGCAGGCAAATTATTCCGAGGTAGTAAGCGTAGTGCAAGCGGGAGCCCATTCCATGTGGACGGGTCAACAACTGAGAAGGCTCGACGCTGTTTGGTAGCAGAGCGGGTTCAAGGGACCAGCAGCTCCCCCACTGGCCGAAGAGCGTAAAGCTCGACAGGAGGCTATGTCAGAGATCAGATAAGTAGGACGTGGCACTACCAGTGAGGCACCGCCAAACAAGTGCTGTTATTCTGCACAAGATGCGCTGCGAGACTGGAATCCAGTGCAAAACATCACGCATGTAAGCAGAAATTTTATTTTATAGCCTAGCAGACGATTACCACACCCCGTAACGTAACTTGACAATTATATAGCTTCAATTATTATGTATTTAAAAACAGATAAATATATACGTCAAAGACAACCTTAAGACTATTAACCTTGAAGTCATTCTTACCTGCTACTACTACCTTATTCTGAATACTGGTTCAAAAAACATTAATAAATTCATTCAATAAAACAATTTATATACAATCCTTTCAAGGCTCTCTAAATCCTTGCCAGATCCTCTCTAAATCACAACGAATACCTCTCTAAATCCCCACCAAAACCTCTCTAAATTTATCCATATTCTAAACTGCTGCCAAATCTTCTCTTCTCACCGGACTGCGTTGCCTGTGCCTCTTCCTTCAGCAGTTGATCCTTTTCCTGTCGGAGTCGATCGAGTTCCAGCTTCTGATTGCGTCTCATCTCCATCATCGTTCTCTGGTGAGATTTCTCCATAGAACTGAATCCTTTGTCGTACATCTCCTACATCACATCAACAACATAACAATACAATACAACAGTATTTGATGTGTTTATGTGCACTTTTTATAGCGTCCCTTCAAGATTTCTACTCTGAAGCGCTCCCGACTACAGTGCAGACACTGAATCTGAGTTTCGCACCGAAGCGCTGAGAAATTGCGAGTGAAAGACATGCCCAAGGTACATATGCAGCGGCTTGAGATGGATTGGAACCTTCAACCTTCCGGCTGCAAGGCAACGAACATACCTACTACACCACCGCGCCACACAAATGAGTCTGATTACAATACAACTGTATTCGATACATTACAATAGAACTATATTCGATACAACACATCTGTTTGCCAAGGCGTATCCCGCAGTTGACTGTTTGTGAGGCGCCCTTGTAGCGGTATGGCCGCATTACGGCGCCATATAAATTGTCGTTATTATTATTATTATTATTGTATATGATAAAACAAAATACAACTGCGTCTGATACAATACAAAATCGCATATGATAGGGGAAGAGGTTCAAGCAAAGGAGATTCAAGGGGAGGAGGTTCAGTTCATCCATGTCGTCTCCACTGGGCAACAGCACCTGGTCCTGGCTAAATCTGAACCACGGAATACCTGATTAGTCGCCTTTCATACCAACCGCGATTCATAAAACTCAATTATGAAACACAGGACAGCTCTAGAGAAATAGAGAATTTCCATAAATAAGTGGCTGTCACGTGCAAGAGCATCGCCAAAGCCATAAGTCAAGTATTTCATTCATTCGTTCATTCAAAGCATTTATACAGCGCCCCTTCAAGAAACTACTCAGAGGCGCTCGATCAATAATAATTTGATCAATAAGACATATAAAAAAAACTGAGGATGAAAAAAAATATATGGTAGAAGGAGGAGGAGGAGGATTAAAGTGAGGATGACCCATGATGTGGTTAAGCTGACCTTGATCTGTTCGAGTTCTTTCGTGTACTTCCTGCGGACGGACTCCTCATCAATCGGGATGCTGTTCGCCTCAGCTGCAGCCAGCTTCTGCATCACGTCATCCTTACTACTCATCAGCTCACGACGATGTGACGCCCTCTGCATTTGCAGTTCGTGCTCGTAGTCATACTGAAAATTAACAACAGTCCAAATATAGATGAGACAATAGCGATCCTAAAAAAATACACCCATGGATCTCGACACAGGCTAGTCATCCTAAAATGTAGGCTAGCTATGCTAAAAATGTGCCAGTCTAAATATAGGCAGGCCATTTTAAATATGTAAGTCTAAATACAGACTAGCCAAGCTAAAATGAAGAGAAGAAGTCGTCCTTTAAGCTAGTCCTGAGGCAGCAGTGGCGTAGCCAGGAATTTATGATGAAGGGGTGAAATTTTTTTGGCCTGGCCGGATGCCCTTTCTGGCACCAACTCAACAGTATTACAGTAAATAAAAAGGGAATAAAGTAACAAAGGGAATAAAGTAAGAAAAACAATTGTTACTACAAGCAATTGTTTTGTTTTTTCTTATTTAAGTGGATAAATAACCTTTAAAAAAACTGTTTTCCTAGGCCAATGGGGAGGTTTCACCCCCGAAACCCTCCTTGTCTACGCCACTGCGAGGCAGCTTCATTTTCTTAGCCTTTGCATATGATGATGGTTGGTGGTCAGTCCTCTCCCTCACCGTCTCATCCTCCCATCGACAGTGTACTTGTCACAACTGAGTGGGAAAGATGGTGCAGGTGGAGCATAAATCTACGCACATATTTCTGCCATTGCGTGGGTTTGAACTCTCAATTTCTCACTCGAAAGTCCAGCATGCAAACTGCTAGACTGTACACCATGCAAAAATGAACCAGTCTACAAAAACACCAGTCTAAAAAGACACCAGTCTACAAAGACACCAGCAAGGCCGTAGCTAGGGGGTGTTTTGGGTGTTTGAACACACCCGAAATGGAAAATGTAAAAAATAATATACAGTAATGCATTCAATAGCACATAATGAAAAAACATGAAATTAGGCGAAAATGGTGCGAATGACTTAAAAAAGGTCATTAGCTTTTCTGGACGAGGAATTGGTGACATTTTCTGAAGATTTCGGCCGCATGACCAAAAAAGGTCGTCAGTTTTTTTGGACAGGAAACTGAAGAAACACCCCCCGAAATCAAATCCTGGCTATGGCTACCAGTCTACAAAGACACCAGTCTACAAAGACACCAGTCTACAAAGACACTAGTCGAAAACCATAGAAGTCATGCTAGAAATAGACCATCTAAACAAAATCGGTCTAAACATAAACCATCAGCCTTAAAAATACAGATTAATAGTTAATTATTCCCTCAACTAATAAATCAATGGAAGCCAAAGAAACCTTCATGTCATGGATCTGCTCCTCGAGCTCTTTCATGCGGACGTGCGTGTCGATCCTATCCACTCGATCCGCATCCACGTTTGGATCGTCCTTCAGCTTCATCATCTCCATCTTCAAGACACACCAACAACAATGACAACAATGACAATGTTAAAGATGCTTCCGCTGAAGACTTTCCTTCTGGATGTTGCATAATGTATTGAGCAAAACAATGAATTTCACGAATAATTAATTACATATTGTTATTCAACTGAATGTTTTACAATTCGCAATTTGACACACTCTATCGCATAGAAGAACCAACAAGATTAATATTTAATATTAATATCAGTATTTTGTCTTAGTCCCACGTCATGGCATGCTTCTCTCTCATGGACTCCTTCCTTCTCACTGTCTCTCGTAATTATACATACTCATAGTGTTCAGAATCTTTGCCAATATTCAATCTCCACCAGCTCTCGAGATCCTCAGTTTGTCCAACTCCAATTTCGTGCACCATTTGACGGTCATTTCAATTAATTATTTGTGTTGAGAGTGAATTAGACTTTTATTTAAGTGGTGCTATAAAAATGTCACATTACAATTACAATAATTATAAGGTAGTGCAGGGGCACCGTGACTGGTCTGCTCTTCAAGTGACACCCTATGCGCAACTGGGCATGTATGCATGCGTGACACGTGTGTGTATGTATATGCATGCATGTACGTGTATGCGTGAGTATGTATGTGTGTGCATGTATATAAACACAAGTACGTACATATGAGAATGCTGATTATAATGCATTGTTAAACAACTCACATAAATGTTACAATAACAATAATAATCACAACGATCATTTCTAGTTCTACTGTAAATCTGACAAAACAATTTCAACCACGTCAAGACGATCTCCCAACCCAAACCCCCCTTACCATGTGTTTCTTCTGTTCCTCCTTCAGCGTCTTCCGCATCTGCTCCACTTCCTTCCTCAGCATCTCCACCACCTGTCCGCCTTCGCCACTCCCACCCTCAGTCGCTCCTCCACTCCGCGTCTCTTCCAACTCCTCCACGGCCGCCTTCAACTCCTTTTCCAGCCGCAGCACCTGCTTCTTATATGAGTCCAACTCGCTGAGCAAGTCCGTATCCTTGCGGTCGTGTTTCGCACGCAATTCAGCGAGTTCCGACTCCCGTTGGGAAAGTTTACGCTCGAAATCACTCAGGTCTTTGTCCTGCTCTTCCATCGAGCGCGCAAGGTCGTGTCTTCCGGCGGAAAGGTCGTGCTCCAGCGACCGGATGCGGATCTCGTATCCGTCACGGAGCGCCTGGATCTCGCGAGCGCGCGAAGTCGCCGCCCGTTCCAGCTCCGACTGCAGCTCTTCCACGTCTTTTTCCGCGTCCACGAGAGCCTTTTCCTGCTGCGAGATCTGGGAGATGAATTCCTCCCTTTCCGCTTTGTCCAATCCGGTTTTTCCAGCGTCCGGTTCATCTCCGGGTTTTTCCGTCTGCAACTGGTCCAGAAGAGTTCGATTCTCGTGCGTCAATTTGTCGTTTTCTTTCCTCAGCTGTTCAAACGCTTCCCCTGAAACGTCCTTTGTTTTGAAGGACAATTCTGTTTCGGTGTTGGCCTCCTCCGTCTTGACCTCGACCTCCTCCGACCGTCCATCATCATCATCCTCCAGCCTAGCACGCTGTTCCAGACGCTGGTTCCGCCGTTCCAGCTGACTCACCTTCGCCAACAGTTCCTGGACCCTGGTGCCGAGCCGTTCCACCTCTTCGCCATGCCTCACCTCCATGTTCCGCAGATCCTGCTTCAGCGACTTGTTGCCCTCTTCCATCTCTCCGCAACGTCCATCCGCCTGCTGCTTTTCCACCTGGAGTTGCTTCAACTGCCGCGTCATCGAAGCCTGGAGCTCCACTCCGCTCGTCTCCTCCGCCTTCTTCTCCGTCGCTTCCGCGGACTTCCGCGCCGTGGAATTCCTCGCTTCGATTTCCCTTTCCAGCGCTCGCATCTTTGATTCCATCTCCTTCGCTTGTTCATCCTTCAATCGCAGTTGAGAATCTGAATCCGTCTTTGCGTTCTTCATCTCCGCCTTAAGATCAGCGTTCTTCGACTGCGATTGAGCGATCTCTCGTTTTGTGCTCTTCTGCTGCTCGATGAGCTCACCGTACTCGCACTGCAGCTGCAGGATCCGCTTCTCCTTCTCCACAACAATCTCTTTGCTCTTCCGCCTCTCCGTCTCGTGATCTTCTCCAAGTGATTCCATCGTCTTCCTCGCAGTTTCCACTTCCACGCGCAGTTTACCATTCTCCGTCTTCATCCGCTCGAATTCGCTCACAGATGGTCCTTGGAAGCTCGACGACTTCCTCTCCGCTTCCGCCATCTTCAACTCAAGCTGCGAAACCCTTTCCCCAGCCTCCACTCGCCTCTTTTCCGTCTCATCCGATTTCTTTTCCATTGCCTTCACCTCGACACGTAACCTCTCGAGCTCAAGCGCTTTCGACTCGAGCTCCACCCGGTGTTTCCCCGCGTCATCTCTCCGACCCTTCGCGTCTTCCCTCAGCCGGACATTCTCATCAGTGACCTCCCTCAGCTGACCTTCGACACGCTCCACATCTCGTCTGAGCAACGAGTTCTTCGTGTCGCGCTCGGCAGTGAGCACAACGAGCGCCTGCTTTTCCTCCTGGAGATGCCTCACATCCGCCTCACGTCCACTCAATCGCTCTTCCGTGGCAGCCAGTCGCATCCTCAGCTCCGCCGCCTCCTTGCAGTACTCATCCAGCTCCTTGTGGATGCGGGTATTATCCTCCATTTCCAATTCCAACTCGTTCAACGTGCTCTCCAGCTTCAGCTTCACCTCGGAAAGGCGAGTCTCCGTCTCCGACAGCGCTCCTTCGCGATCCTTCAGAACGTTCGCAACGTTTCTCGTCTCAACGTTCGCCATTTCAGTCGATTCGCTCAACCGTGACTCGAGCTTCTCGGCTCGCTTTTCCAGCGCGCTTCGCTCGACATTCCACCGAGCCTTCCCACCTTCGTATCGATCTTTCCAGCTCTTCTCCAGCGCCTCCAACTCGGCTTCCTTTGCACGCAACTCCCTTCGAAAACCCTTCAATTCCGCCTCGAGCTTCACCACCGTTCCAGCACGGTCCGAGAGTTCACGGTTGAGTGACTCCACTTCAAGTCGTTCCAGTTCCAGTTTGTTCCGGTCACGTTCCACAAACTTTTGGTTCTTGTTCCGCAGTTCCAGCAGTTCCACGTTCTGCACTTCGACCATCGCCGAAGTCTCGGATAAAAGAGTCTGTAAACGATTTACCTTGAAACAAAATAATAGGAAAATAAACTTTAACAATTAATTTCATAGATAAAAATAAATTTAAGAATTAATCTATTGAAATATCCCAGATATTAATTCTTATGCTGTTGTATCAGTTCTTTGATGTATTCTAATCTAAACAAATGACATTTAAAGTACTAATATAAACTGATCTAATAAAATGAATCCTAAAGTACTATTAAAACATACTCTCATGAAGTGACTCCTAAAGAGCCATCACAACACAATCTAAAAATGAATTCTCAAAAACCAATATAATAAATTCTAATAAAATGACTTCTAAAGTATCATTACAACCTAATCCTATAATGACTTCTAGAGTACGATTATAATCTCACCTAACCACATATATCATCAATCAACAATGCTTTAAAATCTTTGTGTTCAGTGCTAAAATATTCTTCAAAAGAAATTAATTATGTAACTGTAAATTGTATTGTATCGTATTGTATCTTTAAATTTAAAAAGAGCCTCTCACAGTCCACATCAGTCAGAGTGCAAAAGACCCAGACAAAAAAAGGAGTTTTGAGACAGCGAAAAGATCTGCTTCAGGTACAAGAACTTTAATAATGAAAAATGTTTACAGTGAAGGCAAAACTTGAGTTTATAAAAGTCAGAAAACTTGCTTTGCACTAAATAATTAAATAAAAAAAACACTCAATGTCATTTTGAATCCTTCCCAAAACTGGTCAAAATATCAAACAAGATAAAAAAAAAAACCTGGAGATGATATTCTCTTTTATCAATTTCCGAAGTCTCCGTCATTTTCTGAACTTCCTGCGACGACTTCGAAAGTTTCGAACGCAACGTTGCGTTAACAGACTGTGCGTCTTCGAGTTGCGATCTCGTTGCGTCCAGCTGTTGCCTGAGTGCGGCCACCTGGTGGCAAAAACATAGAATAGAATCATTTTAAAATTATGGAGGTGTAGTCGTGTAAGGGTATGTTCTGTGCTTTGGAGCCAGAAGGTTGCAAGTTTGAATCCATCTCGAGCCGCTGCGTAGGGGCCCTGAGCAAGTCCTTCACTCGCAATTGCTCATGCACTTTGTCGACTCAGTTACCGCACAGTGACTGTAACTGCACATTCAGCTATAAGGAACATGAGCTTACAGATTAAGGCCATAAATCTATTAAAGCCATAAATCTACGCAAGAGGGAAGCCCCAATGTTGACCAGTTCATTCCAACAGAAAGGGGAAAGAGCTACACATAAAAACAGAGAACACTCATCAAATGTGGCAAAAGCCTATCAAGGTAACCAAGTTCATTCCATAAGACAGAGGGAAAGGTCACAGTTGAAGTCCATTCCGGGAGATAGGGGTATAAGTCTATGAAAACAGGCAAGCCCATTGTGACATACAGAGGTGATTGATAAACCTACGAAAGCAGAGAAAATTCTCGACGAATCATTATTTAAGCCGACCTCGCGTTTCATCAACTCGAGCAGCGAACCATCGCTTGATCCTCGTGGAAGAGAATCCGTCCACGTTGTTTCCGCCTGCAAATGGAAAACAAATTCCATGCATCTCAGAATAGCACTCAAAGGTCAAATCAATCAGCCTTTGATTCGCCACATTGTATCAGCAAACATTGCATTGGCAAACATTTAAAGGAATAGTTATAGAAAGAACAAACCAGAAACTCTGAGAACAGCGATGAATGATCACTTAGACACGTGTCAATGACTAAATGACCATTCAAATAAAAGGCGATAACTTAATGACCATTTGTGAAGGTTACAGAGTTAACAATCAGATGAATAAGGTAGAAACTTAATCACCACCAGAGTATTTTAGAAGGTTAAGAACTTAATGACAATTATTCACCTAAGGTAAATAACTTAATAACATCTAAAGTAGATTAGAATCTATAGGCTGAATTGCTACCGAATGTCGTCTTCCATCATCCAGCAACTCCAGTCCCTCCGGTCCAAGACACGGAACTGAGGCCGAGACCGGAGGAGGAGGAGGAGGAGGAGGTGCGGTTGGCGGTGGCGACTTGACACGCTTGGGTGATTTTGCACGAGCACGCTCCATGATTCTCGTGCTCGGCGCTCGAAACTGCGACCCGGACGAAAGTTCCTTCCTCTCCGACTGCGCGTCTCGATCAACTCTCGAGTCTTGATCATTCCTTCGATCCGACACCAAGCTCGCCGATCCAGAATAGTTCCTTCGAGTCGTGACGGTGAAGTACCCGTCGGTGGAGTCGAAGATCGACGACTGAGTCGTGGGTCCGACTTCCGTCATGGACGATCGACCGCTCGACGCGATGTACGACAATTCGTTCTCACCGCTCGCACGGATCGAAGTTCCGGTCTGACGCCCTCGATCCGGTACATCGCGATCTTCACGGTTGGTCGAGTCCACAGCGGCTGAGCCGTGACCGGCGAACGTTGTCGTTGGCCTGTACGGCCACGCCGATGTTGTCCTTGACCGCGACCGATCGGGTATCGGTGGAGCGGATCGAGGGGGAGGAGGGGCTCCGTGGTAGGATGACCAGGACGAAGCAGAGTCTTTCGACGCCAAGTCGAAGTCGGCGTCAGAGTCGGATGCTGGCAGCGACTTCCACGACGTCAGAGTGGTCGCGACGCTGTCAAGCGACGACAGCGTCAGGTCTTGCGACGCCGTGGCAGCGTCGGCGAAAGAGTCGACGCATCTGACGATCGCTTGGATCCAACTCGATCGGATTCCTGACGTCATGGCAGACATGACGTATTCGTTGGCTTTGTTCTGAAAATGAAAAAGGAAGATGGTTATACGATGGGTATTACCGATGATGCAACACTACTATTTTTAGATCAGTGGAATTTCGATGATGTCAGTATGTTGCAGACGTTACTCGATGAGTGAGTGAGTTTAAACCAGTACTTAGCCTACTACTTAAAACTATTCTGTATTAGACTACCACCAAAAGCACAGTAGTTTACAAAAGCAACAAATTATAGAAACAATCAAATTCAAAGTGATAGAACATTCTCATAATAAAACTTCTTTTGGCAAAAGAGGGTAGGGTTAGACCAGGTGCCCTGGGTAGAGTATTGTATGGAGCGACCTCGTGTGGAGGGAGTAGGTCGTGAAGGGTTTAAGAGGATTGAGTGGTAAAGAGCAGTCAGCTCTAGAACACAGGACCAGTGAAAAATTACTTTGTCTTAACCGAAAAATCGTAAACTTAATTAATGCCATCAATAGCTGCTCTGAAGCAAACACCTCTACAAAGTATTTTGCAGTCGCAAGTGGTCGGTAGCATATGCTAGCATTCCGTAGGGCCCCCAGAAATTCGCGATCTTGCGCAGCGCAAATTTTGCGCAAATTTCCAGGTTTCGCGCAGCAGCGCATAAATTGGCATTCCGCGCGATTTTAGCGCAAATTTTGACAAAATCTTGCTAATTTATCAAAATTTGTCTTTGATTGACTTAAAATCACCGCGGCCCATGACCGTTCAACATAGCAACGACGATCGATGTGCGATAATCAAAATGGCGGCCGCCGAATGGGATGATATTATAGATGAATTTTTAGCTAAAGATCGATATTTTTGGTAGCAACGCACAAACTTATAGTATAAAAAATTCCAGAACTTCACGGCAACACAATAAAATGTGTTAAACGAAGTTTCTCAAAGCGGTCACACAGCAGCGTCGCGTGCTGTCTCGGCTTAAGACAGAACGAACGCATTTAATCTATAGGTGTCAGGCGTGCACACAAAGACGGAACGCTAGTACTCAGCACGTTATGTAACTTGGTGATTCATTATAATATAGGCATATATAATACTATTTTGAGCGTAGATTTCGGTGGGCGTAAATTTTGCAAAATTAAAATTATTTGCGATCGTCTGAATACATTAATCTTATGGTTATAGGAACTTTATAACTGCATTTTGGCTTGATTGTCTAATTTCTAGAACGCCAAAGCTTTACACTGAATGACAAAAACACTGTTAGATACTTTGGTACACTGATTCAATGAAAAAATAACGAACATTTTGATTTTTTAACTTGCGCAAAATTCGCGCAAATTTATCGTTTTTTGTGTGCAATTTTTTCAATTTTTTGGCGCAAATTTCTGGGGGGCCTAATTCCGCAGCAATTGCTAGTAGAAGCCAGTAGTTGATAGCAGTGTGATGCTTGTGCCTAACAATAAGTGATGTGGGAGCTTAACAACAAAAGCAGATGACTAATTGAAGTGAGTAGCTTTCACTCATCTACAACCTTTTCATGTCCTCTTTGAAAGCCCCTGTTCACCTCAGTCAAAACCATAGATATTAAAAACGGCAAAAACGAAATTAAAAAAAGAATAACGTGTTTTTCCACACAAAAAAACAGAGAAAAAGCGATAAAAATGGAAATGGAAAATAATTTGATTTTGATCAATATCTTGCGTTGAATTGTAAAATTAAAAATCTTGTTTACGCAATCTCATTTTAGGATGACATCAAAATGGTTAAATTCTGATGTAAATTAACTGAATTCTAGATGAATCCTTGAAAGTGACAATGTATGGGATTTCAGATGACAATTAATTAAAGAAAATAGGGTCACATAAAAAAATAAATTAACCAAAAAACTTTTATAAAAATATGGTCAAAACGACAGTATATAAACTCTCAAGAGCCCTAATACACAAACTAACAGGATAGCCAGTTAGTTTCTTCGATTGGCCTGAATGCTTCCTTTATGATTCCTCGACACTCGCATATCTCGACGTACATGATTCATCATGACCTTCACTGGCTCCCGATCTTGGCACAAATCAGATACAAGGTCCTGCTCCTAGTTACTAAGTTCCTGCAGGACATAGTGCCTAAATGCATCTGTGACTTGATGTTCAAGTCACTGTCTGCAACCCAGCATTGGGCTTTTGCTATTGTGGACAACTGGACCCCTCAATGTGGAATGAACTTCTCCATGCAATCTGTAGCAGGATCCTGGTGGGCAATTCACCTGCATCCTTTCACTGCCTGAAGAACTTTCTCTTTTTACGAGATTGCCACGTTGAGAGCACTTCTAAAATAGCTCTTCTGTTTGTAAGAAGCGCCTTGCAAATGATCAAATTAGATTAGATTAGATTAGCTCAGCTTTGTGGATTCCAAGGCCATTGACCTCACCTTACATTAACAAGGAAATAATTCAATGATACAACTTGAATGGAATGACCAATTTATAAAATCGAAGGGAAGCATATAAAAGGTGTCTAGGCAGAGCATTGCATTGTCCATAACTCAACGACTTATGAAAGAATACAATATAACGTGAATGGAATGACCAATTTATAAAATTGAAGGGAATTATAT
This sequence comes from Lumbricus terrestris, assembly GCA_949752735.1. Taxonomy (NCBI): domain Eukaryota; kingdom Metazoa; phylum Annelida; class Clitellata; order Crassiclitellata; family Lumbricidae; genus Lumbricus; species Lumbricus terrestris. Next base: position 14,345,894 of record OX457048.1, on the reverse strand, counting down.
AAAAGGTGTCTAGGAAAAGCATTGCAGTTTCCAGAACTCAATTCTATACAAATAAAGAGAAGATTCTGTCTGTCTGTCTGTCTGTCTGTCTGTCTGTCTGTCTGTCTGTCTGACCGGGATGCATTTCCACAATTTTTGAGCTTTTCAATCCAGACCTTCACTACTGTGTAGGTCTCAGCATGAGACACCCCAACGAGGGGTTGGCGATTCTCTACCACCATGGGGGCCAGGGTGGGGGCGAAACCCCCAAATTTTCCCCCACTTTTTTTCAGCAATTATCTGAAACTTTGTACCTAGACAGAGGGCCATCAGAGCCACCCAGTGGAGTGGTTGGTGAATCTCTACCACCATGGGGCCACGGTGGGGGGTTGCGAAAACCCTAATTTTCGCTATAAATGTCCATTCCTTTGCCATACTTTCACAGACAGATTTTTACGTGGGCCACCTCGCCTCTACTCAGCTCACACCTCGGTCCGCAGGGGCCGGGTGGGGCATGGGTGGAGGTGGGGGGCGGTGGAGGAGAAAATTTTCCCGAAAACCGAAACTTCACGGGTGGCGTACCGGTCGAGGTCGGAGTGTGGTGCGGTGGTTGGGGGATGGTGGTGGAGGGAATTTTCCGAATACACAAACTTCACAGGTCGCGTATCTGTGAAGGTCGGAGTGTGGTTGTGGTGGGGTCGGGGGTGGCGGGTGGGGGTGAGGGTGAGGTGGGGTTGGTGGGGGTGGAGAGGGGTGGTTGGAGGTGTGGGGTGGAGGTGGGGTGGTGGAATATGGGAAGGGTGGGGAGTGGCAGGTGGGGGTGGGCGGGTGGGAGAGAGGTGTGGGTGGGGAGTGTGGGGTGGGGAGGGGTCGGGAGTGGGGTGGGTGGGGTTGAGGGAGGTGGTGGGGAGGGGTGTGGGGTATGGGGGGATTGGGGGTGGGGAAATTTTTTTGAAAACCCAAATTTCACGGGTGGCGTACCGGTGGAGGTCGAAGTGTGGTGGGTTGTTGCGGGGTGGGAGTGGGATGGGGTGGAGTGTGGTTGTGGCCGGGAGTGGGTCGTATCCTAAATTTCCCGGGCAACGCCGGGTACCCCAGATAGTGACTAATAAAAGAATTTAATGATATAGCGTGAATCTTCTTTTCCTTCCGGCTGGAATTAATCCCACGCAGGGGAGGGGTCAGCCACTCGGATCAGTTTTCTCCACAGCAATCTGTGTGCTGTATCTTCCTTCTTGAGGTTGAGTAGTTCGAAGTCCTGTTTGATCGCATCCATCCATCTCTTCTTCTGTCGTCCTCGGCTTCATCGCCCCTCCACCTCCTCCTTCATCACTCTCTTGACGCTGTCATCTACCAACGCCCTCACCACATGACCATACCATCTAAGTCTGGCCTCCCGTACCTTGTTTGTAATACATGTCACCCCCAACGTTTTCCGGATGTCTTCATTTCTTTTTCTGTCCCGTAGTGACACCCCCCGTATCCACCGCAACATTTTCATGATATAACGTGAATGGAATGAGCAATTTATAAAATCAAAGATAAGCATATAAATGGTGTCGAGCAAGAGCATTGCTCAACCACTTCCAAAACAATTTAATGATAAGTGAATGGAATGACCAATTTATAAAATCGAAGGGAAGCATATAAAAGGTGTCTAGGAAGAGCATTGCATTTTCCAGAGCTCAACGACTTCCAAGCAGATGGTTACTGTGCAATGTGCAGAGTTTAACCTAATCCCACTGCTTGGGAGATTCAGGTTTCTAAGGGCAGGGGCAGGAAAACGTCCGGTTTGGGGCAACCGCCTGCTAAGTCAATGACAACACCATGCGTTCGGTAATTTTTAGGGCTGTTCGATTAAAAAATTTAATCAAAAATACTTGCACGATTAATTTTTTTAATCACAATTAACTTCAAATTAATCGCAACACATTTCGTTCAAGTGTATTAATCTTACTATTTTTCTAAGGACCCCTGAAGCATAAGTGACTGAATGCATACTTTCAATTGCAAACAATTTCAATAACCGTTGGCTTATTAGGCACATTGAATTTCTGCATTTAGTTTATTGAACAGTTTTGTATGACAGACAGAACTGAAACACTGTTCAAATCAGTCAACTGCTCAAAATCCGTTAATTTTTTCATTTGAGCCACCTTTAATTAAAATGACATAGACCTAAATGCGAAATTAGACAACCGTTTTCTCACTACCAAAATTAATTATTTGTTCGGTCAATTGTATAGGCAGGCCAGTTTATTTACATTAGTCGGTTCAAGGGATGCTCTTATGAATTAACAATAGTAGGTCTACTATTGAACCTCATCAATTGGTCACAATTTCTCACAAAAGGTTGCGGTTCTTACCAAACCTCGTTTCAGTTGTCCTTCTGTAAACATTTATTATTTGAAACCTGGATTCATTGGTCATACCATCTCCTGGAGTTCATCCAATATAGTCTGACGGGGTGTCGAAACAACTTTTAGCGGATGATGCGATATAGCCAATGTCTACAGCTCATTGTTAGCATTAAATGCATGTTTTGGTTCGCATGTAGGCGATCATTGAGCAACAAATTACTACGATAATACTCTAATTCTTTTGCTGAATATTTGCAAAGAATGTATCACTAGTTTTAAGTTTGAGCCTTCCGTTTAAAACGAGTTTTTCTGCCTTTGAATCCATTTTACTCTTAATCAGATCTAATTAACGCGTATGATTAATGCATTAAAAATTTTAATCTCAAATTTTTTAACGCATTAATCGTGATTAATCAACAGCCCTAGTAATTTCTCCTTTTTCTTTCTTATTTTCAGTCTTTCAGTCAAAATCACCAAAAAATAAACCATTTCTCACTACTTACAAAACTGAAGACCTGTTTTTAATCTTTCTCTCAAAATCTCAGAAAAATATATAACCATACCATTTCCGTACTTATAAACAAGAGCTGTCGAATTTTATTGAGGTGGTATAATTGTTACACATTTAATTTTTCTGAGGGGAATATTTACACATGTAGTATTTACAAATGGATGGACGAGATACACGACATAACCGGCATGAATTTGGAAGAACTGAGGGACTTGTCTGCGAACAGAGAACAATGGAGAATGTGTGTCAGGACGATTGCTAGAGCTCTACGAGCTGACAGCACAAGGTGACAAGGTGGTAGTATTTACACATGTACACAACTCAACACCTTGCAAATTTTTCTGGGTAAATGTCATTTCTGGGGGAAATTTAACGTTTTCACCCACTGACCGAGATCCGGAAAGCAAAGCTCCTGAGGAGACTGAGTTCCTCCACTTCCGTGTCAGCCGTTAAGACAATGACGCCTTCAACGTTTTCCGGCGTCTCCACCTTTTTCGAGTCGCTGTAGTATGTGAGAGCGGTGCTTGTCAACACGCACCAACATTTCTGCCAGCTCTGAAAAATAAAACATTCATTCGTTTCAGTAGCGCCTCTTCGTGGGGACTACTCAGAAGCACTCCTGACTCTAGCACAGCAAAAAAGTAGTTTCTGAGCTGATTTAAACTAAAATAGTTTGGTCAAATCGCCTATCCCTGTCAAACTGTTAACCTGACAATGAAGACATAAAAAATGGAGGAGAGATTACCTTGTCAACTGCCTGCTTTAGTAGCCAACCTTTCTTAACATACATCAGATCCTGAAAAATGAAGGACAAATTTATATCAATATTAAAAAAAATTATAATTACTATATTTCAATTTTCTGCAAACAGGATCCCACATGGTTATAAACATTAATGATTAAAATAGCAATTATAATAATAAATAACATCTTTCCCTCAGGTATTCGATTATCCCAGGGTCTTACGAGATCATTATTATTTAAGAAATAAACGTCTGGTGGGCCAGGCCTCATCTTCAAAGTGCGAGGTGAAAGTTACCATCATCGTCGTCATCATCATCATCATCGCTACCATCATTATCATTGTTGTTATTATGTTAAATTGTAAATAATGTCCAGTTTGTAGCAATGTTCAATTCACATACCATCTCAAGATCACATTAATGTTTGCCCTCCAATTCACACTCACAAAATATTCGCATCAACATTCATTCTGTCAAATCACATCAGAAATCACGGAAATTAACCACCACATCTACAGACAAATTCGGTGAAATTTACATTTAAATTTAATTTTACACTTAAGCTCAAATTGACATTTAAGCTTCAATTTATACATTTAAGTTGAAATTTACGCATAATCTTAAATTTACACTCAATCTGAAATTTACGCCAAGTTGAAATGCAGTTAAGTTGAAATTTACATTTATGTCGAAATTTAAAGTTGAAATTCGCATTTATGTTGAAATTCACATTCATGCGTACATTTACATTTGCAGTTGTTTCTGCTTTGGGTGTTCGTGAGACAGCTTCCGAACTTCTCGATCCAACCTCCGGAGATCCCTTCGAAATCTTTAAAAGGGCAAAAAACTAATCAATTTTAAAAAATTCAATGTATCTGGCATGCACACTAAAAACGGCTTTAAATTAATTCTATTTCAAGCACTTCAGGCCATGATAAGCAAACTGAATGCGCTCTGTATGTAAAAAAATCTTCAAACCAATAGGAAAATTGATTTACAACTGCACCTGCAAACTCATGCTCTTCAGTCTAATACGACCGTAAAGCACAATCATCAGATACATAAATGTAAGGTTCTAATGATAGCAAGGCTTTACAGTGAATTATGTCTCAAGCTGAAGCCCAGATATGAAAGAAAAGAGCCTCAACCCTTCTGCTAACTACAATCACTAATCGTTTTTTTAGCCACTACAAGTCTTCTCCCTCAATGACAGTGTACAGATGGTGCACTCGTTTTGCAATTAAGAATGCAAAGGTGAGTACAAATAGAACAGAAGTGTCCAAATAGTTTTTGTGCCATGACCAAGATTTTAACTTGCAACCTCTGGGTGGTTACCAATTGGACTGACAATCACACACACCGAAGACACACATAAACTTGTTTCTCACAAGACAGATTCCTCAGTCACATACATGGGTATTAAAAAAACACAATCCAAGTACTTTCCACGAAATACAACGTATTCATAAAAACACAACCATTGTTCACTCTTCATGTTTGTTTATACATAATAAACAAGTTATTAAAAAAAACAATTCTCTTCTACAAAATACAGAGTATAAAAAAATCCCCCCTCGTCCATGAATCATAATATACAAGATCCAAATCAAATGCACTACCAGTGTACAAAGCGTTACAAAAGGAACCCAATGTGCAAATTGTCACATGCATGTCACTTCAAACACAACAACACACATGCGTAATCCCTAAATACAATCAGTACCCAAATTAGAATAGAGGTAAACATGCCATTGAGGAAGTCTTGTGCAATCATTTCAGTTAGTAAACTCAACAATCTGATTATAATGATCGTTAAAAATCGATTAGAGTTCAATCAATCCATTCCGAAGCAAAATCACTCGTCCTAAGCTATTCTACAAACTCAAAAAGTTCTAAAATAATTTACCCGCAGGACAACCCTGACTCGGTTTAAATTCCTAAAACATTTAATCAATTAAATTTAAATTATTTAAGTAGACATGAATGGAAAATTCTTCAGTTTAGAGCAACGATGCTAGAACGTCTCGACAAGAGAGTTGCGAACAAGAGGAGGTAGAGAGTTTCAGATGGAGAGAAGCACAAATGTGAAAAACACCGGCCAAAGACAAGACGGTGCACTAGGTAAAACACACTATCCAGGAGATGCTGATCAAAGAAGACAAGCCGTTGACAGAGTTGCAAGGTGCGACAGTGGAAGAAAAGTAGGAAGGGAGATGATTTGTATGTGCATTGTACACGAGGAGTGCCAGCTAGTAGTCAATACGCTCAGAAAGTCAGTAAAGAGAACGAACTGCAGCTCTAGGCAACATGGTCACGGAACAAGAGTCGAAGATGCCGTGGATTCATCGTAATTTCACTCACGTCCTAAATAGCTAAAACTATTTCACTTGCTCCACACAGTAATCACTCTCAGAAGTCAATTCGGAAATAAATTTGGCTCATTTCAAAACTGAAACATCATTCTAACCACCAAAATCTCCTAAACAAATTTAACTCTGTTCAAAATCCCAAATGATCCGGACTCAACTGCATTTCCTAATTCAAATCAACTCAAGTTGAAATTAAAAATAAATTTCACTTGGCTCACATATCTATACAACTTGAAAATGACCTAAATTCCTAAATCATTTTAACTCATTTTAAACTCCATAATTACTGAATATGGCCTGAATCAATAAATAAATCTAACAACGGCTTAAATACCCAAATAATTCAAACCCACCTTAAACTCATCCGTTTCATTCCTACTCAGACCTCGAAGTCGTCCCGGACTCCGTCCTCCAACCCGCGGCGTGCTGGAAAACACCGCGGACGGCAACCGCTCTCCGCTGTTCGTCTTCCACGTCCTTCCGGTCTTCGACTCCCACCCATCGGTTGACGAGTCCGTTGACATCCTTCTCTGGTCCGCAGCGACGGTCCGCGACCTCACCCGCGACCTCGAAACGCTCTGCGCTGGCTTCCTGTTCCGGAGAGGACTGTTGGATGCGTGTCGTGACCTTGGGATGTCCTCACTCATCAAGGTCTCCGATCGCGTCCAGTTCGTCGACGCAACATCCACGTCGGACGTCGTTGCCATCTGCTCCCAGAACATCGCCGTGCTCGACACGATATTCGTGTTGCTGAACTTTTCCAGCTCCATGGACGTCGACGATTTCCGCCTCGGAAACACGGCCACCCTCGCCCGATCGTCGATCCGGTCCAATCCGAACGGCTCGGCGTCGTATCGCCGGAGCGGCGTAACAGGCAGAAGACATGCACCAACGATGTTAGTCATGCTCGTGAGGGAAAGGTGCGAACCATGCGGGCTGTTGGCGGGTGAGGAAGAAGCACTAAAGGCACTCACCGTGACCGATCGATGCTTCGGGTTCCGGTCGATCGACGAGCTGCGACCGTTCGGTTCCGCGTGGTAGCGTTCTCCGATGCCACCACCGCGCCCTGACGACAGGTTCTGCAGACTGTTGCTCTTGCGCAGGTTGTCCGCGTAGGAGCGATCGTTCCGGTGCTTCATGCTCCGCACTCCACGATACGTCTGCGGCGCCTTTTCGGTGTTCAGCTCCTTCCTCGCTGGACCGGAACTCTCTGGTTCGGGTTTCCGGTTCGATTGCTGGCTGCCAGTGAGTACGTACGACGTCGTTCTTGGTTCGGTTGCTACATCGCGGATTGCTGGAGTTGTTGTTGCGAATGGACGGATTGAGTGAATGGTTCTGTTGTTGTCGTTGTCTGTTGTCTTGTTGTTCATTGTTCCATAGTCGCTGGTTGAGCTTAGGGTTCCGTTGATCTGGAAAACAGAAAGTGACGACTGTAATGCAATGTAATAATTGGATAATATGTATCTTTGAATCAGGCAATTAATGGTGTGCATTAAATAAAGAAGGCTGCTTACGAATGCAGTCTTAGAGAGACAGAGATAAAGACAGAACTGGATGGAGACAAATAAAAGACAAAAGGAACAGACAGAAACAACGAATAAAATAAACAGAATGATAGACACAGACAGAGACACAGACAGATAGCAAGACACAGACAAACAGAGATACAGACATACAGAGGGACAAAAATAGACACAGACAGGTCTACAGAGAGACACAAACAGACAGCGAGACAAAGAAACAGACAGAGACACAAATAGACAGACAGCAACATATAAACAGACAATGCAAGAGAGGTCCACACAAACATAGGAGACATACAGAAGAGACAGACAGATACAAATACTAATCCATGGACAACATTGACCCAGATTCATATTAAACCCCTTCCACACCATGTGCATCCATTTCCATAACCACCTTTAACCCTTCGGAATACATCAGCCAACCACACCTCCACCATTTCTGCACCAGCAAACACCTAATTACCAGATCCATTGCAATCAACACCAGGTGAGACCAAGCAGCAGGTCAAAGTTCAAACAGGTAAGCCAATATCACACCTGGCTGGCAGGCACTCGGGTTACAGAGACAGGCAGCACATCATTTGAAGCTGCACAGGTATGCAATGGCCAGCAGGACTGACCAGTGACCGCCCATCACTCCGCAAGTGACCAAACGCTGTGGGTCGTAGGCAGAGGTATGTGGCCAAATGGTCAAAGAAGTAGCCTGTAGCAATGATTGTTTAGAATGCTTCATACAATAATAATAATAATAAAAATACGGAATTCCGTCAGTGCCGTAACACAGGATGTCCAGCATTTGACCTCTTGCATTGAAGTTGCTGAAGACAACGTTCTAACTGCATTCCATAATAACTGGACAACATTCTGGGGTGCGGTGGTGTAGTTGGTATGTTTGTTGCCTTGCAGTCGGAGGGTTGCAGGTTCGAATCCACGTCAAGCCACCTCGTAGGGACCTTGGGCAAGTCCTTCACTCACAATGGCTCAGCGCTTCGTCGTGAAACTCCGATTCAGTGTCCGCGCTGTAGTTGGGAGCGCTTCTCAGTATAAACCTTGAAGGGGCGCTATAACAAGTGCACATACAAACAAAAACATTCAAACTGCAATGTTCCATTCTATTAACTGTATAGCTCAGTCTAACTGGTCATCATTCTAATTGGACTCAATTCTAACAGGACAACATTCTAACTGCATCCCATTTCAACTGGACAATATTCTAACTGGTCATCATTTTTATTGGGTTCAATTCTAACAGGACAAAATTCTAACTGCATTCCATTCTAACCATTCAAACCGGTCCTCATTGTAACTGGACAACATTCAAACTAGACAGCATTCTAACTGGACAACATTCCAGGTTGAATACAGCACAACTGATTCTAACAACAGTCTAACCACACGACAAAGGTTTTCCTAAACTGAAGATATGATTCTAACTAGGTAGCATTCTAACCTGACATCATCGTTCTACATTAAGATTCTGCTAGCCCAGCACTCATGGTTGTCATGGTTCTTGTGCAGACACTAGCCACCTAATATTAGCTGTACCACAGCACCAGAGAAATTGTTGTTGTCTTTGCTGTCATTATTTAACTTAAAGCATCCTAAAACTAATTCATCAGACCCTTTCATTCCAACCCACGTTGCACGATAAAACTCCACTACTGTTCACACGTCGGTAGTGCCAGTCCCAAGCCTGGACAAAGGAGGAGGGTGACGCTAATGATCTCTGTTACCACACAGAGTTCTTAAACTGATGCAACCAACCAACCAAAGATCGGACTGTACACCAAGATCAACAAAACGAAATAAGTTATAATGGTAAAGAATCCAAAGAATATCTTGTTGGCCTTGCAATACACTACATAGAACATCCTTCCATAACTTCTGTCATCTCTTATAGATGAGCTATATAAATTAACAATCATGTATATCGCTACATAACAGGACCAACTCCAATCGTAATCGTAATCTTCAAATTTCTAGAGCGCCACTCGAAAGTCAATCGCAACGCACCAGCTTATTCACGAGCACTACGTCAATTCAGAGGAATTGTCCCAGAGGATTAATAGCACTGTACATTGATCAGAGATGCCACACACTACCTAATGACTACGCTTGAATCAAATGCAGTGAGCAACTGTGGAGTAGAAACAGGAGAAGGAGAAGGATGAGAAGAAGAAAGTAAAGGGTGAGAAGGAGGATGAGAAGAAGAAAGAGAAGGATGAGAAGGAGGATGAGAAGAAGAAAGAGAAAGATGAGAAGGAGAATGAGAAGAAGAAAGAGAAGGAGGAGAAGGAGGATGAGAAGAAAAAAGAGAAGGAGGACAAGGAGGATGAGGATGAAAAGAAGAAAGAGAAGGATGAGAAGGAGAAGGAGGAGGAGAAGAAGAAAGAGAAGGAGGATGAGAAGAAGAAAGAGAAGGATGATGAGAATGAGGATGAGAAGGGAAGCAGGAAAAAGAGGAGGAAGAGGTCGAAGGGAGGAAAATCAAATGCAAACCCTGATCGTAAAAAAGTAGGAGCTATTACCACTGGGCCACTGTATCTCAGTGTGGAATTCAGTTCAATTACTGACAACATTCCAGAATGTTCTGTTGAGAGTCAAACGGCGACAGCAGCAGCACGTGACATAATTAACACCAGCCAACAACACAATGGCATTCACAGGAAAGAGACAGAGTAGGCATTTGGTAAGAGTGCCTACCATTCAAAACAGAGTGTAAGGGTTCAATCCTACAACTATGAGACCTCCTACCATAAAACCTCCTACCATAGGATCTCCTACCATGATACACCTACAATGACACATCATACTATGAGACCACCTTCTACCATGAGACCACCTTCTACAATGAGATCATCTTCTACCATGAGACCACCTTCTACCATGAGACCTACCACTATGAGACCTCCTACAATGAGACTTCCCACCATAAGACCTTCTACCAAAACACCCACCTCCGACCCGCTATGCATGATGATGATGACGACGATAATGATGATGATGAAATTAGTGACGAGTAGGTAGGGCTCAACTGGAGGAGGGGGAGGTAAGATTACCCCATGCGGAGGATGGTGATCGACCATGAGACTGGTTGAGTTCGCTGGTGCAGCTGGTGGCCTTGTCCTTGACCGAGGAGGCTGTGACTTCAGATTGCGTGGGTAGACGATCAACAGCTCCTGCCACCTGGAACGACAATCAACACAATGACATCATTATTATTATCACTTTTACTATTATTAGCCCCATTATTATAATTATTAATTATAAGTCATCATCACTATAATTATTAATCATCATTATTATAATTATTAATCTTCATTATTACAATTATTAATCATTATCATCATTATTATAATTATTAATCATCATTACTATAATAATTATTAATCATCATTAATACAATTATTAATTATTAATCTTCATTACTATAATAATTATTAATCATTATCATCATTATTATAATTATTCTCTACTCACGGCATTCACTGAGCCTTCCTAAGATAAGGTAAAGAAAGGCAAGACAAGGTAGTGAAAGATAAGATAACAACCGATATGGAAAGGAAAGGTAAGACATAAACTCTTGCATAATAGGTCCTGGTGCACCCATGAGTTCATTGGCAACGTAAAGTAGTAAGATGTCAAGTATAATACCACCCCACACCCACCCTGCCACCCACCACACACCCACCATCCCCAAGAGTCCAGAAGCACACTAATTAGAAAGTGACTAGACTAATTAGAATGGAAGGAACAGAAAAACAACACACAATCAACAAAGTGACATACAAGGTAACTATTCAACATGAGTCATATTCATGCATGTATATATATATACACACACATATATATATATATATATATATATATATATATATATATATAAGCGTGTTTAACGTTTATATAGAATATATATATACTTATGTAATAAACAAACATACATATATATATATATATATATATTCAATTATCCATGTCGTAACCTATAAAAACACATCGATATGCATGCAGGTGTAAAACTGCTCAAAGGATGTTTATATTGCACCAGTGGGAGATCAGATATTGGAGATTTTCAGCCCAAGAAAGCCCAACTCATTTGATCGCCTGATGTGCCTGGATGAGCCAGGGATGGATGGGATGGATCAGTGGGAGGAATTGATAGGTGGATGAATGGATGGATGAACACTTTTATAATGACCAATTGACCATGATTATTATGATTATGATGATTATTATGAATATGATTATTATTATTACGGATAGATGGAAATACCAATTGACAAATTCACCAACCAATCAACTCAGAATTAAACCCCTTCATCTCAATTGAATGCTTGCCAACCCTCCACCTCCTCCTCCTCCCTTCGATAACGCTCCCCCCCCAAACCAAAAACAAACACCCACCTGTTGATTTCATCCTTTGACGTGCCCTTCACATGCGTCACTCTGTCGAGTGACGTAATCCCGATCGCGTACTGGTGCCCTGTTGAGTCCTGGGCGTTGAACACATCGCTGCACTGGTTCATGTCGATCACACCCTGCGGAATCGTGCTGACCTGGAAAGTGTAAACAAGGTCAAATCAATCAATCTCTTGTTCGGATTTTTCCATGACAATCATTTCAGCTCACAAAATACAGACTTGTTCAATTATTTCTATAAACAATGCTCAAGACTTTCCTCTTTTGCTGCGTGTTGGTCGTGAGCGCCTCTGAATAGTTAGCTTGAATATGTGCTAGATAAATTCCTTAGATATATAGTAAGGTAAAGACGGCACCAACGGTACCACGCAGTAGCATATCCACAAGGTGACGTCAAACAACGAACAACGTAATAACGATAATGTACGACTTAGACACCTTTATAATTATTTCCATCGATGCTATAAATTCCGCAGCCCAAAAGCTTAAGTGATCCAAGCCATCTGTTGTTCTTTCTATTGGGTATGATTAAAAGCATGCTACACTCACTCGCACGTTGGCAGTGCCAGTGCCTAGATTGGATAAAGGAGGGTGGCGACGCTAATGGTATTTATTATCAGAGTATCGTTAAACTGAACTGACTATAATCCGGATATTTTATGAAAATTTATTTTAAAGACTGTATTAACCGTTAAAATAAATAATTTATGTCGACTTCAATCTCCATTGATGCCATTAAGGTGTCGCTAAACTCTGGATCTATCATCCATCCGTCAGTTACTTTATGCATCACTTCTGTAGTAAGAGTCTATATAAACGGGTATACTTGACCACAAGATGTCGCTAAACATCGGAAACTGCAATGGTCCCTTAGACACCTTTAAAATTGTATACACCAACGACATAATTTCAGCAACGGTAGTCAGATCAATAATGGACGCAGACTTCCCACAATAATTAGACGACGAGTGTCCGCTTACATCATGTATAATTATGTATATTCGTTTAATTTTTAAAAACCAGTCCGACCGCTGTAGGTTTACAATGCAGGCCTATGTTCATTCATTCATTCATTCATTCATTCATTCATTCATTCATTTCTATAACAGTAACTATATAGATTTCATAAATGGCATGGGGACATTGCACCCCTTTAAGAGCGCTAAGCTTATGTACCTGGGAGCATAAGGCGTTCCCAATTCTATAGAGCGGGAAAAAGTACAGTTTCTACTGATGTAAACAACTATACGCTTACGGCTGTTTAAAAATGTTTACTACAACTGTACAGCGCGTAAATGCAATGGAAGACTATTCCACGAAGGTGATTCAATATAAACCGATAAATCATGATGAGTTCAAATCAAAGTATGGTAAACAGCGCGCGCGCACGCACACACCCACACGCATCGCGCGCGAACAAACATACGCATAGTACGGAAACTGCATCATAGTCCATAATTATATACATAGTACTGTTGGACTGGGAGCACTTCTGAGTAGGTTACCTTGAAGGTGCGCTATATAAAGAGTCAATAATAATATACAACACATGCACAATCGGTTTTTACATCCAAACAGGATTTACTAATGAACAAGTGGAGTTGTTGAATTTATAGCATCTAAATTAATTTGTTATAAAGGTGCCCAACGTATCGCAAGACAGTGGTATAAGACTAACGAATAAATGGAGTTATTGAATTTATAGCATCAAAATAGTGCGTTATAAAGGTGTCCAACGTATCACCAACGGTTAAACGACACCTCAAGACCTCATGACCGCAAAGGATCGCTAACGTTGGCCTTAGAATTAATTACCGAAATTATTACAATTAAAATAAATCAGCTCTTGTATCTAAATCGACAAGAATTAGAATTAGCTGCTCAGCCAATCGATTAGAAACAAATCGGTTAGTTACTCAACTCTGCTCTATATGGGCCTTATAACAAGGCTCGCATATTGGTCCACATTAATAGTCGTCGCATTGGAACTGGGATCGGGGGTGGGGGGCATAAAGGCGAACGAGACAGCGCCTACAAATCGCCCTTGTAGCCACCGCATTGTACACCTATGAGTTCCGCAGTTGACAATTATAGCTCCGCAATAGTATTGCTAGCGATAGAGAGAACGAAGAAAGATTTACGATCACAGAGACAGAAACTCATAACACATCGTCGCCCCCGCAGCTCTGAAAAAGCAGAGACAACAAGTCATTGGACATTAAATCATCATCATCATTCATGTTGATTTCATCGTTTCATTCACCACGCTGCAGTCCTACACTCCCACTGGGATGTGTGCTTATCTATCCTTACATCTGTTTCTATCTGTCTGTGTATACCTGTCTGTTCGTCTATTTATGCTTCCGTATATTTGTCTATTATGTTTGTGTAACTGTCTTGTCTATTGGTTATCTGTCGGTGTGTGTCTGCTTGTCTACCATTCTGTCCGTCTGTCTCTGTCTGTCTACCTGTATGTCCATTCTTTTGTCTGTCTATGTCTATGTATTTCCGTCTCTCTCTATCCATCCACCTGTGCGTCTGTCTATCTGTCGACAAATTCCTGAACAATATATTCTAGACTTACATTGTCATCGACCGAATAAGACAGTTCTCCGTCATCATAGAGAACGCAGAACCTTCGCTGCCATCGCTGAAACAAACAAAAATTATCCAGAAATTATTCATAACAACAAATATGCATAAATTATTCATAAAAATAAATACCCATAAATTACTCATAAAAATAAATAAGCATCAATTATTCATAAAAAATAAATATGCATCAATTATTCAAAGAAACAAATATGCATAAATTATTCATAAAAATAAATATGCATAAATTATTCATAAAAAATAAATGTGCATAAATTATTCATACAAATAAATATCCATAAATTATTCATACAAATAAATATCCATAAATTATTCATACAAATAAATATCCATAAATTATCCATAACAATAAATATGCATAAATTATCCATAACAATAAATATGCATAAATTATCCATAACAATAAATATGCATAAATTATCCATAACAATAAATATGCATAAATAATTCATATATCATTCAAAATATTAAGGTGACTTTATTACTGTTTTTTCTCTTACTTACTATATCCTTTCTCCCTCGCAAATCCAAAGAGATCTTCCATGCTTTGTAAATGCATATTGTGAATATTTTAGAATGTTCATATCTGTTGTTTCCGCACTGCGGTTCAATTAATAAGTAAATGCTAACTTAGTTAAACAAATCCATCCACACTCACTCATGAATATTCATACACTTGTGGGATATGGTATTGTATTGTATATGACCAGTTATAAACACTTCTCGCAGCAAGAGCCTTTCAGAAGCGCAACCATGCGTTCAACCCCAAGCGAAAAGGCAAGTTTTTAGACGAGAGAAAGATAAAGAAAGACTACCAGAGAGGCTGACAGAGCGAGCTGATGGTGGAAGTCCATTCCATAGGAAGGGACCAATGCAGGCAAATGATGGTGACCACCGAATGGTGGAGATGGAGTGCCAGCCTTGCAAAGAGGTGAAGCCTACTCCCTGAGACGATTATGTAAGCGCATTGAGCAAATCCCTCTCTCACAACTGATGCATGCATGGCCATCATATACAGGTGCTAAATAAATGTGCAATAATAAAATAAATAAATACAAATAATAATAATAAAAATAAATACAAATAATAATAATAATAATAAAATTACCAAAACCACAATTATAACTTACTTTAGACACCTTGAAAACCCTTTCACATGATCCTATACAACTCATCATCTATATAAATTTTTTAATTAAAGATTCTTCCTGCTGGCTCTTGCAAAAGTGGAGACAATTTTAAAACATTTTAAAACATCATACTATTCCAGCGGTTCTCAACCTTTTTAGTGCGGCGACCCCTTGGTAACATTTCGAAAATTGTGACGACCCCCAACAACAAAATTCATCGAGTCACCTCTATCACTACATTTTTTCTATCATTGTCCAATGTCCATTGTAATGCGTTTTAACTTCATAATTCGAAACTGCTGTTAGCAAGGCCGTAGCTAGGGAGTGTTTTGGGTGTTTGACCACCCTCGAAATGTAAAAAGTAAAAAATAATAGAATGCATTTTCTAGCATATGATGTAAAAACCATGAAATAAAACCATGAAACACCCCCTGCCCCCGAAATTAAAAATACGAAAAATGTGAAAAAATAGAATGAATTGATTTCGGTCGGATGACTAAAAAAGGGTCATCAGGTTTTTTTCGGACTGGAAACTGAAGAAACACCCCGCGAAATAAAATCCTGGCTACGGCCTTGGCTGTTAGCAATTGTGTGAGGCTTCGTGACTCTTGTGATTCTGAAAGCTGCCTATTTGATAGTTCGAAGGTTAAGTTTCATAAGTCTATTTGGCTTGTGAAATTTCAACAGCTACCCCACGTCTTGCTGCTGGAAATCCCCAGACTCTCTGTCTCAAGTGTGCCTTCTTTTGAATCTCCACACTGCAATTGTAGCATATTAGTCTGTCATTTTAGCGAAATTGCTCATCATTTCAGTGCTGAGACATTGTTAAAAACTTCCATTTGAGTGTCCTTCCCATTGTCTAACATTTTTACATTTCCACACCTCAATTGTCGCATTTAGGCCTAGAGCTCTCATCTCTAAAAAAATTCTCACGATTTCAGTGATGAGAGACAAGGTTTAAGACTTCAATAAATGGTTTCACTAACATTGTTCAATTTTCTAAACTTTTTACACTAATGGTAGCACTTTATATATAAACTCTCATTTTAACAAAATTGCTCACTAGGAATAAAGAGCGGATAATGCTGTAAAAAGTAATAATGATATGTAGGCTACATGCATGAAATATAACCTATCTGAAATATTCGGGAATATCAGCAGCTCGGTCTTCACAACAAATTTCGGGAGACCGTTGACTTTTGGAGATAGTGAATCCTCTGTATCCCAGTGCTTCAAGTGTGGAAAAATAAGTGCCTGGACGCACCCTACTCCTCCAAAAGAAGTGCCTGGACGCCCCTTACATTTTCAGGCTTGCCAGCCAATAAGTGGCTGGACGGCGTTCAGATTTTAAAACAAGTGCATGGACGCCGTCCATGACCGTCCAGGCACACTTTAAGCCCTGCTGTCTCCCAATGTCTCCGTCCAAGTATACAGGCCTCACCACCAGTAGCTGACAGCATAGATTCTTTGAGCAATCTGAAAATGGTTTTCTTTTTTAGATGATTGGTAAGAGTGGAATTTACATTTGAAAACTGGAATAGCAAAAATAAGATTAGCTGCCGCAATCTCACAAATAAATCATGGCAAAAGTATTTTCAAAAATTATTTAGTACAGTAGACAGTGGTTAAATCGCTATTATATGTGTATAGGCTATATTTTGCGAATTTTCGAAGGGTCCAGGCGACCCCTGGCAAATCGTCAGGCGACCCCCGTGGGGGTCGCGACCCACAGGTTGAGAACCGCTGTACTATTCTATTTTATGGTTTATGAAGCGCCTAAGACAATGCAACATAATCAAAGGTGTTCCCAGTTCTAAGAACCCCTGCAGTATGGATGTGGATGGATAAGAAAAGAGATGGTAGCTGCTCGGAAGAACCTTTAAGAACTCCGAGTACAATTCAAATCGGGGAACGGACATTTCCCCCCCCCTGGACATTTCCCCCCCCCCGGACATTTCCCCCCCGGACATTTCCCCCCCTGGACGTTTCCCCCCTACCCTAGGACATTTCCCCCCCCCCCCCCCCGTATGCGGAAACGATTGCTTTTATCAATTTAAACCAGAATATTTTCATCAATCCAGCTTCCATTTAAGCAAGAATATTTTCATCAATCCAGCTTCCATTTAGACAAGAATATTTTCATCAATCCAGCTTCCATTTAAGCAAGAATATTTTCATCAATCCAGCTTCCATTTAGACAAGAATATTTTCATCAATCCAGCTTCTATTTAAGCATGAATATTTTCATCAATCCAGCTTCCATTTAAGCAAGAATATTTTCATCAATCCAGCTCCAATTTAAGCAAGAATATTTTCATCAATCCAGCTTCCATTTAGACAAGAATATTTTCATCAATCCAGCTTCCATTTAAGCATGAATATTTTCATCAATCCAGCTCCAATTTAGACAAGAATATTTTCATCAATCCAGCTTCCATTTAAGCATGAATATTTTCATCAATCCAGCTCCAATTTAAACCAGAATATTTTCATCAATCCAGCTTCCATTTAAGCAAGAATATTTTCATCAATCCAGCTTCCATTTAGACAAGAATATTTTCATCAATCCAGCTTCCATTTAAGCATGAATATTTTCATCAATCCAGCTTCCATTTAAGCAAGAATATTTTCATCAATCCAGCTCCAATTTAAACCAGAATATTTTCATCAATCCAGCTTCCATTTAAGCAAGAATATTTTCATCAATCCAGCTTCCATTTAGACAAGAATATTTTCATCAATCCAGCTTCCATTTAAGCAAGAATATTTTCATCAATCCAGCTTCCATTTAGACAAGAATATTTTCATCAATCCAGCTTCTATTTAAGCATGAATATTTTCATCAATCCAGCTTCCATTTAAGCAAGAATATTTTCATCAATCCAGCTCCAATTTAAGCAAGAATATTTTCATCAATCCAGCTTCCATTTAGACAAGAATATTTTCATCAATCCAGCTTCCATTTAAGCATGAATATTTTCATCAATCCAGCTCCAATTTAGACAAGAATATTTTCATCAATCCAGCTTCCATTTAAGCATGAATATTTTCATCAATCCAGCTCCAATTTAAACCAGAATATTTTCATCAATCCAGCTTCCATTTAAGCAAGAATATTTTCATCAATCCAGCTTCCATTTAGACAAGAATATTTTCATCAATCCAGCTTCCATTTAAGCATGAATATTTTCATCAATCCAGCTTCCATTTAAGCAAGAATATTTTCATCAATCCAGCTCCAATTTAAACCAGAATATTTTCATCAATCCAGCTTCCATTTAAGCAAGAATATTTTCATCAATCCAGCTTCCATTTAGACAAGAATATTTTCATCAATCCAGCTTCCATTTAAGCATGAATATTTTCATCAATCCAGCTTCCATTTAAGCAAGAATATTTTCATCAATCCAGCTCCAATTTAAGCAAGAATATTTTCATCAATCCAGCTTCCATTTAAGCAAGAATATTTTCATCAATCCAGCTTCCATTTAGACAAGAATATTTTCATCAATCCAGCTTCCATTTAAGCAAGAATATTTTCATCAATCCAGCTTCCATTTAGACAAGAATATTTTCATCAATCCAGCTTCTATTTAAGCATGAATATTTTCATCAATCCAGCTTCCATTTAAGCAAGAATATTTTCATCAATCCAGCTCCAATTTAAGCAAGAATATTTTCATCAATCCAGCTTCCATTTAGACAAGAATATTTTCATCAATCCAGCTTCCATTTAAGCATGAATATTTTCATCAATCCAGCTCCAATTTAGACAAGAATATTTTCATCAATCCAGCTTCCATTTAAGCATGAATATTTTCATCAATCCAGCTCCAATTTAAACCAGAATATTTTCATCAATCCAGCTTCCATTTAAGCAAGAATATTTTCATCAATCCAGCTTCCATTTAGACAAGAATATTTTCATCAATCCAGCTTCCATTTAAGCATGAATATTTTCATCAATCCAGCTTCCATTTAAGCAAGAATATTTTCATCAATCCAGCTCCAATTTAAACCAGAATATTTTCATCAATCCAGCTTCCATTTAAGCAAGAATATTTTCATCAATCCAGCTTCCATTTAGACAAGAATATTTTCATCAATCCAGCTTCCATTTAAGCATGAATATTTTCATCAATCCAGCTTCCATTTAAGCAAGAATATTTTCATCAATCCAGCTCCAATTTAAGCAAGAATATTTTCATCAATCCAGCTTCCATTTAGACAAGAATATTTTCATCAATCCAGCTTCCATTTAAGCATGAATATTTTCATCAATCCAGCTGCAAGTTAAACCCCGTTTGCATCAATACAATACAATACAAAGCGTTGGATAAACTGTTTAATGACCAATTTGAAATATTTCAACCATATTTAGAAGGTATGCATAGAAAGGGGGGGAAATGTCCGGGGGGGAAATGTCCTAGTCGAAATCGGGGGGGGGAAACGTCCAGGGGGGGAAATGTCCAGGGGGGGAAACGTCCGGGGGGGGGGGAAATGTCCAGGGGGGGAAATGTCCTACACCCATTCAAATCGTAGTCATCCATAACTTTTTCCCTTCGAAACCATGGATCCATGCAGTGAGTGCTGAAGCTTTCAACTTTATATCATCCATGGGAAAGACCATCAGCAGGAAGTCTGGAGATGCACGCAAGACCCCATGTGGGGCGCGGTGGTGTAGCAGGTATGTTCGCTGCCTTGCAGCCGGAGGGTTTCAGGTTTGAATCCACCTCAAGCCACCTCGTAGGGACCTTGGGTAAGTCCTTCATTACTCAATTGCTCAGTGCCTCGGCGTGAAACTCCGACAAAGTGTCCGCACTGTAGTCGGGAGCGCTTCTCAGTAGAATCTTGAAGGGGCGCTATAGCAAGTGCACATTCATTCATTCATTTATTATTAGCATTTATATAGCGCCCCTTCAAGAAACTACTCAGAGGCGCTCCCAGCCCAGCCACGGCAAAAGAAAAAAGATTTAAGGGACTTAAGGAATAAGGATTGACTGGTCATGTGGAGGAGATGGAGGTTAGGGGGGAGGTCATTCCAGATTGACGGCCCCACAAGGCCACAACCGAGAAGGCTCGGGACTGTCTGGTAGCCAAGCGAGCCCGTGGAACAAGCAGTTGTCCCTTCGCAGCAGAGCGAAGGGCCCAACGCGCTTCAATGTCAGAGACTGGGCGACAAAGAACGCGCAGGTAGGATGGAGCGCAACCAAGGATTCAACGTGAGACCAGGGCAGCAATTCGATAATGGATGCGTTGGGCTATTGGCAACCAATGCAACACATCACGCATGTAGGTAGAAACAGAGGAAAATTTAGGGATTCGTCCACATACATCCATCCACATCATAGCTACTCAAGTATTCAAGCACTTAGCGATTCAATGCGGCGGCATTTCGGCATTTTGTTGGTACTTTTCCAACACTGGATCAACAACGAATGGGTGACGTCATACGACGATTGTCTGCATTTCTCAATGCTTAAATACCTGAGGGATTTTATGTACCTCGGAGCATAAAAATAATAACAATAATAATAATATAATTAAATAATTATTATTATTATCATCACTATTATTATTATTATTATTATTATTATTATTATTATTATTATCATCATCATTATTAAAATCATAGTGGCTGCTGTCCCGCTAACCTTAGACACCCCAAGAACTGCATCATGCAATGCTATAAACTCATAATCTCTTTAGTTTAAAAGTAGGTAACATGAAGTATAACATGAAGCACTTTGCCGAACTTCAAGAAAAAACCTTTTATTAAAACAATAACAATAATAATAGTAATAATCGTTTTTTAAAAGTGCAAAAATAAAACTAGTAATAATGATAATTATAAATTTGGATAAAATAAAGCACAGGATGAAACCAATCATTTACGTTCGCATGCAAAAATTCATCCACATTTCTAACAACGAAAAAATAATATAAATAAAATGAATATTTACAACCAATCGAGCACATAATTATAGGCAAAGACATCTTGCATAATTAAATAACACCCATCCGAAAAGTATTCAGGCCTCATGCATATTCATCATTTCACATCACCTCATGCATATTCATCACTTCACATCACCTCATTAGCGTTTATCAACAGCTCTCATCATTGGTGCATATCTAACACAGTCAACACCCTACCGTTCGCCTCTGATAAGCCCAACCCGAAATTCCCGCTCGGCTTCCCCCACTCTACAGTCCCCTTTTAAGGCACCCCATTTGTGAGAGAGAACACCCTCCTTAACAGACGAGTCGCCGATGCGCGAAGCAAGTTGTCAAGCCTCAGTAATCAGACGTCAGTGCGAAAAAGCATCGAACGAAAAAAATCTTCCAAAGCATAATAATCATGTGGTCATGTTTCACAATTTTTACTATTATCAGGCATCCATTAAGCACCCGTGCCCAGGCAAGGACATGAATTGAAATTACGTCATTAGTATTGTAACGAAAATAATAAAGTTAAAATTAGACAATTAAATAATAATTTTCGTCTAATTTCAAACTGACACACAGCAGAATGATTAGAATCCACAGCATGACGAATGATCACAAGTGTTTGGCGGTATTTGCAGTTTAACGTCACTGTGTGGTAACAAAGACCATTAGCGACGCCCTCCTCCTTTATCCACGCTTTGGACTGGCACTGGCAATGTGCAACAAGTGGCGGAGTCATCACAAGTTATTAAAGGCATCGAATTTAACTGTCGGCAGCCATGCAAGGCGCTCATCACGTTCAACAACTGATTTTATCAACGCCATCTGCTGATTGGAAGGTAGAGTGAACCGTTGGGAGGTAGCGAGAAGCAAACCTGCGTCCGTGCGCTCTTCGTGCGAGAACGTTTACCATTACCCTAATCCCCACCCCTCCGCTGAAATATCTGAGGAGGACACAACATCACTTGGACTGACACAGTTAGGGGAACAACGGACTTGACAAATGTCAAAGGACAATGGAGGTCATTCATATGTACCCATGGCTGGCGTCAGGAGATGATGATTATGATGATGATGATGATGATGATGATGATGATGATGATGATGATGATGATGATGATGATGATGATGATGATGATGATGATGATGCTTATGATGACGATGATGATCATGATGACGATGATGATAGCAAAAAAATTATTATAGCAGTAGCAGTGACAATAAACATAATAATAACAATAACAACAGCAATGACAACAATTACAACATTTATAATAGTTACATTAGTAACCATTGATCAATAATTTTAGTTTTTTTAAATCTCACCTTAGTCCTGTCGTGTGGGTTTGTGAAATTGAATGACTCGGGAGCGACGAAAAGATATCCGCACTTGATGACCCTCCGAGAATTCTACAAATCCAGACCATAACAATAACCACCAATTTCAAATAATTCATTTAACAAATTATCGACATATATAGCAAACAATTTTTTTTAAACAAACTGAAGACAAAAAGATAGACGACACCTTATAGACGACACCTTAAAGGGACTAAAGTCCGGCCAACAGTGTTACCAGTTGTTGCAGCCTACATAATGAAATAGTGACCATGGTATAATGAGAAGCAATAAAGATCTATGCAACTTTTGCGAATTATATGATGCCCCATGGATAATTATGACGTACGGTTTAAAGCAGTGGTTGCCAACCTTTTTTGACATTAGGGCCACTTTTTCTAAGTTGGAGGGCACGACGACCACTGTTTCTTAGTTGAAGGACATTAGGAGGCACAATGCAAAAAATTTAATTAACTAAAAGCATGTAAAATAGTTATAATTGAGTATAAAAAAAGAATGTTCGATGTTATTTATACATGTCAAACGAAAACAATTTGCAGTAGAAAACAAATATGTGTTCTGTACTGCCGAAATTGTCAATTTATTTTTTAAAATATTTCTGAATTCTTTGAAAGATGAGGGCCATTTTTAGGCCGGGCGGGTCACTTTTGGCCCGCGGGCCATGGGTTGGAAACCAATGGTTTAAAGTGATCGATTTAATTAAGCTGTGTGCTAATGCACTTTCTACAATGGCGCAAACCAAAGACGCGTTTTGGCCCGCAGGAGTTTATCATTTCGGCTTCCTATACAGTATACAGTATACACGCTACTGTAAACGTCATTTAGGGCATATATGGTTTAGACACCTATGTATGTGACAGCATCGTAGAAATGAAACGAGTGAAATCCTAAATGCAGATAAGTCAAAAAGTATGGGATGACATGAAAAAACCCGCTTTGGAATAGCGAGGGCTTAATTGGGTCCTCAACGCACCCACACGCAGTGTTCCTATAGGTTAGCGATTTGGACAGCCCCCTGCGAAGTATATACCACGTTAGCCGAGGATCTGTTTGCAGGTTCTAGACGTCTAATTGCTAGAACCAGTGGGCGGGATTTCTGCTTGTCCAGTGTTTTGTGCGCTAAACACAAGCATGTGTGCGTTAATTATTGAACCTGTTGAAATATATATGTCTATAAGCATTCGTAAGACGACAATGTTGCGGCTCACGACCTTTTCGATGCGAGGCTCTGCGACTTACACGTTCAGCCCGCTTAGTTACCCGAATTTAAGCCTTCGACAGCTTATGTCAACAAAGGCCGTGACGTTTGCCGACAACAGAAATCAAAAATTGGATAAACTATAAGTTTGGCTTCAGCCTACACTGACTCTAATTATAACTATTTCCTGACGGGAAAACGTGCATATTATCACGCTGATTGGCCGACGGCTCTCATTATCGTTGTCGTGGTTACAGGGCCCACATTACTGCAGATTATAATATGTCTTAAAAACAATGAACTGGCAATATGAGTAGGCCCACATCGTCTATAATCGTCTTGCACTGTAGATTAGCTCGAGCTCATCTGTGCTTTCAAACCTCAACTTTCTCGGGGAAATTGTTACACATTCGCCTTACTGGGGGATGGTACGTATTTACACGTGTACAACACATCGCGAATTTTTATGGGAATCCATTCGAGGGAAACTTTCTCTCCCCAGAGACGTCACGTCTACATTGAAAACTGCCGGTGTTGTAAACTTTAGTTTGGGGCAGATTGGATTAGGTCCCCTAAATGCCTATGTGACAGCATCGTAGAAATGAAACGAGTGAAATCCTAAACGCAGATAAGTCAGAAAGTATTGGATGACAGGAAAAAACCCACTTCAGAATAGCAAAGGGTTAATTTGGTCCTCAACGCACTCACGTGCACGCAGTGTTCCTATATAGGTTAACGATTTGGACAGCCCCCATGTGAAATATATACCACGTTGGCCCATGATCTGCTTGCAGGTTCTAGACGCCTAATTGCTAGCACCCGTGGGTGGGAGATTCTGCTTGTATATTGTTTTGTGTGCTAAACACGAGCATGTGTGCGTTAATTATTGAACCTGTTGACAGAGCATTTGGAAGACGACATTCTCGCAGCTCACGACCTTTTCGACGCGCGGCGTCGTTTCATAGACTAAGGGACTTAGCCTACTCGTTCAGCCCTCTTAATTACCCAGATTTAAGCATATACGACAGCTTATGTCAGCGGTTCCCAACCCGTGGCCCGCGAGCCAAAAGTGGCCCGCCAGGCCAGAGAAAATGGCCCCCCATCTCTCAAAGAATTAACAAAAATATATGAAAAATTGACAATTTGGACAGGATAGAACACATAATTATTTTCTAGTACAAATTATTTGAATTGAACATCTATAAATAACATCAAACATTCTATTTTGAATCAATTAACCAATTGCATATGCTTTTAGTCAATTAAATATTAGCCTTGTGGCCCCCTAATGTCCTTCGACTGAGAAAAAGTGGCCCTTAAGTCAAAAAAGGTTGGGAACCACTAGCTTATGTCGAATAAAACCGTGACAGAAATGATTTTGGACGTATTCATTGGATTTAACCAGGGCTGTTCTCAAGGGTATACGCGGGTATACAGCGTATACTCAACTCCGGGAATAAATGAAAGCGCATACCGGTACTCACCTCAAAAACGAGGGTACAAGCGGGGATACAGCGTATACCCATCTCAGCAAGCCCAAGTGGGTATGCAAAAATCGTGATTCACGAAGGCAAAAAATCATGAAAGTAGAGTGTTTTACATAGTTTTAAAGGTTTTCCGGGCGAAAATCCCGAAAAAAGCTTCCGATGACTAAAAAAGTCAGAATTTTTTGGCCCAAAAAGTCGATTTTTTTCGGCGGCAGCGTGTACTAGCCTCAAAAGTTCTGAGTACAGCCCTGGATTTAACCTAAGTTTGACTTCAGCCGACACTGACCCTAATTATAGCTATTTCCTTAAGTGGCAAGGCGCATAGCATGGCCGACGACTCTCATTATCATTGTCGCGGTTAGGGCCTACGTATAGCCCACTCCAAGGTTACAGTGCTGCAGGAGATAAGTAAGTAAATTCCTTATTAGGTCATTTGCATATTAGCGCACTACATGGTGTAGGGGACAAAAAACGTAAATGCCTTAATAACAATCAACTGTCAATTTATGAGTGCAACAATCCATCAAATAATCGTCTTGCTCTGTAGATTAGCTCCAGGCTTATCAGTGTTTTCACGGTTGATAAAACATCTATTTAACGACGCCGGTGTCATGAAACGGAGTATCCCCCTGAAAGCTATCCGGGGGGATGAATTAATCTATCCCCCCGGATGGAATTAACCGGTCTATACTATCCGGTGGGATAAACAATTCTATCCCCTTTTTTGAAAAATGCGCACAATAAATTTTTTTAGGCTATAATCAAAATTTTAAGTGATTCTAATTGTTTTAAGTGTCCTAAGCAATGCTCAGATAAAGGCAACTTGAATTTATTTAGTGACTCTGAGTGTTCTTAAGTGTTTTGAATGTTTTAAGTGCTCTAAAAACAGGGTAAAACAAATTATCTAGTAGAAATAAACATACCTGTTAGTGTCATTGTTCAAAACAAAGCAGATGAAAATTAATTTGCCCAAAAAAATTAACGGGGAGGCGATTTTTTCGACTTTTTTTAATTTGGGGGGATACAATTAATACGGGGGATACTCTATTTCGTGACAGGCATTTCAACGAGGATTGGCGTCATTCTGAATGTATACATGTATACGATTATGCTGTTTTCATGAACGTTGTTTTTAAAATTGGTCTCGTATGATATTGTTCTGCATCTATTTAGTCCATTGCTCTTCTGTGCTAGAATATAAGTAAGTAAATAAGTAAGTAAATAAGTAATTAAGAATATAATTCAAACCGCAACTTTCAGTTATATTGGGAAATGTAGTTTAGGGTTATGGTTAATCTGCGAAAAACGAAAAGCGAACGAACACAAACCGCTTCCCGCCCAAAAAGGTCCGCTCAACCTTCCAATCAGCAGATGGCGTTGGTAAAATCAGCATGAGAATTGTATAAAAAAAACTGGAGTTCAGCCTATGACCCACGTGGAGTTGTGATGCGAAAAGGAGACTTTACAATGGGCCCAAAGAAAGACCAGACACAGCCTATTACAACCACAGATTGTATTGCTTCATGTAGCAAGTTATCAATTATAAACAAATTTTTAAAGAAACTGAAGACAAATGGACAGAGACCTTTAAGGGACCAAAATCCCTCTAACAGGGTTACCCATCTAGCCTCAATAATGAAATAACGACCGTTACAATTTGAAATGATTGAGATTTATGCCACTTAATCAGTTAACCAGACAAAGATATTAACAAAAGCCAAGCGGGAGTGTGTGTCCACATTCACTGATATAGCACTAAAAGGTAGCACTTTGCACAGTAAGCGGTGTTAAGTTATGAGGCATGGTATGGTATGAAGAGGCCGGAGGTATAGCATGAAGAGGCCGATTGTGGTTTGGTGTCAGGTCGGGAGCGCCTCTGAGGAGTTCTCTTGAAGTGGCGCTATATAAATGTACGACTACAATTACAATGTAATCCCAGTGGTATAATAGGGACATGATGGCTTGGCAGAATTATCCTAGCACCTACTTTATAAACGTCATCACAACAATCTTGACCATACTTTTATCACCTAATTATACCATACCTCAAAATCGTAACAAGTAATACTCCTTTTTTAATTCCACCACATTCTAAAGGTGTTAAGATTCATGTGATATGGTCACGAGAAAAGACGGTATGGTATGGCAGGATGATTAGCAAGAATGGGGTAAAATAGGTAAGTAAGTAATGCTAGTTGGACAGAAGAGGTAAATTTGGATATGAAACAAGGTAAGTGCAGTATGGGAAGTATAGCCAAGGTTATATAATGATGGTTAAGATTAGCCATCTAAATAACTATAGCTATAACTTCGTAGCACAACACAATAAATGATCTCTTCCTAACATCAAGTCCACAAGATCAGAATGTAGGCCTACTAGGCCTATGCATGTGCTTGTGCATGCCTGCTTGAGTATCTAGGTTAGTGAGCGTTTGTGCATGTGTCTGTATGTGCATGTGTGTTCGATTTTGAACGTACTTGTTGAGTATGTGTGCATGTCTTTAGGCATTTATGTTTGCTATGTATTTGCATGTGTTTGTGTGCATGCGTCATTTCATGTCTGCATTTGTATTTTGGTATGTGTTTGTTTGCATGCGTTTGGATTCGTGCATGTGTATGTTTGTGCAAGTGTTTGCATGTGTGTTTGTGTTAGTGGGTACTTGGTGTTAGTGTGTGCTCATGTATATGTTAGTGCGTGTTTGTGGAAGTGCTATTGCGAGC
This sequence comes from Lumbricus terrestris, assembly GCA_949752735.1. Classification (NCBI taxonomy): domain Eukaryota; kingdom Metazoa; phylum Annelida; class Clitellata; order Crassiclitellata; family Lumbricidae; genus Lumbricus; species Lumbricus terrestris. Next base: position 14,317,530 of record OX457048.1, on the reverse strand, counting down.
TCGAGAATGAGTCCGAGAATGTTGTATATTTGTTAGTGAGTGTTTTATATGGGTATCTGCTAGTGTGTGTTTAAGTATGTGTTTGTGTATGTGTGTGTTTAAGCATGTGCCTGTGTATGTTTGTTTTTAGGTATGTGTTTGGGTATCTATTTGTGTGAGTATGTGTTTGTGTGAGTATATGTGCTCGTGTTGGAGTATGTGCTCCATGCTCGGGTGTGTGTTGACGTGCACTTGGGCATGCCTGTGTATGCTAGTGTGTACTTATTTATGTCCTGTGCACGTGGCAATGTACTGATATACCTATAAAAATTAATTTTATGTCTTAAAAAACAAACATCAAAAGTCTACACTGGATAATATCCTGCAAGCTGCACGCCGTCAGCATTCCCTATACTTCAGAAAAATAGCCCGTCTTCCTAATTGTATGTATCTATATGTCTGCATGTATGTCTGTCTGTTAGCGGCTATCTGTCTATCTGCACCTGTCGTAATACAAAAACATTACAAAAATAACGGATATTTCTAAAAGTATAAATTTCCTTCCGAGACTAAAAAAACTGGTCCAGATGTTCCATCACTTCCTCCCATTATCAATCTCTACCTTCCTCCTCCCTCAACACATCCATTCCTGTCTGACTGGAATGGACATGTACTTGTCCGTCTATGTATCTCTCTGTGTGGATGTCTGTCTGTTTGTGTCTGTCCGTCTGTTTCCTTCGCCATCTAGTACATTGCTAGCACATATTAAATTTCACAGACATCATCCAACTGAATCGACTTTTCATCCTTTAGTCATGATGTCTGCATTTCCATCTGTCTGTCTTTGTCTATCTGTCTTTGTTTTCTTCTGTCTGTGTGTCTGTCTTTGTCCGTGTGTCTGTCTTTGTTTTCTTCTGTCTGTATATCTTCATGACATCTCTCAACTCCGATGAATGTCCTTTCATCAATATGTCTGTGCCCGCATGCCAGCATATATTTCTGCCTATATATCTGTCTGCCCCGCTCTATCAGTCTCTATAGATGTGTCTGCCTGCAGTGTCAGCCTGATGCCATGTTTTTCTATGTTCATTCAATCGTTCATTACAAGAATTCATATAGCGCTCTTTCACTCGAGAGGCGTTCCAAGTTTAGCCATGGTCATGATACAAATATAGGTATTTTAGAAGGAGTGTGTATAAAACATTGATGAGTCAGCCTTAGTATATGTTCCTGTGATTCTTTCTGTTTGTCCTTCCGTATATTCTGTCTGCTTCCTTCGTGTGATTCGTTCTGTTTGTCCTTCGGTATATTCTGTCTGCTTCCTTGTCTGTGTGCCTCTGTCTATCTCTCTCTGTCCATCTATTTTCTTTATATTATCGCTATATCCGTCGAACAATCTCTCTATCCATCCAATCATCTGTCTGTATATGCTTGTTGATCCGTCTATCTATCTGTCTATCAATCTATCTGTCTGTCTAAGTCTGTCTAGGTCTATCTGTCTGTCTAGGTTTATTTGTCCGTCCGTCTATCTGTCTAGGTTTATCTGCAACCCATCATATTTATGACTGTTCTCGTCATTAATCTTGTCTTTCAGCACTAAAAACCATTGCGTGCGCTAGGATAATCCAGTGTGCGACCACCGTACGTTACTTCTAATCGTAAAAATGTATCTGCGTGCCGTACGTACGTTATCAAAACAGCAATAACGTACACGAACATTAAAAATATAATTACAGTTGCACTGTAGCAGAACGAATAAAATACATGGCAGACACCGGCAGTTAGCTGTTTGTGAGGCACCATTTAGTGGTATATGACCTTCTTACCGGGCCATATAAATTGCTGAGCACTATTATCATCAATATTTTAATTTTTTATTATTATTATCATCACATTCATTTATTACAAAAACTGACAAACTCATGTACAGACTAGTAAAAATTATCGGTTTTATTATTATTACTGTAACTATTATTATAATTATTAATACTATTATTAAATTATTACTGCAACTATTATTATTATTGTTGTTACTACTACTACTACTATTATTAATTATTATTACAAGACACGGTGTTCCATCATCACAGTTCCTTTCTCATTTACTTTAACACGAGAACAACAAATAAACATTGTGGCGCACAATGACGTTTAACATCGGGCATTATTAATTCATTAATTTCTGTGGTCACCTGTCACTAATTATAATCTACAATTATTATCATTGTTGTCGACAAACTATGATGACGCTTCTATCCGTTTATCCCAATGCAGTCTTAGTCCTTCACTATCTTTCCAAGTTCCCTTCTTCGTTTCCTACCCTCCTTCCCATCTTTCGCCCCTCTCCCATTTCTCCCTCACTCCCTCGCTTCCTGGAAGTTCTCTGGACTCAGACCCTTTCGACAGATCAAGGGCGTCAATATATTATGTGCTTGTGTTTATTATAATGGGTGTACATATATATAAAATTATATAGACACCCACATGCATATATACATACAATGTCATACATAAATATATATATACATAAATATATATAATTATATATATATATTCAGAAGAGGTCATTGCAACAGATCGACCCAATCAGTTTTACAACTTCCGTCACACACTAACCGTGGACTTGAAACATCCGTACACTATTATACTAGCACACCGTTGGCGTCACTCCAAACAAGGCTGGTACGATGGGTAATGGAGTCTGGGGGAGGTGGGAAGGGAAGTAGGGGTGGGTTGGTGAGGGTTGGAGGGTGTGGGGAAGTGGCAATTCTCCGTCCGGTCCAATTAGCTCTGCACTGCACGAGATTTCGGGAAAATCACATGAACGGTTCCAACGATGACACGGACGCACAAGAAAGAGCAACTGAACGCAAAACTCGCAAGGCTGTGAATATAATAATACTGTATCCTAACTACAAATTCATATAGCGCTTTCTCGGTTGTAGAATGACCTCTTTTCAAAGCTGCATTAATTACATCTGACCAATCAAACTTTGCTTCATAAATCTCTCAAGTCTTTTTCTTAAGCTGTGGCTGAGCAGGGATCGCTCCTGAGTAGCTTTCCTGAAGGGGTGCTACACCATAGATCAATAGAATGAACCGATTAATTAATTTCGCAGAATGAATATTCAGAGGGGTTCACAGCATGGAAACTCCGAAGTGGAAAAGAAATGCAGGCTGTAAAGAAAGAGAGACTGGTGATGAAAACAAGTTATTAGTTTAGTTTGTTATAAGGCAGCGGTTCCCAACCCGTGGCCCGCAGGCCAAAAGTGGCCCGCCAAGCCTCCGAAAATGGCCCGCCATGCCTCCGAAAATGGCCCGCCATGCCTCCGAAAATGGCCTTCATATCTCAAAGAATTATCAAAAATATATGAAAAAATTAACAATTTGGACATGATAGAACACATTATTATTTTCTATTACAAATTATTTTATGTTAACGTCGATAAACAACATCAAACATTATATTTTGAATCAATTATAACAATTTTATATGCTTTTAGTTAATACGATTTTAACCTTGTGGCCCCCTAATGTACTTCAACTAAGAAAAAGTGGCCCTCGTGACCTCCAACTCAGTAAAAGTGGCCCGCAAGTCAAAAAAGGTTGGGAACCACTGTTATAAGGCATTAATTAAAGACAAAGGAGAGGAGCAGTCTCTCTAGTCCTGAGGCAGCCGTGGATATGAAGTATACTAGCGATTTCTTTTTCTTAGCCTCAGCGTATGAGGTGTGATGGTTAAGTCCACTCCCTCACCATCTAATCCTCCCACAGACAGTGCATGGTCAGAGTATACGCATAGAGTTGGTTAATAGTGGTGCATAAAATCATGAAAATCTCTGTCCTGGCAATCTTGATCTGGAACATCTGACCTCTCCATTGATAGTCCACAAACAACCACTACACCAGGGAAAGAAATACAGGCATAGCACTATTATTCCATGGTAAAAAAAAGTAAGCGAAGGTATGGCAAGCTTACGCTATATAGGTAAGCCTAGGGAAAGTAAGGTAAAAAAAATTGAATCAGGGTATACAATATCCATCAGTCGGGCCCGTCACCACAAAATGACTGCTACAGTAGCAGATGATGATGATAAATGATAATAATAATCATCATCATCATCATTAAGCCAGGCATTATCGCAGGATTAAGATCAAGATGAGCAACAGCTTTTCCATTAGGCCAAAAAAAAATAATGCTGTGTTTCCGGTAACAGAGCTCTAAAAAATTGGGTAGGTAGGTCGGAAAATATTTTTATTTTGGTAAAATATTTTTATACAGTGACTGTCCGAAAAATTATACCCACTACTCTTTTTTGCATAAAGGTACACGCTGCAACAAAGTACGTGTTCTAAGCAAGTATAAACTGCCTATTTCCCGACTGTCTGCACCTAAAACTGCCCTAGAAAACAATTTAGATATTAATTTCATTTTGACATCTTTTCTGGTAAGATAAAGTGGGAAGGGAAGGGGAAGATGAGTGCGAACAGAACATCACTGCTAGGGGTCATTCCAGATTGGCCGAGCCAGTGACTAGTTACATCTAGAGGTTGCTAGATTTATTTTCCCTAGTCACCGTTAGAGATGGCTCAAGTGAGAATGATAAGGCTAGAGGTTTCTCAAGACTGGCAGCCAGGAAGTAGTTAGTCAGGAGTGAAACTCTAATGCAGTGTCCACGCTGTAGTCAGGAGCGCTTCTGAGTAGATAGCTTGAAGAGGCGCTATAGAAATTGAGAGATCAATAAAATAAAATGAAACATTATATTCACTTGAAAAATGTTCTTTTTGGCCATGCTGGAGTCGGGAGCCCTTCTGAGTAGTTAACTTGAAAAGGTGCTATATAAATACTTGAATGAATGAATGTTACATTCTTCACCAAAGAGTGCTCGAAATAAAAGGGAACTGCTCAGTGAGCGGAAGAGAGCAGAGTTAGTAGAAGAGAGCACTCTGAGCACAAAAAGGCACAGTAAACACAAGAGCACAGTGAGCAAAAGAGAGCAGAAAGAGGCAGAGAGCAAAGGAGGGCACAGTGATCACAAGAGAGCCTAGTCAGCTTAGGAATAAAGTGAGCAAAAATGGAGTGTCTTAGGACGGAAAAACAGCAAGTTAAACTATAAACTTGCAGCAGGCTGTGTATAGCCATCATGTGCTACAGGCTAGATGGCCCTGTAATCAATGCCTGCAACCAGTGTTGCCACTGAGGTTTCTGAAATAAACCCAGATTTTCTTCAGAAAAAAACCCAGAAAAACCCAGACTATTCATATAAGCTATTTTAGACCCCCTTTGTTCAAATTAAGTTGGTTTTTCGCTTGTTCGCATGAGGATTAACAAAATGTTCGTCAAAAGAGTCGAATAAAATGTAATTACAACTTTAAAAGTATCAATTGTCAAAGTTGTCAGAGACTCGGGATCCATACTGACATAAGCTTAATCGATATTTTCGTGTGCGCATGCGCAGCGGGTCGTGTCTACCAGAATTGTAGCCTAAGTACATAACACACGTGGCTTAAGTTTACAAAGTTTTAAAGTTGTCCGAGGTTTCCAGACAAATTTTCTTAATGCACAAACAATCCAATGTTGTAAACACCTAGAACATTAATACTCTGCAACAACTTGGCTATAATACCACTATTATAGGATTGAGTCAATTGACCTGACCTACAGTGTATAACCACAGAATAGATAAAGCGTAGCTACGCTTTATCTATTCTGTGGTATAACTGTATAAGCATGTTGTAGATGTAATACGACTTTACAAGGAAAGAGACGAGTGATCTGACCTATTTTGAAATGTCAAAATGGTTTATTTTATTTCTGTGCAGAACTATTCTTCAGGTTACAAATTATTTGTGAATTGACAACATGAGATCTTGATTGTGGAGTTTAAAATTAAAATAAGTGGAAAAATTATGTATCACAACCATTTTACATTGAATTTCACATAATATTCATGTGTTGTAATTACAAAATGTCAACTCACCAAAATAAACCCAGATCTTGCCAAAAAAAACCCAGAAACCCAGACGAAGGCCAAAAAACCCAGATCTAGTGGAAAAAACCCAGCTGTGGCATCACTGCCTGCAACGAGCTACCGTGAGAAAACCCTCCTTTCAGATCTATTACTCTTCCACCCCCCCCCCCCCCCATCCACTCCACAACCGCCTGCTTTGTCAAACTGACTGTGGGAAATTATTGATTGCTCTAATTAACAGACCATAATATACATTGAAAGACGACTGCTTACGATCGTTGCCTAGCTTAGTGAAGGCTATAATTATGATGTTCCAATTGTACATCTCATATACGGGAGGCAATGTCAGTGTAAATTTTAAAAATTCCACAAAATTTTCCGAGTTGCGGCAATAAAAGTGAGTCGGTCGGGTTACTGGAAACACAACATTAGTTTTTTGGCCTAAGATCCAACTCTATACGGAAGGCAATGTCACCGTATTATGTCAAAAAAAAAAAATTTGATAAATTTTTTTTTTTTTAAAATAAAAATATTTTACAAAATTATTTGAGTCGCGGCAATAAAAGAGGGTCGGTCGGGTTACCGGAAACACAACATTATTTTTTTGGGCCTTACATTGTGCATGCAAACTTTCACTTAACGTTGCGTATACGTGCAGATGGTCCGGTCGTCAAGTAGAGATCTATGCAATCAGTTTATACAGAAGTCCATGTGGGTGCGTATCCATGGTAGTGTATCAAGTTGACCCAGTTTGGTTGTCGTATGGAACGGACATTGCAAAGCGATGAGGTCATAAGGAAAGGGAGAGGAAAGGGTTAATACTAATGGGCAGAGGAAATAGGGCATAGGGTAACGGACGAGGCAAGGGGGTGTAAGGCAGGAAGTACGGAAAGAAAGCGTGGGGTGAAGAGTGAATGATTGAAACTTCGAATGAAATGAGAAGAACGGAATGGCGGAAGCATGGTAAATTGCAGGGATAACATATACTAGGGTTGACTCATCAGTGTTTTATACAGGTAGAGAATGGGGGATAGGAAAAAGAATGGATGGAGGAGGAGGACGAGGAGAAGGAGAACGAGGAGAATGGGAGGAGGAAGAGGAAATGGGAAGAGGAAGGAGAATGGGAGAAGACAGAGAATGGATCGAAGAGGAGGAGACAGAATGGGAGGAGACACATAACGTGAGGAGATGGAGGAGGAGGACGACGACGAGGAGGAAGCAAATGGTAGGAGAGAGAATAATTACTGGACAAAGACGAGACACTGAGAGGAAGAAGTGAAAGCCGAAACAAAGTCAGAGAAAAACTAGGTTAATGACGAGATTCGTACGCTCACAGTTTATAAGGTCAGGTCACGAACCCATACATCAAGCGCCCGCGTTAATCAGCAGGGTCCACACCAACCCAGATAACCCCTCTCCTTCCTCCAAACCCCTCTCTCAACAACCAATCCACTTAAACACTGGTCTCAAAACCCTCCTCCTCCCACCAAAACCTAAAACCATCTCGTTTACATTTTCGTTCACGCGAAACTAATTGGAATTCAAAACTGGCGGCGAATAAATTTACAATCCAAACAATGATAAATTAGGCAGCGCCAGTCAGTCACGGGGGGGGGGGGCGTTTCGTCTATAAATATATATATATATATATATATATATATATATATATATATATATACTGCCGCTTGTCCGTCTTAATGCGTCTGTCTATCTCTTAATCCGTCTGATTAGTCTGTCTGACTATCTGTTAGTTTGTCTGCCTCCATGTTAGCTAGTCTCCATGCCTGCCTCCTGTACTGTCTGTCTACCTGTCTGTCTGTATACTTGTCTAATTTATTGACTGCCAACCAGACTCTCTGCCTGTGTCTGTCTTTGTCTCTGTGTGTCTACTTACTTGTCTGTCTGTCTGTCTGCCTGTTTCAAGTCTTCTCTGCCTGACTCTACCTGCTTGTATACCTGCCATGGTGGGGCATGGTTAGGAAAAAAGGCCAGCACAGAAATCTCTAGAAGAACTCCACCACTATACTACCAGACCTGCAGTATCACCAGTCCCAAGTCTCGAGAAAGAAGGAGGGTGACGTTAATCGTCTTAGCACTTGTCGTTAAACAGTGCTCAACTAGTACTAAACCGACCTTTAGAGGCTTTGAAAAGGAAAGGCATATCTACCCCCACCCCCCCAAGAGACTACAATGAGCATACGGTGTTTGCAACTTCATTTTTTTTCTCTCTCAGTCACTGCATACGAGGGTGGGTGAGTGGCCAGACTTTCCCTCACCGTCTGGTCTTCCCAAAGACAATACATTGTACTCACTTGCAGAGCTGAGTTTTTAATAGGGGGCACAAAACAAACTTCTGCCCTGTCAGAATGCTAGCTTCTAGGGCGTTACTTAAAAAGACATAAAATGCAGCCAATAAAAGACACGAATTGAAATCATTTATTGATCATAAATCGCCAATCAAATGGTTGTCATCAAGAACTTAGTATACCGACTATGATGACGATGACTATGATGAGGATAATTATGGCAACAATTAAGCTTATAAATGATGATTATGATCATGATGATGATAAATGATAATCATGATGTCAATAGCGAAAGTAAGAAAACATTGGGCAATGCATGAGAGGGCAACACCATAGCTTCAAACGATCTTGCACCAACGAGTAGATTAGATAATAATAATAATAATAAAATCAGTAAAAATAAAAATAATAAAGGCATATAGATTGGCACTATCATTATCATTAGAATCATTAAATAATGTGAATATTTCAAGAATTAATGAGAATAAAAGAATCATGTCAACTTATAATAGAATAATTCCCCTATAGGGTTTGACAGAAAATTCAGTGAAGGCAACACCAACACCATGCAACTGACTCAAAGGGGTAATGCATCAAATTGGGTCACGGCAGAAAATGGGGCAAAAATTGCAAAGCCACCGAGATAACATCATAAAAGAAGTAACACAGCAAATATTAATGCAGCCAAGCAACAGAACCAAATGCAAATGTTTGTCAAGCCGCTTACGTCAATGCCTGGGCAGACAACCAGAGACAGACAGACAGGTAGGCAGGAGGCAGACATAGACAGACCGAGTGAAATACACAAACAGGTACAGATATAAAATCTTCCATCAACGGCACAGAAAGACATAGTTAAAGAAAATAAAATGTCTAACAAATTAGAAAATAATATCCGTCATCAGCAAATAACTTAACATTTGGGCAAAACCATGACACCAGTTTGATGAAAAACTCTTGAAAACACTACCAACACATCCAGAATCCCATAACCACTACCCTCAGTGCCTGCTACCACTAACCTCAGTTCCCAGCATGCCACAACCACTACCTCTGACAGTATCCCTCTACCACTACCTCCAGAATCTCAGTATCCCCCAACAGCGACTCCAGTACTTACTTTCCACAACAGACAGTCCTTGTAAGCAGGGTTTAAAGGTGCTACGTAAATTTGCAGCAACAGAGTAAGGTATGGTATGATGAGGCACTAAAACCACAGTTATGAAGAGTTGCGGCAAAGCAAGTATGCTACAAATGTATTACTAAGTATAGCAAATATGGCAGGCGGGGAAGTATGGTACGGCAAGAGGTCTACTGAAGGTAAAGTACTGTACAAGCACGTATTATAAGCATGTCATAGTAAGTAAATTATGGTCTGGTAAGAAGAAAGGTATGAATGGAATGCACAGCAAGGTACAGGGCTGTTTTTAAGGAATTTTTAGAACTGCACAACTCCTTCTTTCCTTTCCCATCAACCATGGCAAATTACTTCCAATCGGAAAACAGTGATCTTTTTTACTAGTTTTAACTGTACAGAAGTGCTTCTACAAAGTCTGCACAAATCCATTTAGAACTGCACATTTTGCGTACAACTGCACGTTAAAAAAGGCCCTGGCAAGGTAAGTTGAGGTATGGCAATCTGGTATGGACAGAAAATTATACAGACCTCTCTGACAGACAGAAATAGTGGTACATGGTAAAGACTAAAAAAACGATTCATATCGATGGAAAATGAAATCATTGGATATGAATTCTATCACATGGTACAAAATGGTAAGAGTGGGCACGGTGAGGAGAGTTCAATCACAATTTTGACAATATGCAATAAACAATTATTAAGGGACCACAAATTATCTGATTCGCATATAGGTTCTGCGTGGCTAAGCATGTGCTAAAATGCTTTGAAATTAAACAACAAAAATGAGGCAAGCATAGCCATTGTATACAGACATTAATTGAACATTTACTATGTAGTCACACTGGAACAATACATTCACGTGGGATGGCAAGTAATCAGGAAAACAACTACTCACTTGAAACAAATCAGTCCAAACCCTCTGGCATGACTCATGTTTGTGAATCATACAAAGTGGCAGCACTACCATACGTCGCGGAATTTGACATGCCTATTTTACTCATGACCTGCCTATTGTGCCTAATGACCTGCCAAAAATTCATGAATGGAATTTTTCATATCTTCTTTAGATTTAATTTCTTTGACCTGCTGAATAACTCCAGTGACCCCGATCAAAATTTATAGCTCTGCATGGCACTGTCACTGATCATACAGCCTGCGTAAATTAGAGTAGTGCTTTAGAAAGTCGACTTTATGAGCTTGGAGTTCCCATGATATTTTAAGAGCTAGGGGGGTTTAAAGTAATGGTTAACACTCTGGCATGCAGAGCTTAGAGACGGGGATCACACCCCGCAACCCTCCCTAAGGTCCACTGAGCCTTCCATTCAGCATTGGTAAAATCAGTAGTAGGACATGATGGGCACCCCGTTGCCTGCCAACAGCTAAATTCGACTATGGTAAAAACTCGTGATCATTCTGCAGTGTATCAGTTTGAAATTAAACGAAGATCATACATATATATATATATATATATATATATAATTATTTGTATGTATATATAACTTTTTTATATATATAATTATTTTTATATATAAATCTATTTACCAGTCGATCATGACATTCGATAGCATAATGGACAATCAAAAGAGGTCGGGGTTCAAATCCCCGCCGGGGAGGAATTGTTTTAAAAATTTCTGTTCCGAGCCTACAGGCGCCCTCTAGCCAACTTGGCTGTAATGAGTACACCAACCGTACACTGTTGGTAGTAAGATGAGACAGCAAGGGAGAGGACTGTCCAGCCACCCACCCATATAAGAAAGCAAAGCTGCCAACACCTCACACTAATGGCTGCCTCAGGGTAGTATAAGAGACAGCTCTTCTTCCCCTTATAATGAGTTCAAAACATTTAATGGTTATAAGTCCCCTCCAAGAATCCATCAATCGACAATTAACCCTTTACCGACTGGGGGTATAGGATTTCCCAAACCATTTACTATGCTTTCGTGAGTAAAGGGTTGAGACGACCAACGAAATAAGAAAGAAATCTTAGCACGAGACGGACGCTCATACTTTACAACAACCATGCACAATACGATGGTAAAATGAATCACAACTTAAGCAAATTATTCAAAGAACACAAATAAAACCAATGCAGTATTATTAACATTTAGAGAATGTCTAATTTATAGATTAACTATCTATATCTATGAGAGTAAGTAAGTACCCGGTTGGATTCAAGCGCTTCGGCCGAATGGTCTTCTTTGCCCTTGAAGCAGTGTTGACATTTGCTCTTGTTGAAGATGTTCGCTTCGAACTTGCGACATTTACTGGTCAGCGAATCCATTCTCCTCACCGTCTGCCAGAAGTCAAAGAGAACGACGAAGATAGCACTCCTCAACATGTAACATTGTAAAGGGGACAGAAGGCTAAGTCAGGGCAACAAAAGATAGGGAAACAGAGATCAGATAAGAAGGACAGAGCACAACCAGTGAGACACAGCCAGACAAGTGCACTACTATTCTGTAGGAGATGTGTTGCAAGGCATGAAAAATCAGTGCAAAACATCGAGAATGTAAGCAGAAACCAGGGCATATTTTGGAATATGACCAATAAGCTGAGTAGCAGAATACTTAGGCTAATATAGACAGTCTTTTTAACTTATGTCCCTCACAACAGGGGCATAGCAAGAACAAAATCTGGAGAGTTTCAATTTTGGGGTTTCCAGTGGACATGAACACAAAATACACAGAACAGAATATACACAGAATTATTTGTATAAATTCTGAAATTACATATTTCTGGGCAATTAACCCCACCCTCACCACCACCCACTCCAAAAAAGCATATGCCTCACGAGAGCGCAGCTCTTGCAGTTAAAGAGCTCTACAGAGAGACATCAGACCGATAACGCTATTGGTAACTCTAGTACATTCAGTTTATCTTAGTCAAAACAAGCCCTGGAGACTGGAAAATGGCTTCCGTTCACAAGCACTCGCAGACTCGAGCATGCACTCACCTACCAGACGCCTCTGACCAAAAGCCCGACGTTACGTACAATCTGATGGGAATCAACCCAAGAATTCACCCCAGGCCACGCGCCGATGGCCAAGCGATCACAAAAAAGATCTTCACACATTTCGCAACACGAGCTAGAAAAAATACGGCGCAATGCCACTCAAAACTCACTAAAAAATACACAAAAAGTCCATTTACACGTGAACCGCCACCTTACCTGTGATTAATCGGTCGTCGTCGAAAATATATCCAATCTAAACCCCGAAAATTGGCCGAAATTCGGGCAACATTGCAGCGCAGCCCACCCTACCTACACTAAATATAAACTGAGGCAATACACTTCAGGTGCAACATCTATTATTGAAATATCGATGGTCCTTCATTGCCGTACGTTTTATCGCCTACAGGTGTCACTACGAGTGCCTAATTAATATTAATACCTACATTAATTTATTTCGTGTCGCCGCAAACAATAATCAAATTTTATCTCTGCGAGCCTACGAGATTGCTAAATATTAATTAGTTTAAAGAAGTACAATGTCATCGGCGGGATAAATTAGTATAATTGTGCGTGTAATTAGACGGCCGCGAGTGCCGCTAATAATAATATTATCGGAGAGCCTCATGTAATTAATATCAGAGCCGTATATATACGGCTCTGATTAATATTAATTAGATCGTGAATATCAGAACATGAAGTTGGTGAATCACGTGACCCGATGCACCACGGCGGGAAACTAGCATAATTATTATGCTCGTGAGTAAATGAATGATTGATGAAGCGTAACAAGTTCGAGCCCCGTTGGGTGGACAATGGACATGCTTTTCTTGACTTGCCGAATGCGTCTGAGATATAAAAAAAAGAGACCGGGTTTGGGATGTATGGAGAATATGGGCATTACCATGGGCGGAGACCTAGGGGGGGGACAGGGTGGACGGCCCCAATGGAGGTGATGGGGGACGGCCCATGCATTTGCCCCCCCCCCCCCCCCCAATCGTTGAGCGTCAAGACTAAAAAAGGGCATTACCTTTTTGGCGGAGAAAATAGATTTTTTTCGAGATTTCGCCGGTCGTCAGAAATTTTGGCCGGGAAAAAGGACACTCAGCCATTCGTCCATCAGAAAATCTCGCGTCTTTCCGTCCCCACCCTTCCGTCTCCCCCCCCCCCCCCCCAAGTCTCGGCCCAGGTCTCCGCCTATGGGCATTACATAGAGCCAGGGTGAGAATTTCCGGGAGGTTGTGGTTTCGACCCCCTAGGTCTATCTTAGACTCCATAGTATAGCAAATTAAGTCTGTTTTTCACACCCCAATTCAAAGTGTAGCATGACCCAAACTCCAAACTCCAAACCGAAGTTATTTGTCCACAATTCTCACAATGCATAGAACGAGTGTTATCGAGAACACCGGAGACACCATGCACCAACGGGTTTTTAAGCAGCCTGCATCAAGGTTGAGACTTGAGAAGAGTGGTAGCCTAGACGTCGGGTAGCGGGTGAATAAAAATGTTCTGTCGTTGTAAGTGCCTGATGACATGGGCGGAGACTTAGGGGGGATGGTCCCCTTCAATTAATGTGGTGGTGGGGACGCCCCATGCATTTGCACCCCCCCCCCCCCCCAATCATTAGGCGTTAGGACATGTCACGTTAAAAGTGATGACTAAAAAAAGGTCATCAACTTTTTTATCGCAGACAATATTGGGTTTCGTCCGCCCAAAATCTTCGGCCGGTCGTTTTCGTCCCCTCCCCCCCCCAAGTCTACGCCCATGCATGATGATTGGATTATGCGCGCTATGTGCACGTTAGGATAATAATTAGCAGGGCCTTTTTTAACGTGCAGTTGTACACAAAATGTGCAGTTCTAAACGGATTTGTGCAGTTGTAGAAGCACAACGCGGAGGGGCCTACAGTTAAAACTGGCAAAAACGGTAGGCCTAATTGTCATCCGATTGGAAGTAATTTACCATGGAGGATGGTGAAAGGAAGGGGTTGTGCAGTTCTAAAAATTCCTTTAAAACAGCCCTGATAATAATTATTAGCCTATATAATTATTATCAAACTCGGCGTCAGACTATGAGACATTGGAAATGCTCAATCTCGCCCGTTTCTATTCGAAGGTCTCTATAGAAGGCAAGCTAAACTATTAAATAATTTGAAATATATTTTTCTCGCCATCACGGACTCCTCCTCCTCCTCGTTTGCGTTCAATAATTTCTAGGCCCGGTTGGTAGCGCATTGGTATAAGACGCTGGCATGGAGAGCGAGAGGTAACGAGTTCGAGACCCCGTTGGGCGGACATGTGTTGTAGGTTGCTATTAGCGCCATTTATTGCAGGCCCTGCATGGGCGGAGATTATCAGGGGCTAGGGGGACTAAGCCCCAAATTTATTTTTTACCGTGTAAATGGTATCTTTTCCCGGGCTTAGCCCCCCCAAGAAGGCTTTAGCTCCTCCAAGAACGGAAACCAAACTCCGCCCATGAGGCTCTGTTCTGTCAGTAGTTAAGTTTGATGTTAATTAAGATTACTGCACAAATTGAAAATGTAAAGCGCAGTGCGTTTGAAGGCGCTTAAACAAAAATTATTATTATAGCCTACTAATAAAAATAATAATGAACATGCAATTTTATAAGGTTGCATTTAAACACCTTTAAAACGGTTGTTTCTCTGCCTTATATGCCATGCCCGATTTATTTATTTGGAATGAGTACAGGTTAAGTATGAAGAAAGAAAGTAGTAACGAACTCAACGAGTCGATGACCAGTGTTTCATCTAGACGTCACTGGGGAAGTTACCCCAGGACTGGATTGCCCCCCCACCCCCGCCAAGGAGAATCGCGATGTGGTGCAAACATGTAAATACGTACCTGTCCCCTACGAAAAATGGCATATTTTCGTCAGATTTCAACCGAAAGACTTTTTCAGGTAGATTTCTTGGAATTTTTTACCAAATGCCTAAAAAGGTTGTCAGAACATTTTTCTGATGAAGATGTCGGCGACCCAACCGTCCGCGAAAATTTTGGGTCAAAACGTAAATTTTCTTGTCCCCTCCCCCCAAATCCCCCTCAAAGCAGAAGGGATTAGATTAAACACTGCATGGTGAAAGACAACATATAAGAGCAGTTTAGGCCTACATTCTGCATAACTGGGCAATCTATCTATCGTCTAACATATATTAACCCAATTAGCATCATTATTTCATTATTTTTATCAATCCAACTTCTATTTAATACTTGTTTTAACAATCCAGCTTCCGTTTAGACAAGAATTCGTTTTCATGGTAGGCTTACTTGTCGGCTAATTCACCTGACAACACTAGTGACGACCGAAACCCATTATATGCAGTGCTTAAAGTGTGGAAAAAGAAGTGCCTGGACGCCCCTTACCTTTGCTGACCTTTACCAGACTGTGCTGGCCAATAAGTGGCAGGACGGTGCTCAGATTTGAAAATAAGTGCATGGACGCCGTCCATGACCGTCCAGCCACACTTTAAGCCCTGAATTTATACGCAATTTTACATGCAACTTTTAATTAACCTGTTGGTTACACTATTCGCAATTTTACATGCAAATTCAATAGCTAGGGTTTAGGTTTAGAGTTAAGGCTATAGGGATATGGTAACTTTGGTAAGGGCTAATCCTAATAAGATGGCTAACAGGTTATAACTTCACTTCAACTCTGGTAATTTCTAAACCAAACTCAAATTTGAAACATGATTTCAATTCAATGAAAGATTCTTGGCTGCAACTCATTTATTTCCCTAAAAAGAAGACTTAACATAAGACAATTAAGACCATCGGTTCATAATTCAACACAGGTACCAAGCAGAGAAAAAACAGTTAAGAAACAATCTCAAAAGTCTCTAATAATTAGTCTAGATGGCAACAATTTGACGCAATCATCAACATTTTAGACACAACACAATATATTGAGACTGCTATATAAAAAAGGATGTTTCATAAAACACAAGAAACAGCTGTTTTCTATATTTCCTTCCTTACAAAGTTCAAAACATTGCAATACAATTGCATTTCATAAACAAAAACTTCATTTGATGAAATACATATGCATTTGATAAAACACATTTGAATTGCATTTAATGAAGTGCATATGCAATAATCATGCATCTGACAAAATAAAATTGCACCTGTAACAATGCATCTGATAAAATACATATGCATCTGATAAAATACATATGCATCTGACAAAATACATATGCAATACGTAACAATGCATGTGATAAAATACATATGCATCTGATCAAATACAAACGCATCTGATAAAATGCAGTTGCATCTGACAAAATACAATTGGATCTGTTATCAACCATCGTTTCAAAAAGCTCACAATTTAAGTTTAACGATGGATGACAGTTAATTATAAATGAGTTCAAAGACAAAAATCACTCAAGATCAAAACAATCCGCAAATTACATATTCGAACGAGAAGAGTTTATAGGAAAATCAAAATGAAAGTCTGACAGAAAACACGGAATATACAGTGCTCAGTGAAATCAGAAATCACGATCCATCCACATATAATGCACGCATTGAAATCGTATTTTCAACCCCTTTCCCTGTTGCAACTCGTACATTTCGGGTTCCCCATGCAAACAAGTTTCTCTACCCCCTTAAAAAAATTAATTATCCAAAGTCTTTATATAAATCATTTATTTTCTCTGTAGGCTACTATTTATTTTTTGTTGAACATCATATTTGCTAGCCAAAATCTGTTAACTTTTCTTTTTTGCTGTTTAGAACTGAACAGAATTTAATTATAATGTAATAAACTGCCATCAGACAACTATAGGATAATACAGAAATATAAACAGGCTAATGTGGACGTAATAATGAGAAATTTATTTTGTAAAGGTGTGTTTTGACGAGACACCATCCCCGCTGAATGCACCCATTAAACGCAATTAGCCTGAATGTGGTGACTCTCTCCTCCCTCTGTACGCAACATATGGACACTGGACAGCCCCTTAAAGGTGTCCATACACAAAAAAATTAAATCACTCAGCACTTAGCAACTGAACTCCAACAAGGACTTGGTCGAGGTCCATAAAGTGTGACTGACCAGGTGTAGACTACAACCCTACCTCCCGCATAGGGCTTAAAGTGTGGCTGGACGGTCATGAACGGCGTCCATGCACTTATTTTAAAATCTGAATGCCGTCCTGCCACTTACTGGCCAGCACAGTCTGGAAAGGTAAGGTGTGTCCAGGCACTTGTTTTTCCACACTTTAAGCACTGCTCCCACATCCTAATCATTTGATCTAATCAATTGGCAACTGTGCTCTAATCGGATTACAACTACTTCCTTCTCCTGCAGCAGAAATCAACCACATCATTATGGAAAATCTGTAGAAAATTTTCTACTGTTCCCTTTCAAATATCTCCTCTTCATTTAACGACATACATGCAGCAAACCAAACAGTCCACGACAATTAACATTAAAAATTTAATGCGCTTCCCTATCTAATGACAAATCCCATCAATTGTTGGAATTGAACAGTCAAGAGCAAGCACTTGCACGATGTCCCTACACAGTAACCAGAAAAACCCACACTCTTAGCATTATCGGAAAAACCCTAACTCAGCATTACCCGAAAAACCCATACTCTCAGCATCATCGGAAAAACCCATACTCAGCATTACCGGAAAAGCCCATACTGTCAGCATTATCTGAAAAACCCATACTCAGCATTACCGAAAGACCCATACTCTCAGCATCATTGGAAAACCAATACTCTCATCATTATCGCAAAACACATACTCGCAGCATTACAAGGATCGCTCCAACCATTCAGCCGCCATGTCTAACAGTCAGCTCGATCACCATAGACAGTAAGCACAAAACTTTCTATTTCTCTAATAAAACCAACGCTTTCTTCTTCAACGAAGATTTTCCCGACTTCGATTTCCCGTTGGAACGGTTTCGCTTCGACGTTGTCGACGTCACAGACTCAAAGTCGCCATGACGACGCTTTGGCGAAATGCTGCCAGTGTCACGACAACTGGATGAGGCGTCGCTAGATCTCTTCCGTGAACTGCGAACGTCTGTTGCTGAAGCAGACTCGTCGTCATCGCTGCTACAGTGACTGTTCTGCGATGAAGACTGGTGCCTGAGCTGGGGCCTCTTGTCGTCGAGAGTAGAACTGACTTTCTCTTTGTCTAGTTTGTGCTCTGTTTTTCTACGAGTTGATCGTGACTTTTTCGACGAATGACAAGAGGTGGAATTTGAAGAGCTTTTGCCTTTTCGATAAGAATCTGGGAATGAATCAGAGTCGCTATCACGGCCATGTTGTGAGGCAGAGTCTGAGTCATGACGACGATGCTTAGAGTCTGATTTGGAGCTGCTTTTGTCGCGATGATGATGCTTAGAGGCTTTTTTGGAGTCGCTGGCATCAAGACGCTCTGAGTCTGATTCTGAGCTGCTGCCGTCATGGTGATGACGCATAGGGGCTGACTTGGAACCACTGCTGCCACGGCGATGCTTAGAGGCTTTCCTGGAGCTGCTGTCATCATGGAGATGCTTAGAGACTTTTTTCGAGCTGCTGGCATCACGGTGATGTCCGGAGTCTGATTCTGAGCTGCTGTCGTCATGGTGATGATGCTTAGAGACTTTTTTGGAGCTACTGTTGTCACGACAATGCTTGGAGACTTTTTTGGAGCCGCTGGCATCAAGATGTCCTGAGTCTGAATCTGAGCTGCTGTCATCATGGTGATGATGCTTAGGAGCTGACTTGGAACTAATGCTGCCACGGCGATGCTTAGAGGCTTTCTTGGCATCATGGCAATGCTTAGAGACCGGTTCGGAGCTGCTATCCTCATGGCGATGATGCTTAGAAGCTGACTTAGAACTATTGTTGTCATGACTATGCTTAGAGTCTCTTTTAGAGCTGCTTTTGCCACGACTATGCTTAGAGGGATTTTCAGAGCTGCTGTTGTCACGACTATGCTTAGACACTGATTTTGAGCTACTGTGGTCACGATACTTAGAGCTCCTCTTGGAACTACTGCTGCCACGGCGATGCTTAGAGACTTTTTTGGAGCCGCTGGCATCAAGATGCCCTGACTCTGATTCTGAGCTGCTATCCTCATGGCGATGATGCTTAGAGTCTCTTTTAGAACTACTGTTGTCACGGCGATGCTCAGATGCCTTTTCAGAGCTGCTGTTGTCATGACGATGTTTAGACACTGATTTTGAGCTGCTGTGGTCTCGATACTTAGAGCTTCTCTTGGAACTACCATCGTCATGATGATGCTTAGAGGCTTTTTTGGAGCTGCTGGCATCACGGTGATGTCCGGAGTCTGATTCTGAGTTGCTGTCATCATGGCGATGTTTAGGGGCTGACTTGGAACTGCCGTTGTCACGACTATGCTTAGAATCTCTTTTAGATCTGCTGTTGACATGACGATGCTTAGAGGCCTTTTCAGAGCTGCTTTCACGACGATGCTCAGGTACTGATTTTGAGCTGCTGTGGTCTCGATGCTTAGAGTTCCTCTTGGAACTACTGCTGTCACGACGTTGCTTAGACTCCCCTTTAGAGCTGCTTTCATGATGATACTTGTATACTGATTTTGAGCTACTGTTGTCACAACGAAGTTTAGAGGCTTTCTTCGAGCTGCTGTCATCATGACGATGTTTAGAGACTGATTCAGAGCTACTGTTGTCATGACGATGATGTTCAGAGGAAGACTTGAAGCTACCATTGTCATGACGACGCCATGAAGAGAATTCCGGTCTTTTGTAGTTAGGTTGACGATTCCTATGAAAATTTAAAATAGCATTCATCTAAAACCATACAGTACTCTAGATACTAAAATCAGTTTTCAGAATTCAAACAAATGCATGTATTTATCTGGGAACTGCCTTGTCATTCGAACAGTTGCCCGAACCTGTGATTCAAAGGGAATCAGTCTTCTAAGAAATAAAAGAAGACAACAAAATTAGACGATGATTCTGAGTTTAAAACCTGACAACATAAACGTCAAAGTCAATAGATGGAGGAAAAGAAATGCCTTGAGCCATTGATATGAAGTGTTAGCAACTTCATTTTCTTAGCCTCAGCATATGAGGGTTGGTGGGGACAGTCCTCTCCCCCACCGTCTCATCCTCCCACTGACAGTTTACGGTCGGTGCACTCATCAGGGCTGAGCTGGGAACAAAACATTTTATACCCATGACTAGCTTAAGGGGCAGACACCTCTGTATAGTCATTCGGAGAGATGCGCTATATAAATTCATAGATACAGTACAATACAATACAATACATGGCCAACTTAATATATTCAAAGAAACAAAAATTAGACATTGTTTTGTCACAGTGGCTACTGATTACAACTGCTTTAATCATTTTCGTACCAATTGAATTTCCTGTTTAAGCCGCGCTGCACAGCGTAGAACTCCTTAGCAGAAAGCTTCTTCTGATGATGAGGAGGAGGAGGAGGACGATGAGACTGCAACTGAATCTGCTGCTGACCTAGAATTAAATATATGGATGCATATTATACAGACGTATGCATATTAGCAGGATTGTCCATCCCTTCTGGGTCTCCCATTCTTAACCAAATAATGTTAAAGCATTATGTTCACTGCCATAAAATTAAATTGTATTGTTTTTGTGTGGTCCAGTAAAAAATAAATAAAATAAAAAAATGAATAAATACGCAAGAATATATGCATATGCGCGAGTGTATGCATATTCAATTATTCATGTATGAATTCCTGACCTTACTCAATAAAATGCCACATTTAATTATCATTATTACAACTATTATCATAATTATCATTATTATTATTATCATCATCATAATCTTTATTAATAGGACAATAATAGTATTATTATCATTGTCATCATGAGCATTATTATTATTATTATCATCTTTATTATTTTCATTATTATCTCAACTTACAGAGCATAAGCAACTAAAAACGCGTAGCATTCCTACAGCATGTGAAAGTTGGAAGCAAGTTCGATTACTATAACGTATTCAATCATCTCAGACGAACTCCTGCAACTGTACTATTATCATTGTCATCACCACCATTAGTTCCAAGTCACCAGTCACATGGTGGTGATGGGTACAAATAAATTATCTTGGTCTGCCTTTGTCTGTATTTCATGCATCGATGGAATTTTGACCTGGGTTCTTTAAGGGATTATTTTGCTTGACCACAGCGTGGCTTGACGCATGCATGACGATAATGGTGTCCCATTAGTAATCAGATGAAAAAAGACTAATAATTAGCTTGCCGCGTTTGCAAAAAATGCATAAATTACAAAGAACCTAGAAGTCCTTCGGAAATCATCTACGAATTTTACATAGCTATGAAATCACTTGAGAAATTACTTAAACAAGCACTCAGATGCCCTGTATTCCTGTAAGTACGCTTATTTATTTCGCAAGGCCCATCCTGCTGTTAGCAGTATGTAAGGTGCTCTTATAACCCGAGCTGCGTTACGGCACCATAGAAATTGTTACTATTATTAATATGAGTATAAACGAATGTACCATACCATATGCGTAGCACCACTGATGATAATACCACTGTTGCTGCCACCACTGCGAGTAGTCAGCAGGCTGTTGTGGTTGCTCGGCAACAGTCACCACACCATCAGCCAGAACTGCATCTGAGGTCACAGTTGAGTTGTCAACAGCAACAGTTGCCATGGCAATGTTTGTCGTCGAGGTATCTCCATCTTCTAAATGGTTTGTGTGGCCTCTAGTTTCCTTTCTAACGAACCCTGACTGCTGAATGAAAAACTCAACGGCGCGATTGATCTGTATGTTTGGAATGACTTTACTCATGTTCACCTCATCATCGTCGCATAAACGACAATTGCCATTGTCTGGGAGGCATTCTTTGACACCTGAGAAAAATTACAACGAATTACACCAATTTGAATGCATAATCTTGTAGCAAATATCATTTTGTACTCACCTAAAGTACAACCTTTTCTGAATGCACTAAAGGTTAAACTTTTGTCTTAGTGAGTGGATCTTCCAAATATTGAAATTAATTCATTTTATATAGCACCTCTTCACGTAAAATACTCCGAGGTGCTCCCAACTCCAGCACAGCCAAAGAGAACAGTTTCAAAGCATTTACTTACAGAATGTGTTGGGAACAGGCACAACTCAAGCAGCAGGCCATTCTATACTGCCAGGTCAACCACAGAAAAAGCATGGCTAGTATGATGATGGTATGAGCAAACGGGACTGAGCGTAGGGATTGACAGGTCCGAGTACCCGGCACAAGCTGGCAAAGATCAAGTCTACCAGTAAGTTGGAGCAGTACTGAACTGAAATGGTTACAGCATGATTTCTATGCACCACCAGATGACACTTTTAGTATTCGACACCACACAATCATAGGCACCCACAGATAGTTCTGTTGGAGAGGGGCAAAACAGAATTGTGACAGCTAATTTTTTAAAGCTATTTAGCCTGAAAATTGCAATGGGAAAATTATGAATATGGGTCAACAGCTCAGCATCCTGTAAAAAATACCAGCTGACTTACATGTCTCACATGCGCTGTATCCGCAGCATGGAAGGACGACCGCATTGTTCAGTAGGTCCATACACTTCGGACACTGGAGTTCGACGGGAATCACAACCCCACTCATTCCAACCATTTCCTGATTCGCTTAGAAAAATGAAGAACAAAAGAACAAAATATTTCACCACAGTCATGGTTGATGAGAAAAATTCTGTGCTCCTAGTCAGAGCCGTCATGGACTCTTAAACTATCTTAAGGAATTACGAGAATTTTTTTAGAAACTAGAGCAAAAAACTATGTGTAAATATTCTAAGATTCATTATGATTGCCGTAATGCTTGCTCAAACATTTTTATTACAATAGCAAATCATGTAAACAATTTAGCCAGGTTGCTTTACAGTCCATTACCAGGTAGAATCCGCGGGGGGTTTCAAGAGGAGACTGTATGGAGCTATAGTGGTAAGTGAGGTGCCTTTGTAACGGCATACATGTGCTGTGTTACGGCACCATAGAAATTGTCGTCATTATCATTAATCGATGATGATGATGGCACATTGTAGTGGCGTATGAGGTGAATCACGATAGGATTTTTTGCATAGGTCGGTTTTAAATTTAGAGAACCAAATGTCGCTCAGGTCAAGTGAGCTACATTGCATGTTCCAGTATTACACTAAGACTCAAACTGCCACCGTAAGACATCAAAATGTCTAGATAAAATGTACAGAACACTCATTAGTATTATATTGAAATGGTAAAATAAACAGAACACTCTTATTGATATAATACTGGAGGAACGGTTTCCAGAATGCATTCATTGTATGCTGCACATAAGACGTCATGGACTCAAATTGTTGTACAAAAGTTCAGTATAAAGAGGCAAACATCGGCCAGTTTTATGTCGAACGATCTAAATACTGGAAGGAAACCGTGTGAAAAGATCTACAGCGTTTGGAGATGACGCGGTTGGACGTTGTCGAAGTGGCGATGGATAGAGGAGAATGGAGAAGCTGTGTTGCCCGATGTGCAGTCCTGCACGGGAAGGACTAAGGTCTAAGGTAAGGCTCTAATTAAATAGAGATCTTGCCTACTACACAACTGCAAGTCAATTACAAATACCAACGATAACTTCTAATCTAATCGAAATACAGTTTACGTTAATTGAACATTTTACAATCTGGCGATCTATTCACGATTAAATGTGGCAGCGATATTAAAACTCGACAAAACTCAAAAACTAATCGCGCCATGCACGCACAAGCACGTGTGGCCAAACCATACGGACGTTCATAAAATGTGTTCGCCGATTTCTAGATGCAACGTTCGCGGTGACGCTATATTCTTTAAAATCGTATAGTAGGCTTACCAAACTATTAGGGAAAGGTGCATCCGATTAAATTAAATATAAATTTCACGTGTTACTTCGATCGAGCAACTGGGTCGTAATAATTATTAACGATCTTCAAGAAACTAAACCGGAAACCAATTATTGCATAAACATTGAGATTGAATCGTTTTGTGGCGCTTTATTTTTAATTGCAAAGTATGTAAGTAAGCAGCTTTCGATTAAATCCGCACAAGTTCAAAAAAAGCTGTCCATTCTAAATGATAATGTAGGTATGTAGTCCAACCAAAAAATGCGTCGTAAAATTTGATAGACCGTCGAATACGCGCATTATTTATTCGTAAGCTTCAAATAACGAACTGAAAAATCTTAGGAGGTAAATGGCAGTTGTAAACTCTGACTTCCAAAGTCCCACTCGAAAGCCAAACGAAAAACTTACACAAGCGCAAGATAATAATTCCGTGTGAGTATTGGTCGTTGTACTGTATAAAAAAGGTATTAAAGCTCGGTTGTCATTCATCTGAATTTCCACCTGCAGGTAAGATCACAAATTTACGCTTTATTACTGCAGTTCTATATTACTAATGCAAACCATGCAACCTCTGAACACTTACATTGGTCGAGACTCCATACAGAGTCAAGTGAAAAGGCGACTGGAAAAGAAACAATCCAGCCAGAAGAAGAAAAGTTGTAGGCTACTTTTGCATAATAACAACTTTGCTGGCATAGCAGATGTCGAATCGGGACTTTGTTTAACTGTCATTGTAATAATTATGAATGTAAATCTTCAATAATTTCTAAAGCACGTGCTAGAGAGTAGAGAGTACTAGAGACCCCAGTTTAAGCGCCGGCGTTATTTAAAATGAAATCGCGTGCTTGCACTTTTACACAATGTCTTGTACGAGCTATTTCTGTTCTTAAGATTTTTTTTAACCATCGATCAAACCTTCTTTATTTGAGGCGTGTTGGAGTTTTGATACGAAATTACCTCTCTCGTATAGAAATAAATGAGCTACAAAACAAGTTAAACAGCAACCCATGCTCTGTTCGTGACATCATACAGGTGTTCCGTAAGTGCGTTTACCTGTTATGTGTGTTAATAATTAGCAATCGCAATGTTTATGTGACAATTTTCGTTCTAAATAGTTGATTTAAAAATGCAAAATCAAATGGCCAAAGTGGGGTTTAGTGCGATCTTCGGTATATTTCTGTTGTCTACAATAGGTAAGTCTATGCAACTTTGTTTAAAATAAATTGTTTAAGCTTTGCGAGACCGAAACCCTAGATGTGATAATGTAATTATTATATAGTTCGTCGGAGTTAAATAGAAAGCTTTTAACGCCAGGGTGAGAATTGCTGGGTGTTGGGGAGGGGGGGTTTCAACCCCCCAGTCTTTCTTAGAGCCCCATGTTAAAGTATATTTTTCACATCAAAATTCCATGTGGATCATAGTCCACCACCCCCCCCCCCCCCAGTTATTTTTCCACAATTCTCACACTGTTTAACGCATTCTATTTTAATCCACTGTTAATGGCTAAACCTACATCGTGAATATGAGAGGTTGAATGGTTTATTAAGACTTTAGTTTAATCTTCTAAAACAGACTTATACAATTATTACTGTGCTGTTCAACTAAACAAGCAAGTAAGCAAGCAAGTAAGTAATAAAGGTTGCCATTTGCAAATAGAAAGGTTCTTTTATAGATTACCTTTCTGTAATATTTAGTTTGTTTAACGTCACTTGAAGCTTGAGATGGTATAATTTAATTAAAGTTCGTAACTGAGTGTCAACTGAAGCTGACAAATAGTCATTCAATTTCCTGCTGTGATTGCATCCCAGATTTTGAAAATACAGAAGACGTCGTTCTTGTTTACACAAATAACATGATTACCAACGACTTTGCTGAAGTAGAATGCTGTGACCAATAAGTCTCATTTCATGATGCAATGCGCTCAATAAGTAACTAATCAACGTGAAATGACTTTGATCTAAGTGAAAAGGGTCATGTTAATAATTATAAATGTGGAGAAAATGTGCAGTAAATACGACTAAGTTGGAAGTTTGAAGGTGAAGAAGCTTGCGCTTCATAAACTGTTGAAGCTGGACATTAATTTGGTTTTCACACTTGGACAAGTGCTATTAGTTTTCGAACAGATCCGAACAAAAGCTTATGACATGAAAGGCTGTTGCCATCAACAGAATTTTGAGCATTTTAATCTTCACTTTTTAAGCTTTCGGGGGAATTTTTCTTATTGCTGTAATTTAATAAAATATCTTGTGCACTTACTTAGAATGCGTGTTAATTGCTCACTTACTTAGCGCATTGCATCGTGAGCTGCGACTTATAGGTCACAACACTCTATTGTAGCAATTTCTTTGGTGGCCATATTATTTAAATGGACAGGCACTCATGCTTCGGGATTACCCAAAATTTCTATGGCCAGCGCAATTTCGGTAAGTATAATAGAGGAATTGGACAGAATGGGAATGAGGTTTTCCAGGAGTCATGCTTCTAACAAACTATTCTCATCCAGTTGCATTTAAATAAATTAATAATAATAATAATATTGATAATAATAATAACAATAATTTGTATGGCGCTGTAATATGGCCATACCGCTACAAGGGCGCCTGATTAAAAAAATTAATGAACCTTCATATAGCTAATTAATATTACTGTATGAATCGTTCAGATTACACATGGAATGACTGTCTATTGAGTGCATTGAGATATATGTATAATAATGTATCTGATATTTATATGTAGAACCATTTAAGATGATTGCAAAGTTGCTTTGTTCTGATCAGTTTTGATTATGTTTTTTTTTCAGCCAATGCTCAGGACCCAACAGTGAAAATCAAGCAGACAGATCCATCGAGTCTGCCGAACAAGCTGCTCATCGCTATTCGTGATCGAGATGTCACTATGGACTGCTATGTGGAAAACTTACTGGATAATGCATTGGTCTGTCGCTAATTCCATCCAGTGGCCATTTTAGGGATTCCTGTTCTTGTAATTTGTTCTGTAATATAATATGTTATTATTATTACTATTATTATTAAATAAATATGTAACGTGCGTTGATGTGATGTTCTTATATTAGGATGTTGTCCATGTTCATCTTCTATAATCCAGTCCAATTTAGTTTGATCCCATTGTTACATAATTTCCAAGTTTTTCTTCTCCAATCCTGTTTTAATTTAAAGAGACTTATGATTATATAATTAGCTAATCAAATCTTATCCCAGGTTCTGTGTTAGTACATGTTGGCGGATGTTTCTTCAAATTGTTTTGCTTTACATTACGTGTTTTACATTGAAACAACATAATGCCACTTACATTAATTCATTTGCAGTTGCTATTAATAGCATCGTAATCATGAATTTATATAGCGCTGTATCAGAGAAACTCTTTGTATTATATTTCTTTACATTGAATTGCTTTACATGTGTTATATAGCTTTTAAAACACTGCTTTACTTACAGTCATTCTTTTTTTAAACCTTTCGTTGGTGCTGTTCTGCAGTCAAAATTATTTCACAGTTATCAAAATAGACTTTCCTGCATTTACCTTTGTCTCTGTGTTTGGTTGCAGAGATATAACCTTAAATTTAAATTATATTACCGTACATTCTGATGTCTTACCTGAATAACCTTACCTCCGTTTACCATGCATTATCGTACCATACCTTCTATGCTTTGAATTATCCTACCATACTTTAACTTGAAGACCTTTACCTTCTTTTATCTATAATTACCTGCATTACCTGGATAACCATACCTTCATTGACCTTTGTCCGTGTAACCTTAGGTTCGATGGCAGAAGTATTACATCGATCCAAATACCCGCAAGCAGGAGACAACGTTGATCGCTCAAGACATGGCGCTGCCAGACAACATTCACTTCAGCCTGGAGAAGCCAACACAGTACACATGGCGCCTTAGGATCAGAGGCGCCCAGGTCACGGACAATGGAAACTACACCTGCTTTGTTCAGCTCACCCAGATCACCCAGGCAACAGACTTCCGGATCGTGAGAGTAGTCGGTGAGTTCAGGGGGGCTGTTGTCGCTGGAATCACCTTACCTTTGTTTATCTCGCATTATCTTGCCATGCCTTCAAGGAAGGAAAGGTTGAGCCAACCTTTCGGGACTTGAAATTTAATTTAAATGACCCCTGGGATGGTGCGTTCTTCACATGGTTGGAAAGACTGTTCATTGGGGGGGGGGGGCATAGGGGGTGTCTTAAGCCTTGAGACTTGCTTGAGCTGTTGGAGGACCCAAATAGTGGAACCGAAGGGTTGAGCATGTTCTGGGGGCTTGGGTTTCGTTTAGGGTCCAAGCCCAATGCTAGTTACATTCCTGGTTGTAATTTATTGTATTCTGGGTGGGGAAGTGATTGAATGGGAAACACAGAGTCAGAAGGAAGCGAGTTTGATACGTGCAAGTCCCGAAAGGTTGGCTCAACCTTTCACTCCCTCGGGGGGTGGGGGGCGACTGTAGGATGAGCACATTGAGCAGTTATGACACACGTCATCCCTCCTTCTTGCTATTGATCAATCCTTCACTTAACCTGGCAGAACGCCTTCGGATTGCTTCCTACAACGTCATTTACCTTGGGCATTACCTTTCTGAACGTGTCTGCTATGTCTTCATTTACCTGGTTGCTTACCTTTCTGATTGCTTCCTACTTCTTCATTTACTTGAGTTTATTACTTTTATGATTGTATCCTCTGTACTAATTCACTTGGTTGCTTACCTGTCTAGACAATTGTTTCCCACTTCTTTCATTTACCTGGTTTGCTTACCTGTCTGATTGCTTCCTACTTCTTCATTTACCTGGTTGTTTACCTGTCTGATTTGCTTCCTACTTCTTCATTTACCTGGTTGTTTACCTGTCTGATTTGCTTCCTACTTCTTCATTTACCTGGTTGTTTACCTGTCTGATTTGCTTCCTACTTCTTCAATTACCTGGTTGCTTACCTTTCCGATTGCTTCCTACTTCTTCATTTACCTGGTTGCTTACCTTTCTGATTGTTTCCTACTTCTTTCATTTACCTGGTTGTTTACCTTTCTGGTTGCTTCCTACTTCTTCATCTTACTGGTTGCTTACCTGTCTGATTTGCTTCCTACTTCTTCATTTACCTGGTTGCATACCTGTCTGATTTGCTTCCTACTTCTTCAATTACCTGGTTGCTTACCTTTCCGATTGCTTCCTACTTCTTCATTTACCTGGTTGCTTACTTTTCTGATTGTTTCCTACTTCTTCATTTACCTGGTTGCATACCTGTCTGATTGCTTCCTACCTGTCAGTGAGTCCTTACCTGGATCCACAGCAGACCAGCCCGGATACAACGGTTGATGAGGGTGAAAACTTTGACCTCATCTGCAATGCCTCTGGTATCCCGACACCCACCGTTGTCTGGAGTCGCCTTGGTGGAGCCCTGCTTCCCATTGGTATGGAGAAGTATGAGGTAACCAATCATATTCATCATCTTGATTTGATTGGTATTTGTGGACATCATTGTGGGACTGAAGTTTATGGTCCACAGTGTATTTTGTTTAATTGAATACTTGTATTTTATTTAATTCTATTATATTTAAGTATATTGTATTTTTTTTAAATTGTGATTTCTTTATTGCAGGTTTCTAAATGGGTGCTATACAAATGCATAGAATGACGGAATGAATGAATGATTCATTTTAGTGCATCTCATTGATTTGTATCATTCCATATGTATCATTGATTTGTATCATTCCATATGTATGATTGATTGGTATCATTGATTTGTATCATTCCATATGTATCATTGATTGGTATCGTTGATTTGTATCATTCCATATGTATCATTAATTGGTATCGTTGATTTGTATCATTCCATATGTATCATTGATTGGTATCATTGATTTGTATCATTCGATATGTATCATTGATTGGTATCGTTGATTTGTATCATTCCATATGTATCATTGATTGGTATCGTTGATTTGTATCATTCCATATGTATCATTGATTGGTATAATTGATTTGTATCATTCAATATGTATCATTGATTGGTATCATTGATTTGTATCATTCAATATGTATCATTGATTGGTATCATTGATTTGTATCATTCAATATGTATCATTGATTGGTATCATTGATTTGTATCATTCAATATGTATCATTGTTTGGTATCATTGATTTGTATCATTCAATATTGTACCATCGATCCATCCCGTTCATATTCTATATCAGGACCATGAATAAAAACTTGTTTTCAACGTAGAGCGTTGATGCTGTGAGTGTGAATTTGACGTTTTCAAAAATCATGAAATTGTTGAATTGTTTTTTTTTTTAATTGTTTATTGACTTGCTTGTCACGATTGATTGATCATTAATCGATTGATTAATAATTGATTGATTGTTTGTTAATCGATTGATTGATTGATTCATTCATTCATTCATTGGTTTAATGACTGATTGATTGATTGGCTGATTAATTGATTGATTTAATGATTGATTGTTTGTTAATCAATTTATTGATTGATTGATTTAATGATTGATTGATTGATTGATTGATTGGTATAGGGTGCGCTGTTGAAGCTGGTGAACATCCGTGCAAAAGACCGTGGAACGTATCGATGCACAGCGATGAACAGCGTTGAAACGATAACCAATGACATCAAACTGGACGTTCGATGTACAAACGTTCATTCGTTCATTTATTTAACAGATTTATATAGCGCCTCTTCAAGACCAGTGGCAACGCCAGGATTTCAGTTTAGGGAGGGCTGAAGCCTCCCGGAGGAAATTTTCCATTTTCATTCGCCAAAATTTCTGACCACCTTTTTTTTAGTCGTCCGGTCGAAAATCGTGGAAATATTTCAGTTTTGCATGTAAAAAACCCGGATGGCCTTTTGGGGGGTTAACCTTAAAAAACCCGGATGGCCTTTTGGGGGGGTTAAACTTTTATTGGGGGGGGCTTAGCCCCCCTGGCGCCGCCACTGTTCAAGACAATCTTTAGTTAAAAGCACTCCCGATTCAATCCCGGCTAAAGAGAATGGTCTTAGAAGTGGAGTAGAACGTGATCATAAGGGCTCAAGGCATTAGACGTTGTTCCACAGGGAGTCTACTTTAGTCTCTGTGTAATTATACATATGTCCATCCATCTATTCATCCATCTTTCTATCTTACCATCTCTGCACTAATCCTTCTGTCCATCTGTAAAAGCATCCTTTGCATTTATACAGCGGTCCGTTCATCCATCCTTCAATGCATCCATCCATTCATCTATCAATTCTTCTTTCATTCATCCATCCACATTTCCATTCGTCCATCCATCTTTCCATTAATACATTCCATTGTATCTGTGTTTAGTACAACAATGGTTCTCTGCTTCTTCTTCTCCCTTTTCCAGTTCCTCCGTACATAACAATTACACGTCCGGTCATCTCGCAGGCGGTTGGATATCGTGTGGAGATGCAGTGTTTCATTGAAGCCAATCCAGTTCCAAGGATAGAGGATGCTGCTTGGCTCCAGGGAACCACGACGTACACCATCTCGTCAGAGAGGTATACGTTCATTAAACATTGTTCGTAATTTGTAGGAATGCGGATTTTTATAATTAATTAATCTTTAAAATATTAAATACAGGTATGATGTTATTAGGCTAATTGACAACGGGTATAGCCACACTGCTACAGGTATCATTTCGAAAATTCATATCACGCCCTTTCAGAAAGTCTAATCAGAGGCGCTCCCAGCTAAAGATAAATGTCTTGAGAAAATGAAAACTTGTAGAAAGCAGGCAGTTTATTCCGAGGTGGAAGGCACAGCTCAAGCAGGAACTCATTCCAAGTAGAGGGACCAACAGCCAAGAATGTTCGATGCTGTCTGGTAGAAGAGCGAGTCCAGTGGACCAGGAGCTCGCCATTGGTTGAAGAGTGCAAGGCTCGAGCGATGAGAGGCTAAGTCGGAGATGAGAAAAGTATGACGGAGCACTACCAGTGAGACACCGCCAGACAAGTGTTGCTATTCTGTAGGAGTCAGGGTGAGAATTGCCGCAGTGGGGTGGGTGGGTTGAGGGGTTCAACCTCTGTCTTTCGTAGGACCCATAGCAGGGTCTGCTTTTCAAACCCCAGCTCCACACGGTTCATATCCTGACCCCCCAGTTATTTTTTCACAAATTTCGAAGTGGTAGGGATGAGTTGCAAGGCTGGAAGCCAGTGCAAAGCATCACGCATGTAAGCAGAAACTAGGGCATATTTGGGAAGAAGACCAATAAGCCAAGCAGTGGAGCAAAGGCCAGATGGGTGACCTGCAAGAACTGAGCAGGAATGGTATGATGTAATAATTGAAGCTGTATTCATAAGCTGTAATAATAATATAGGCAGGACTGTAGTCACTGTACTCTAGTGTATGTGCGACTTTACAGAGTATACCCACCTCCGGGAAACATGGCAGCATGTACTCACCTGTGAAAACGAGGGTGCATTCGGGTATACTCACCTCACAAAGACCAAGCGGGTATATGCAGGGAAAAATTGCGATTAACAAAGAAAAAATCATGAAAATAGAGCATTTTACGCCGAGGTGAAGGTTTCTCGAGCGAAAAATCTTCACCGATGACTAAAAAAGGTCATTTGCAATTTTGGCGACTGAAAAAGGTCACTTGAAATTTCAGTGACTGAACAAAAAAAAGGTTGTCAAAAATTGTTTGTCCAAAAGGTCAAAATTTTCAGCGGCAGCATGTACTCACCTAAAAAATTCTGAATACACCCATGACTATAGGTATGGTGTTTTGATTACAGCTATGATTTAAATATTCTCTAATAAGGCATGGTGTTTTCGATTTTCAGGTATGATTTAAATATTCTCTAATAAGGCGTGGTGTTTTCGATTTTCAGGTATGATTTAAATATTCTCTAATAAGGCGTGGTGTTTTCGATTTTCAGGTATGATTTAAATATTCTCTAATAAGGCATGGTGTTTTCGATTTTCAGGTATGATTTAAATATTCTCTAATAAGGCATGGTGTTTTCGATTTTCAGGTATGATTTAAATATTCTCTAATAAGGCATGGTGTTTTCGATTTTCAGGTATGATTTAAATATTCTCTAACAAGGCGTGGTGTTTTCGATTTTCAGGTATGATTTAAATATTCTCTAATAAGGCATGGTGTTTTCGATTTTCAGGTATGATTTAAATATTCTCTAATAAGGCGTGGTGTTTTCGATTATCAGGTATGATTTAAATATTCTCTAATAAGGCATGGTGTTTTCGATTTTCAGGTATGATTTAAATATTCTCTAATAAGGCATGGTGTTTTCGATTTTCAGGTATGATTTAAATATTCTCTAATAAGGCATGGTGTTTTCGATTTTCAGGTATGATTTAAATATTCTCTAATAAGGCATGGTGTTTTCGATTTTCAGGTATGATTTAAATATTCTCTAATAAGGCATGGTGTTTTCGATTTTCAGGTATGATTTAAATATTCTCTAATAAGGCATGGTGTTTTCGATTTTCAGGTATGATTTAAATATTCTCTAATAAGGCATGGTGTTTTCGATTTTCAGGTATGATTTAAATATTCTCTAATAAGGCATGGTGTTTTTGACTACAGCTACCTCGTGAACTGGATAGTGGGTGCATTTAATCGTCTGACCTATGAACTCGTGATCCTCGATGTACAAGACACAGATTTCGGGCAGTACACATGTCGTGTGAAAAACGAAAAGGGCCAACAAACGGGAAAGATCACGCTGCAGAGTAAGCATTGGTGTCGTTGTTGTTTATTTGCTGCCTTTTGTTGCTTCAGATTGTTGTCCTTGTTGTCTCTCCTGTTGTAAGTTTGTACACTATATTGAAACTATATTGTACAAAGTGCTTCTTAAGTGCCTCTCAAATATGCTGCATGTGTTGCTATTATAGTTTTCTTTGTGCTGGCACTATACACTGTTGTTCACTGTTGCATCCTGAAATTGATCTGGCGATGTTTCAGTGTATGGGTTGACCAAGACTATTGTTATAGTTATTATTGCTATTTTATTATGGCTATTGTTGTTATTATTGATGTTATTGCTATTTTATTATGGAAATTATTGTTGTTATTATTTTTGCTAATATTATTTTTATTGTTATTATGTGGTAGGCCTAAATTATCATCCCTCGGGATTCTCCATAAATTATGCTGAGAGCTGTTACTGAATGTCTTGAAGTTCAGGCTTCATCCTCCACAACATAATTATTATTATTGCTATTACTATTGTTATTATTTTTGGCATTATTGTTATGATTGTAGTTATTGCATGGTATTGCTATTGTTTTCCTAGGTACAACCATTCCACAGCCGTCGATCAAGTTGAGTCGTGTTGTGAAAGGCAACGAAAATCCGGAGTTGGGTTCAGCGTCAACGACGAAGTCAATGTTTCTTCTTTCAGTTGGCGCTATCTTGTTGGCTGCTTTGCTTAGTTGCTGAAGACAGTGAGACAGACATACACGCACGCAGACAAGCAGACAGACAGAATGATATGTAGACATACACAGAGCAGCGTGTGGACTTTTCAGTAGACTGATTGCTTTGGTCTGTAAAGTTCGGCGCCGTTGACTTTGAGTATCGAGAGCTTTTCGTATTTGCTTTTGTTGGGGTGGGGTAGTTTTCTGGTTGTTGGGGTGGAGTTTGAGCCTCCTTATCCCAAGTAATTTTTATGGGGCATTTCAGATGAATGTGTATACTTTGCTGTAAGCATGTGGCATGGCCGTGGGTTAAAAACTTCCACATTGCCTTCGTGTGGGCTGTCAAGTGAATTAGCTGTGCAACTGTTTCATGTGAAGTTTTGGGAATTGGTTTCCTTCCCATTTCTGTTAGTCGTTTTTTCTTCCTTCCCTGTTTACCTTTCCTGCTTGGTTTACTTTCTTTCCTTCGCATCTTTCTCTTACCATATTCGTCATAGAATCCATGCCCCTTTCAGCTTCTGCTTCCTTCTGCCTCCCCAGTTTCTGCATCCTCATTTTCTAATTTCTCCCCCATTTCCTCTTTCTACCCAGTTTTCTCCTCCTGATTTGCCTCTGTCTATGTATTCTCCTTTTCCTCCTGATTTCCCTTTTCTCATTCTCCTCACATTCCCTCTTCCTCAACTTCTTCCAGGGCCTAAATAAGCCTCGTCACAGATAAGACTCTGCTCTAAGCAGCATGATAAAGTTTCTAAACCTGCACAGAGAGCATGTTTTGCAAAGAAAAAAACCACCAAATTTGGACATGTACAGGAAGGCCGAGATATTTTCTTCCAACTAACCGCAAGTTTATTTTTAGAGAACACTTGCCAGCTTTGTACACCTCTAAATCACCCGCTAGAGTCACCCGATGTCTGAATAGTTCAGACACCAGCGTGACACTTTGCCCATTAGAGGTTTCACAGCACTATAAATTTACTTCCCTAAAATAATTATCATGTTTCTGCTTACTATGCTAAAGGTGTCCAGTGATATGTGAGTGTACGCGCCTTTGTGAGGTTATTGTAAGGCGCTATATAAATGTTCGTATATATACATACTTGGTTGTCTGAAGCTTTCTGTAACACCCACAGAAAGCCAAGTCATAGGAGCCAGTTTATTGACAGATATATCATGGGAACCAGTTTATTGACAGATATATCATGGGAACCAGATTGTTGACAGATATATCATAGGAACCAGTTTATTCATAGATAAGTCGTAGTTTGAGCCATTTTATTCACTGATAAGTTGTGGAAACCAGTTTATTCATGGATTCTGTGTGAGAAGATCAATAAGGAAGGCAAAATGGCTTTTGATTCCATGTTTAAGTCCAATAGTGAGGCAACAGTCACAGACCTGTTTATAGTGGAATGAGACTGGAGAAACGATGCATACAAGCAAATTATTATTTTTGGTTGATTAGTATCTCTCTTGATCTAACTGCTGAATGTAGCATTGCCATGGAGCTTGTGGACTCGATTGAAGCTGGTCGAGGTTCGGTCTTTTGACCAAGAATTTTCCAGCCACCTTTTAACATTTTTGTGTTTTTGTGCATGCGGTTTTTTGTTCTGGAGGGATCGGTTTAAATTTTGAAGTGTTTCGGTTAAATTTTCGGGATCATGTTAGGTCTGCAATTCAAGAATTAATTGAATTTGCATTTGCATGATGGAATATTGCTGTGGAAATGACATGTAGATGTAGTTTCTTTGCTATAGGATTTTTAATTGGATATAGGTTTTCCGATTGCTTTTGTTACAGATGATTTGATTGGGTGCCATACTTTTCGACTTTGTAATGGATTATTTGATTTTTATAAGAAGTTACTGGAATGGTGTTTTAGTCAGTGTTGCTGAAGACACTGATATTGAGGTTGACTTGACTACTGCAACTCTCTACTTTAGAAGTCTCACTGAATGCACACTGCTTCCTCTAATTAGAATACATCAAGTAACAGCAGGCCTGTGTTTTGAACATGCATTATTGAACCATAATTATCGTATCTGTTCTTAATTCTCAATGCCGGCTTTCTGTGTGCAAGCATATCCACTTCAGGCTGGCACTCCTCACTTACAAAGCATTGCAATTCATCTCGAAAACACTGATGTAGGCCTACTGCCTTATTCTGACACGACTTGCTTTTTACCTTATAGAGAAACAATAAGATATGATCTGACGTATCTGATTATTGATCTGAGATATAATTATATATATGTAGGATATATATGTATGTGCATATATATGTATGTATATGTATATATATATATATATATATATATATATATATATTCTGCACTATCTTGCTTGACTCTGAGCTGTATATTGTACTAAGAATTTAACTCTTAAATAGATCTTGATTGTTTTTTGTCAGTGAAAAGTGATCTTACCAAAATGTTAGATCTGTCTAAACTGTTGAATAAAACTTTTTATACCGCATTATTATCGGTTATGGATTGTTAAACTGCTTGTTGCCATCAGTTTCTAATTTGTGCGTTTGATAATGTTTAATATATATTCTGAAAATGAAGATGCTATTTACAACGCTATTGATTACTTTACCATGTAACAGATGTTGCTTTCCACGATGCAGTGACTGAGACGTTACCGCCAGTTACCACTGTGGAGCTTCACTGTGATGTGATTGCACAAATGTCTAGGGGGGAGGCACAAAATGTCTGGTTAATGTGGTTACGTGTGTTTACTGGACAGTGTTAGTGCTACCAAGAAGTGCATGTGTTGTGGTTTCTTGCAGCGTATACATTTTGAATGTGGTTTTTCTGAGGTAGTAGTAAAGATCTGAAATGCCGCTTTGTCTTCACTTTTTTCCCCCAATTTCTACGTGTGCTTGCACGTGTGTGTATTCTAATGGCGTTGTTTTGTTGACACAGGAATGGCTGTAAAAGTAGGTCGTGCACTTTAGTTTGCTCCAGTTGTAACAGACTTCGTTTCCATTCTCTGTTTGTGTGTCTGTCAATATATATATATATATATATATACATATATAATTATATATACACATACAAATTATATATATATGTTAGAATTATGCACTGCGATTTAAAAAAGTAAGCCAAACTGTTTTTCAAATATCTCAAATGCCTGATAACATATCGCGCTAAACTTTCTCAAATATTTAGAGAATTGGACCAAGAATATGATTCCCAAATTTCCTGATGTAAAGTTGAACGAATAAAAATATATCAATTTTTCAACTTCATATGCCGAAATTTCAGTTTACAAGCAATTTTCTGTTAGATTCAATAAAATGTAAGTCAAACTGTTAATCATCTCTAATGCCTGATGATTAATCACACTAAAATTTTCCCAATATTGTGTATATATGTGTGTTATAGATTTATAGACAATATTATATATTCTAGATTTTTTATAATACACATTATATAGGAAAACATGCACTTAAGCATTTCATATAGTGTGTGTGGGTGTGTGTAGACTTACATTGTGCAGAGGTGAAGAACGGAGAAGGCGAGTCACTGAGTTTGTTGTGCAGAAGCAACATGTGCGTACAGGATCGTTTATCACCGAATGACTCTGACCATTTGTCCGTCCGTCTGTCTGTCTGTCTGCTTCTCTGTCTGTTTGTCTCTCCCTCTTTCTAGCCATTTGTCCGTCTGTCTGTCTGTTTCTCTCTCTGTCTATCTGTCTCTCCCTCTCTCGGACCATTTGTCCGTCTGTCTGTTTGTCTAACCGCTTCTTTGTACTCTGCACTGTCTCCCCATCCCCTTCCACAGTGTCTGTCTTTTTTAGTCCAATACAAAGTCCAGCAGACAATAAATAAGTCAAGGTAGCCATTTATTTCTGCGGTGTTTGGTAGTGTAGTGGTTAGCAAGCTGACTTCCAATTGAGTGGTGGGGTGGGTGGGAGTAAGAAATATGGTTTTAGATTCATGCATCACCCACACCACGTGTCCAACTCGCCTACAATGAGTACACTGATTGTATACTGTCGGTGGGAAGATGAGATGGCAAGGGAGAGGACTGGTGCAGTGTTGTTATTATAGACAGCGATGCGTCCACATACTATTAGAAGAAATCCCGATGCACGAGTTCAACTATATGCTCTATAAGTCTAAGGTTTGCTAGAGACCTAGAAAGATGAGCAACCTCTTAATTTAGACCCTTTGTCTACCCTCTATCAGAAGCAGCCATGGGTGCTAGCGATCTTGCTTTCTTGGCTTTTAGGATTATGATGCATGTGTGGACATAGGCTACATAATTATGTAAGTATGTATGCATGCATGTATGTATGGACGACATATGTATGTGTGGAAGTAATATGCAAAGTAATATGCAACAATCCTGCAGAGTCTTGTATTGTATATGTACATTTATATAACGCCTCTCACAGTGCACACCAATCAGAGACGCTCCCAGTGTGAGACCAAGAGAGAGGCAGAGAGAGACAGATACAGAGAAAGAGAGAGAGACAGAGAAAGAGAGAGAGACAGAGAGACAGACAGAGAAAGAGAGGGAGGGGGAGAGAGAGACAGAGAGACAGATAGAGAGAGATGCTGGCCTGGTTTAATATCGCCCTTTTTATGTCCATTGCTTATCTCGCTCTTGTTTATAGGCATGCAGAGCAAAGGCCACAACTTCGACCCTCGGTCTCTCTCTCTCTCCGCAGACGACCCCGTCAAGCACCCTAAACCATCGGCGCCAACACACACAATCCATTCGTCGCTGTGGGGCGCCACGTGGACGACGCAAGAATTTCTTTCTTATACGTAATGGACTGGAAACCTAGCTTGTCGTCGCAGGCGTTTGGCGGTTCAGTTTGGTCATTTTGTAATGGTTTGGTTAGTTATTATTATTATATTCGTGTAATTGGCCAAAAAACTGATAGACACACCGCTATCAGGTACGGTACACAAATTAGTTCAACAAATGAAACACGACAAATGAACAAGGGTAATGGATGTCATTTATTCGCACTCGTCACCGCCAGGGGCGGATACAGAAATTTTCGAAGGGGGGGGGGGCAAATTTTTGGCCTTGAGTCTGAAAAAATCGTTCACATTTGGCCGAAAAACTGATGACTCTTTTAGTCGTTTGCTCGAAATGTCTAGAAAATATACCCTTTGTGCTGAGTCTATTTTACCTGTCGCTGTGTTTTTCAGACGACCTTTTCTCCCTACATTCTAATCCTTCTAATATGAGGACCATTTTTTACTATTTCACCTTTTTTCACAGTTCAAGTAGGCCTGTATACAATGAAATATCGATGCAAACAGGATGTGTACAATGTACATGTAAACAGCAGCAGCTGTCAAATTAAAATTTTTGGTCAAATTTTCTGTAGGGGAAAATGTCAATCCTGGGGGTACTTTCCCTCCCTCGGAGATGCCGGGATAAAATACTGGCTGATGACTCAACCCTGGCAGTTCTCACCCTGCACCATATATACTGTCTCACCGACCTTTCCTCCAGGTATTCTGGTCTGACACTAGAACTGAATAAAACAACTTGGATATTGAAGACTTTAGTTGATGTAGCGCAAGTATGGAAATTGTAGAAAATTATCGGAGGGCCAGACGTTGTTTTATATGGAATTAGGGTACGCACTGAAAGGATGTACACGGGAAGACAATGATGGATCTTGAAGAACTGAGGGACAAGACGCAGAACAGAATGGAGTGGAGAAGGCTGGTCATGACGGTCGCTAGAGTTCCCCGAACTGATGGCACCAGGTGACAAGGTGACTGAAGAATTCACTATTTTAGCCAAAAAAAGACTGCCTCCTCTTCATGGCTCACCCTGTATGGCACCCATAGGCGGTGACCTGGTCCGAACTTTTGGGGGGGGGGGGACGGACGAGCGGCCGAATGACGATCGCCGAGGCACGAAGCGCCTCGCAGGGGAGGGTTTGGGCAGGGAGATATGCCCCAAGCTTCTAAAAAGTTTGATTTTCAGCACTACAATGGTAGCATTTCAGGTAGTCATATTAGGAAATTTCCTCGTCATTTTAATGCTTATAGTCTTTGTTTAAGACTTCAAAAGTGTCCCGCCAATGTCGAAATGCCTTAAATTGATAATTGTTTAGTAAAGTTAAAAGAGGTGTGTAAGAGACATCTCCAATAGAAATTCTCTGTTTAAAAAATAGTTAACTTAGTTTGATGATAATAGTTTAGTAAAGTTAAAAGAGGTGTGAAAGAGACATCTCCAATTGGAATTCTCTGTTATAAAAAAATAGTTAATTTGTTTGATGATAATAGTTCGGTAAAGTTAAAAGAGGTGTGTAAGACACATCTCCAATTGGAATTCTCTGTTTAAAAAAAATAATAGTTAACTTGTTTGATGATAATAGTTTAGTAATTATATTATATTTAACTTGGGATTTTAAATCGTACGTTTTTATTACCTATTGCTAATCCGAAGTATAATAACGATGTTCTATGTCCCATTGTTCGATTTCAAGAGGAGTAATAAACAAAATACTTACATACTAACTTACTTACTTTCCATATTATTCCCAATGTTCAACTGGGGGGTTGATTCGAACCGGAAGGAAACCTGAGGGGAATGTAGCAGAAGCCCGATTATGACGTTGTGGCGTTATTTATTATTATTAATCAGAAGTTTAACGACATCTTATTGCTACAAAGGCTGTTGACGTCTTTAAAGATTTTTAACTGTGCATTCCACTTTTTTCTCCTCGCAATTTTTAAGTAGTAAGATTGATATATCATTCGTCAGCGACGCCCGCAGGAATTTTTTCTTGTACGCACAGCT
Organism: Lumbricus terrestris; assembly: GCA_949752735.1. NCBI lineage: Eukaryota > Metazoa > Annelida > Clitellata > Crassiclitellata > Lumbricidae > Lumbricus > Lumbricus terrestris. The sequence goes on along the minus strand of OX457048.1, from coordinate 14,276,111 downwards.
ATTTTCCTGATGACCTTTTTTTTAGTCATCAGCCAAAAATTTCCCAAAAACATAGGCCTACCTTTTCCATCCGCCGAAAAAGCTGATCACCTTTTTTTAGTCATCGCGCTGTACGCACTTGCGTACGTGCGTACGTCTGCGGGCGCCGCTGTCATTCGTTATACACGCAAGCGGCGTATGCTCAGTTGTTTCAGGCAATTGTCATTTAGAACACAGGTCTGTTGTGATTTTACCTAACACTTTCAGCCAAGTGTTATTAAGGACATGCTACATCCTAAGTCGGGTAATTTGAACTTCTCTTTTCCTGATGGAGTCCATAAATTTTATATCAGTTGTGACGTTGGGTGTTGGCAAGGTTTTTATAATAACCGGTAATGTGTTAAAAGAGGTATCTTATTCACACAGTATAATGTTCGCAAACTATTCAACGTGGGACTAAATAACTATTGGTTAGAGCCCGGATTGCCCGGAAATTCATATCATTAGAAATATGAACTTCATCTGCTAAAGTTTTCTTTCTCTAGAACTCTACTGACGTGTTTGTGTAAATGCCCTAACGCTTAAACATTGGGGAGGGGACAAATGCATGGGCCGTCCCCCCCAACGCCTCCATTGGGGAGACCGTCCCCCCTGTCCCCCCCTAGGTCTCCGCCAGTGATGGCACCCAATGTAAAGGCTGGTCTACATGGCGTGGCTATGTATGAGATTGATGAATTTTGGAGTTTTTTTGCATCGTATTACCAGTTCCCGTGCATATGCTATCAAACAGCAGTCCACATAGACATGCGCTGCTGCAGCTATCTCATCCGTTGTTACATGTCTTATGTGGTTGTTGGTCGTCTGCTCGACTAGAAAAGACCAAACGAACGAAACATAAGTGAGAAACGGATTTTAGAATTACACGAATTAAAGGTAATTTTTAAGTTTAGAAATAATTACTTACGAAATTGTTTTTAGCCAAGTATAGATGTCGAACGTGACATTGAAAAACGGTGTGGACTGAAATCTTCTAGCTTCTCCGTACGTCTAGGTATCCGTCTTTCCGTCTCTCTTTCTGGTTTTGGTGGTAAACAGCCTTGGACCTCCATTCAGTTTGGCCTTTATCTGGATAGACCTAAGCGCTCTGAAAACGACAAAGCGCTCGTAAATAAGCCGGTGCCCTGCTGGACTTAGGCCTACTCTTAGACTGAAGAGTGCTATTCGAAGCACGCCAATGAACAATTCAAAGGCTGCAGGTTTTATGGCGACCACCTCTGACCAGTAGGCCTAAATGAGAAATGTAGAAATGTAAATGGGCGTCAAACGTTGATTTTCAATCATTCATTACGAGGATTTAGATAGCGTCCATTCAAGGTTAGCCTACTACCATGGGCGGAGTTTGGTTTCCGTTCTTGGAGGGGCCAAAGCCTTCTGGGGGGTCTAAGCTCGGGAAAAGATGCAATTTACACGGTAAAAAAGAATCTGGGTATTCTTGGTAGCTTAGCCCTCCCCTCTAGCCCCTGATAAACTCCGCCCATGCTTCTCGGGGGCGCTCCCGATCCAACGTCGACTAAATCGCGTCTTTGTGGCATTTCACTTGCAGAATGATGTCTCCAGCAGACTACATGTCTCAAATATCGTTGAGACCAATAACTAAACGTCATCAGTTTGCTTGATTAAGGACAATAACAAGTAGAAATGGGATTTTACGGCATCCATCTGACCCTGCCCCATTTCGGGATTTTATTAGCGGCCCTCCTTTGCTCCACGGTTGTTAGCAACCAGCGCAACGACGTCAGCAACAACAGCGTCAACATCTCTAACCCGAGGGTCCCTGCCAGGGGTGGCCAGACGACCCCAGCAGCACCGGCCCAGGGTCCCCACTACGACGACGCCACCCCGACCTTGAACTGTACTGAGTGCACGGGCCGTGACCTCAAACGCAGCTACCGACTGGAGTCGATAAAGACGGACATCCTGCGGAAGTTGAGGTTGACTGCTCCACCGAACACGACTGGAAAACGTTTTCCCAATGTTCCTCTGCTGAATCGGATGATCGGCCAGCTGAGCATCGATGAGTCGTCGGGTGGTCAGACGTGCGATCGACCGGTGAGCGCCGGGGGATCGGATCCGGATGATGATAGGATGACGACGATGAGGGTGATCCAGTTCAGCAAACCAGGTGAGCACAGTGGCGTAGCCAGGAATTTTTCATGGTTTTTTTGGGTGGCCTGGCCGGATGTCCTTTCTGACACCAGCCAAACAGTATTATCTATATAAATAACAATGTAAAACGTTTCTGTTTGTTACCACCGATCTCGGAAAGTTCTTGACCGATTGTTTTGAAAATTTTACCAAAACGTTCCATTCGAACATGAGCGGGTTGACATAATGCCTTTTTGGAAAACGCAATTTTTACGACCAAAAAAGCACAACTTTTAATTCCACTTTCACGCATCCGTCCATTTGCATTCCAATGAGGCCGCGCCGTCCATTTGCATTCCAATGAGGCCGTGCATACCGGCGCGTGTTTCTGTAGCGCATAATTATATGTAGGCCTAACTGTCGGTTTTCAAATTTTCACACAACGTTCGAGCGGACGAGTTTTTGTATGCTTTTTTGAAAAAACACAACGCGTATATGCGGACGTGTTTTTTTTATCCGCGCGTGTTCTTATATAGAGCATAGCCTATATCAGTGTTTCTTAACCAGTGTTCGACCGAACCCCTGGGGTTCGGTGAGCCAGTGCCAGGGGTTCGGCAGAGGTCCTCTGAAATATATGATATTCAGTGTCAGTGAGTGTGAGTGAAAAGTCATTTGCTATTTTTTTCTACTTTTATTTAATAAATTTTTTGAAATAGATTGCTGCCAGGCCCTACCTTATGAAATTTAAAGCTGTTCATCCTGTTAACCTCAGTTTATGTCTTACTGCACTTCCCGATAATTAACACTACGTCGAGTCACAGTTCATCCTCGCCTTGGCCTACATGGTTGACATCTTTGGTGCACTCAATCATCTCAATTGCCAGATACAGGGTGGTGGCATCAATATATAATTGAAGCGGAAGAGAAGCTTTGTCAAGCGAACCAGGTTACCATTGTGAAGTGTCGAATCGAGAACAACAACTTCGCTAACTTTCCTCTGCTAGATGAGTGTGTTAGTCACGATGAGCCTACAGGGTTGGAGATACTGTTGTACCAGAGGAGTTGAAGCAATTGATTGCATGCAATTCACCTGGTGGAGCTGGCAAGGTAATTTGACGGTCACTTCCCTGACAAAGATATCCAGCAATATCCAGCATGGATGCGACAGCCTATCACCTTCGATATTGCTATATTGCTACAGCAAATGTGAACGATCCATACCTGGACGAACTTATTGAACTTCAGCAGAGTCATGGCACATTCAACAATTATTGCTCTTTGAGATTTTGGTGCCGCCAAATGGAAGGATATCCTCGCATTGCTAAAGCCGCCCTTAAAATCCTCACACCGTTTGTCACATCATGTCTCTGTGAGCAACGATTCTCAAAATTGGTGGAGATTAAATCCAAGAAAAGAGGCAGATTTGATTTGAAAATGACACGAGAGTGAGTCTTTCCAAAGCAGAGTCACGTATTTCTCACATTGTTTCCACACGGCAACAACAAAGGACACCTTAAGATGCAATTGGTAGTGTTGGTACGTTAGTTAACTGTTAGTACAATGTAGTTCATGTATTGAATTAATATTGTATCACATTTGGTACAATTTTTTATTTCCTTTTGTTCCCATTAGTAAAAAAATTATTTTTAAAACTTGAGGGGTTCGGTGAGTGGTCATGGATTTCTCTTGGGGTTCGGCTCCCTTGAAAAGGTTAAGAACCACTGGCCTATATCTATGTAGCTGTAGGGAATGGATGGTTGAGGGAGGAAGGGAGGGGAGGGAGGGAGCGGGAGCGGGAGGAAGAGGGAGGGGAGGGAGCGGACGGGATGGATGTAGGGAGGGGATGAATGGAGGAAGGGGAGGGGAGGGAGGAAACGGGACGGAGGGAGTGAGGCAGGTAGGGGAAGGGAGGGAGGTAGGGATGGACGGTCTTTTCAGCCACGTACAGCAACGCGTGGCCGGGTACAGCTTGTAGTAAATAAAAAGGGAATAAAGCAACAAATGGAATAAAGTAAGAAAAACAATGCTTACTACAAGCAATTGTTTTGTTTTTCTTATTTTAGTGGATAAATAACCTTAAAAAAAACTTTTTCCGAGGCCAATGGGGGTTTCAACCCCAGAAACCCCCCTTGGCTACGCCACTGGGTGAGCAGAAGGACATCTGCTATGCTTTCATGTACTTCATGTACTTAGCCTGCAATACCATACAATACATATTATCCAACTTTCTACAATAAATTATGTCCTCCTAACCCTAGCCTACCACAATTCAGAATGATGCACTCAATTCTACAATTCTATATCGTAGGGGCATAACCGGACAAATTCGGATGTGCACGTTTGTGCGGTGAGTGCATTTATTTCTTGCATTTGCTATAGCGCCCCGTCAGGCTTTCTGACATGTTCGGAAATTACACAGAACTTGGGTTTTTTCAAATTCGGAATTTATTTATTTCAAGGGAATTTGAATCCGTAGAGCCCCTAAATACCATATTCCCAATATATTCCAGAACTTCCTACCCACCCAATTCTACAATTATAGGCCTACCATGACCCATATCCCCACTGAACACAACATTGACCCAACTTCCTACCCAAACAGTTCCACGAAGACTACGATACCAAATCCCACATCCCTCATCCAGGGCTTTTTTTAACGTGCAGTTGTACACAAAACATGCAGTTCTAAATGGATTTGTGCAACTGCAGAAGCATTCTGTCACAAGTTATGTGCAGTTAAAACTAACAAAAAGATCATTGCCCTCCGATTGGAAGTAATTTGCCATGGAGAATGGGAAGGGAAAGAAGGGGTTGTGCAGTTCTAAAAATTCCTTAAAAACAACCCTGCCCTCATCCCACCTTCCTCTACCCCAAACCAGCCACTACCATTATACGCTATCTATCCACCTGTCTGCTCTTCCTGTCCTGCAGACGAATCGCAGTCGCCGCGGGCGCCTCGGCACACTTCCGGTTTCATCTACTTCCGGTTACCGTCAGCCGACATCCGCCAATCGTCGCAGGTCGTTCGCGCCAACCTCGGTCTCTACATCCGGTCCGTCGGGAACACTTCCGCCACCCCTCCCTCCTCCTCCTCCTCCTCCTTCCAGAGGACCCCGGGGTATACGTGGATCCTCGTCTACTGGTTGAGAGAACCACATCCTAACGGGACTTCGGGGGCGGTGACGCAGGAGCGCGTCCTCTTCCGCAAGAAGAGGGTCCCACTGACGCCCGCTGGTACCGGGCAGTGGTACCACTTCGACATGAACTCAACGGTCCAGAGGTGGATCGAGAGACCGGAACTGAACCACGGGATCGTCGTTCACATTTCGGATGGACGCGGGGAACCTCTGGCCGTCACTGCACCACGCAACGACGTCGAAGAATCGCACGTGAGTCTCTATATTATACCAATCTAATCTAATCTAATCTAATTTGATCTAATCGATCAGATTTAGTCATTCACCTCGACATAAGAGACAAGGGAGTTGCATCGACCATGTAAGTGGACTGTATTTGATGGACGGCCCAGTGGCCCACCTTCCAAAGTTCACAAGAGAACGCTCAACATACGACAGATCATCGATGTGGGTGAAGGACGTTATACTCAAGGTCCCTGCAGTGTAGTATACGGTAGCATTCTCGACCGCGGTACAGGTGACAAGTCAAACACTCAACCATTTCGTCAACCGCAGAGTATAATAATTAAACGACCTGTTATTATGTTTAACCAGTGTGAGAATTATTGTAGAAAAATAACTGGATGGATCAGGTGTTGGCAGGGGTCTCGATCCATCCCTAAATAACCGGTCTAATTCCCTCTCCGTCCCACCTCCTTGTGGGGCGCGGTGGTGTAGTGGTGGCGTCGTTGCCTTGAAGCCGGAAGGTTCGAGGTTCGAATCCACCTCACCGCGTAAGGACCTTGGGCAAGTCCTTCACTTACAATTGCTCAGCGCTTCGGCGTGAAACTCCGATGCAGTGTCCGCTCTGCATTGGGGAGCGCCTCTGAGTAGAGAGATTGAAGGGGCGCTATAACAAGTGCACATACAAACCTCCAGGACAGGCCTTCCTCTCCCGGATCGATTCCAGGCTTGGGTTAATTCTGACTCATTCCTGATTAGAACTGGGAAATGGAATGAACTTGGTCAACCAATCCGACCCAACTTGACCCTAAAGTGACTTGAGATCGACTTGAAGTCGACGACTTGGAGCCAAATCGACTTGACCGACTTTGCAGAAAGCATCTTACTTCGGACTTGAAGCGTAAGCGTGTGCAAATATTGAATTTATATCGTTCTGTAGGAGCGTTTTAAAGGTGTATACGTAATAAACAAAACCATCGCGTTAATTGTTTGACGCTCACCTCAAGATAATAATAATAATCTTCATTTAAAGACTCAATCTGGCACACCGCAGAATGATTACAGGGGGTAAACCATTGAAGAATCTCGATCGAGTTGATTCGAAGTTTTCTTCACCGATAAGACTATATCCGGGCTACTTCCGGATATTAGCCCGATCGTGCATGGCTTGATTTTGGCGTAGATATACCTTGTGTATGAGACACCGGCGCTATAGAAATTACAATTAGGCTACTAATTATGGGTAATAAAATAGGCTATGGAGGTATACAATGAGACTCGGTGTGAATCTCTCAAGTATAGGCTACTCAAGAACCGATTATATAGCGCGTAGTGCTTAGCGGCATGTTGTGCTTGGCAACCAGAACCTCAGAGATCGAGCATATAGGAACTACCTTGATTATATCAAGAATCGAGCCTTTTCTGTGGTTGGCACAGTGGTCTGGAATGGCCTTCCTTTTGAGCTACGCCTACACCCTGGGACTCTACCAGGATCCTTCCTTACTAAACCTAAAACTGTTCTTGTTGGGCGCGCTGGAGTGGGGAGCGCCTCTGAGTAGTTTTTCTTGGAGGAGCGCTATATAAAATGTCCAAATGAATGAATGAATGAATGAATGAATGAAAGAAAGAAAGAATGAATGAATGAATGAATGAATGAATGAATGAACGAACGAACGAACGAATGAATGAATGAATGAATGAATGAAAGAAAGAAAGAATGAATGAATGAATGAATGAAAGAATGAATGAATGAATGAACGAACGAACGAATGAATGAATGAATGAATGAATGAATGAATGAATGAATGAATGAATGAATGAATGAATGAATGAATGAATATCGTGAAGATGGCAGTCTGTGGTTGTATAGTCGTAGGTATCGCTTCCGACTCTCCTCCCAAATGGCCACTCAACCTTCCAATCGGCAATTAAATGACGTTGATAGAATGAGCAGTAGGTCGTGATGGGAGCCCTAGCTGCTTTTTTGGACAGCTAAATTCGACTCCTGTGATAACTTGTGATCATCCGCTCATATAGGCCTACTATAGTATGATCTGTAGGCTAATCTTGTAAAATTCATCGAGTCATTTTGAAATTATTCGAGATCAATTTTCGCAAAGGAGAGATGCGTTGCGTTTGTCGTCAGCACACACGTTAGCTCCGACTGTCTAAGACTCTTTGAAAAACTTGTGCCAATACAACTTCTCCAGTATCCTAACCAGTCGGGACTTCTTCCTTCCCACCAGTTTGGTTATAGGGCTAAACACTCCACGGAGGGAACCCTCCTATCTTTGATTTCTGATAATCATCTACTCTGCTGTCGACAAGTCTCAAGTCACTGTTTTGGCTCTCTTCGATGTCTCTGCAGCCTCTGACATGGTTGATCATGAGATTCTGCTACAACCAGTGGTGTAGTGGGGCGGGGACGCGGGGGGACGCCGTCCCCCCACTTTTTTGAAAATTCTTTCAAAATTTCTCTTTTTGCTACAGTTTCTACTTCAATTTCCATGGCGTCCCCCCACTTCAATTTCCAGGCGTCCCCCAACTTCATTTTTTAGGACTACACCACTGGCTACAACGACTTGAATCCTCATGCGGACTCAATGGTTCTTCTCTCCTTTGGCTTCGGTCCTACCTGTCTGATTGCACCCAAATTATCATATCTGGCGACTCGAGATCTATAGGACTCAGTGGGGCCTTATTGTGTTGGGTGTTCCTCAGGGTTCTGTCCTATAGACATAGACGTAGGAGGCGGGGGGACCAGAGGGGCAAATGCCCCTCCCAAATTTCGGGCAAGTCTTGTTATCTCTGTGTGTACTTCGCCTCATTTCTGCCACTTCGCTGCGTCCTCTTAGACCGTCTGATCGGCTCGATCTCTTAGTAGCCTAACCCAAGTCAGGACCGCCATGGCTCAATCAATATCATTTGACTGCATGGGTCCGTATACCTATGGAATGGACTTCCACAATCAGTTCGCTCTGCCATCCTCTCTGGCAGTTTTCCTCGTCTTTCTCCCGTCTAAAATCCTGCGCTTTCTCTCGGGTTGAACGCACTGGGAGCGCTTCTGATAGGCTTTTGCTGCGAGACGCGCTTTATAAATGGTCTGATACAATGCAAATTGCGATACAATGCGAAGTGCACAAATTTAGCGTGCCTATTCGGGCCCTTGAAATCACTGGCCCGAAGGCCGTTCCGTCCACAGAACTTATTTCTGACATAATTATTATTAGGCCTACAGCTCTACATAATTATAATACCCTGCTTTGCGCGAAAAATATCGTCTTCGACCAGAAGCTAAATTTATATAATAGGGTTACAGTGTTTTAGAGGTGTCTAACGAGAACGTCGAATTATTCAGTGCTAATTAAGCGACATATTAATTCTCTTAGGCCTACGCCTTACGGCATTCAAGACCAATGACGTCGACCTTACATCAACAGAATTTAGTAATTGTAGGCCTAATCTACAGATAGACCTACAGTGTTTAACCCTCAGGCTACCGATCTTTTTTTGTAACACGGACTACCAAGGGGGGGTTACCACCCCTGGATTTTGGGTTTGGTTTGAGATATCATAACTTGTAATACACCGTTGGATTCAGCATTCATTTCTGCACAAAATGGTATATTTAGGTTTAGAAAATATGAATGCACCTCGAAATTATGAATTTTTACCATGAGTACCCGTCGATTCCACAAAACGTATACTTACGCATAGGGAATATATTAGATTATGTGTGTTTTAGACATTATTTATATATAAAAAATAGCTAACATATAATAAAGTCCAATGTTCATCCATAAAAACTAGTAATAAGTCTGTTTTATGTTCAATCAAAACAAAACAAAACATGTTAGGCCTATAGCTTTTGAAAAACGTTTACGCAGACATATCGGCTTGCGTTGTAAAAAAACCCAACATTTTTACACATTTAATTTTATTTTGAGCACTTCCGGTCATCAAAAGACAAATTGTTTAGTATTAGAACATAGCCCTAAATGCCCTCTACAGAATGGCATAATTTATTTCTATTAAAAAATAAATTATGAATAAGTTATAATAGAAAAAACATGAAAATATTATGAAAATAAAACACCTTTATATACATTTTAATTTATTTTGAGCACTTCCGGTTGTCAAAAGACAACTCATTGAGCATGAAAATGTAGCCCCACATTCCCTCTATAGAATGGTATAATTTGTGTCTCTTCATATTAAAGGGCGCAAAAGTTATAGTCGATAATCTAGGGGGTGTGGTATCCACCCCCCTGGTGCCTTGGGTATATCGGAAATAACTTTTGAATGGTATGGTATATCATTAAAAAAATTAGCTCAAAATGTGTGCCAATGAACCCTCTACAGCAGTGGTTCTCAAAGTGGTGGTCCGCGGACCGGCACCGGTCCGCGGAGTCCTGCTCGCCGGTCCGCGAAGAAGTCTTAGAGTGAAAATGAATTATAGCCTAATTATTAATTTATATATTTGAAATTGTGAAATTATTCGAACTGTTCAAAATTTATTCAAAAGTCTATTTCAAAATAATTTTTTTTAAATAGGCCTACGTACATTACCAGTTCCTTAGCTTATTCTAATTTGCCAAATGGCTTTTCAGGCAATTTTTATTTATTCTGAATTTGCAAAATCTATGACTGCAGTCAGTTTCGTGCTTATTTCTGTTGATCTATGGTGAAACGATAGCGAAGTAAACGCTGATCAAGCATTACTGGATGTAGATCATTTAATTTTATAACATAAAACTTAAATATAAACAAATGTGTTTGAAGCATTTAGAAAATTAACAAATCGTAAACAAGCCAGTCTGGACTTTCCTAAATGAAAGAACAGTGAAATAGCATGACCGCTCAGCATAGGCGTAACGTTCTATTGTGACGGTGGTGTCCAGTCACCACCACTTTTAAAAGTGGTGGTGAAATTCACCACCACTTTTTGGTCCTGCAAAAAATAGTTTTTTGGCATTTGACTGTCTTCCGCTAAGGCTATATCCATTCGTAAAATCAAGAGGCAGAGTAGGAAATAGATAGAGAAATTGAGATGAGGGAGAATTATAGAAAGAAACATCGCATCAAAGTTCAAGTTGATAGGCTATAGCTACTTGATATGACTGCATATATGTATATAGGCTATACTGCGCACCATTTGACTGAACTTTCCAGTTTATCATTGACCGTAACTTCGCTCTTCTGATTATTGGCGAATGGCAATTGTCACATCCTTAGTTAACACTACTAGCATTAGCCTATAATTATTATTGTTGCTTCTTGCAGTCTGTACCTATACGCAGCAGTGCTTACTTAGTCCTTCCCGTGCAGGTCTGCACATCGGGCAACGCACTTCCTCCACTCGCCCCTGTCTATTGCAGTTCTTCAACCTCCCTTCTATATATGACATCTCCAGACAACTGATGGTGCCCTATAAAAACTTATTTCGTGGTCGTCCTCTCTTGCTTCTACTTCCTGCATTCCAGGACATCACCTGTTTGGCTCTTTGATTCTCGTCCACGCGAAAAACGTGCCACATCCACCTCAGTATTCTTTTTCTAATGATATTTTCCGTATCCTCTTGTCCCGTCTTCTCTCTTGCGACTTTGTTTGTTATCTTGTCCAGCCACGATACCTATATAGAATCCTTTTCAGCTACCTATGGTGTGCTGCTGCCTCCAGTCTTTTCCTGTTTGTTACCGTCATAGGCCCACGGTTCCAAACAGATTTACGGCCTGACCTTTCTTTAAGTTTGATTTTTTTTAATTGGACGACGTGTAGTCCATTTTGTTGTAGGTTAAAATCGAGCTTCTGTAAAGGTTCATAATTATTATCATAGGCCTATAACAGAAAAATTAAAACATGACTGTAGCGACTTGTAGCTTAGGCCTACTGTTCGAGTGCGACTTTGCGAGTGGTCGAAAGTGGCGGGCAAGGTAGGCTATACTAAATTCAATTTGGGAGAGGGAAGCGGAAGGCGAAGGTAAAGAGAAGGGAAGGAAAATTTAGTGAGCAGACAAAATTAATAGTCACCACCACTTTCTGGGGGAAAGTTACGCCCTTGCCGCTCAGGCACTCTGATCAAAGAGAAGTCTGTTAGACTATAAGGAAACTGGTTTGTGAGTTGTGACTGGTTTCTGAACAAAACATCCAAGCTGAAAAAGAATCGGCCGTTCACACGAAAATATGATCCACAATATTTAAAATATGGTGATATTCTATTCTGATTTCTGTGTTTTATTTCGAACAGGTGTTTCCAACATTAGCGCACAATCTTAGTAATGTGTCATTAGCTATAGGCCCCTATTTTTGCTACAATAACAAACTTTTGTTGTTGTTGAAAACTTAATTTGAGTTTAACTTTTTAAATGTAATTAAATATGAGTCAAACTGAGAATAAATTTAAATGTTATTAGGCATAGGTTTGAATTAATTAAACAAATCATTAATTTTTAAATTCTTTATAATAGACCTAAACTTTTTTTAATAATTATTAAAGCATATGTCGCTTTTGTTTGCTCTTGCCATTCAAGTTCAGCGGTCCGCGAACTTAAAAAAAATTACTACCGGTCCGTGGCCTGCATAAGTTTGAGAACCACTGCTCTACAGCTACCTAAAACGTCAAAATTTTATTCCAAACGGAACAAGTTTGATTTGGGGAAAAACCCTTGTTTGCCCGAGGGTTAATCTAGTCCCCCCCCCCCTAGGCCTACTTTGGGGTGTGGGAAATTATCAGAGGGGGCGGCGAGAAAAGTCTCGCTTTGGCCGAACATGATTTTTTTAGTCATTTGGTTAAAGAAATTTTAAAAATCTACAACTTTAGCTAGTGAGAAAACTGTCTAACGAGATCGTCGCATTATGGCCAGTGTTACAGCTCTATAATTATTATAGCATGGTCTTCGAAAATCGAAATGAGATGATGTTGAATGTAATCGACTAAAAGGCGGATGTTAAATCTATAGGGTGAAAGTGTTCTAGAGGTGTCTAAAGAGAACGTAGAATTATCCAGCGTTTAGCGATATTATAGGCCTTTATTGGGTTTACGGCGTCAATTCAAAGACCGTTGACGTCGACCTTATACATCAACAGAATAAACTGAGTAATTGGCACTTAAATCTTTACATATTATTATTATTGTAATCTCCAGATGCAATGTTTAATCTAGTCCTCCTGCTTTGGGGTGAGAAAATTCGGGTATCAGAGGGGGGGGAGAGAAGTCCCGTTTTGACCGGAGATTATTTTGATAGTAATTTAGTTCTAAACATCCAAAAATCTACCATTTTTAGCTACTGAGAAAACTGATGACCTTTTTTGGCTTTCTCACGGTTTTGACACAATTTACCACCACGTCCATGTATTGTAGGACTATGCATCATGCATGTGCAAAAGATCGGTTGGTTTTTCGGGGAGGGGACTGTTACACCACATTCACTTTTTCTGAGGAAGAAATGATACGTAGGCTACGTGTTTACATGCACACATCACGATTATTCCAGAGCTAGGAATTCATTACTGGGGAACTTGAAACTTCCCCCTAGAGACGTATAGATTAAACACTGCTCCAGATGCATACAGCGGCTGGTTATAATATAAGTCGCACAACCAGCTATTCGCAGCCAATTGAGCGCTCAGTCAAAGACCAAACCGCTGGACAGGTTCCTGCATGGTCAGAACTCAGTTGATCAACTTTAGACTATTGGTTGAGAAATTCCCTGCTTATGCGATTTATTTTATTTATTTTTTTATCTCGGCGTATCTCGCATTTGCCCTAGCGACCCTTCGAGCCATCTACTCAGAGACGCTCGATCCCGGCTATAGTGCAGACATTGCATCGGAGTTCCACGCCTAAGCGTACGAGCAATATTATTGCGAGTGAAGGACTTGTTCAAGGTCCCTACGCTGCGGCTTGAGGTGGATTCGAACCTGGAGCTCCAAGTAGGCTAAGGCAACGAATCCACCACTACGCCACCGCGCCCCTTCAATGTATATTAGAAATATAACGCGTAGCCTAGGCCTACATATCCATATTTATTATGTGGGCCTAGGCAACATGGTTCACTATCAACAGGGCGCAATCAAAAGGGCGAAAATCGACATAGCGCATTGTTTTTAGAGCGCGTGATCGAAAGGGCGAAATCAAATTTTTATGCTCAATAAATCGTTTTTCCATCATCTACAAAATTATTCTCTTTTCTTTCCAGCTTCCCTACTTGGAGATCGAGACGCTGTCGCAGCCGTCGGCCGATCGCCCCCGTCGTGCCTTCGACCTCAACTGCGACGAGTCGAGCGCCGAGCTGCGCTGCTGCCGCTACCCGCTCGTCGTCGACTTCGAGGCGTTCGGCTGGGACTGGATCATCGTGCCGAAGCGCTACTCTGCCTTCTACTGCTCGGGAGAATGTCCCTTCCTCTACTACCAGCAGAACGCACACGGTCACATGGTCCAGCAGGCGAAACCCGATGGATCCGGGATGCCGTGCTGTGCTCCGAAGAGGGTCTCGTCCATATCGATGCTTTACTACGACGATAGCATGAATATCGTCTACGGGCGTCTGCCTGGCATGGTTGTAGATCGATGTGGGTGTGCCTAACTAGGGTTGGGCGGGGAATCTCAGTGGCGGCGCCAGGATTTCAGTTTGGGGAAGGGGGGCTGAAGCCTCGCGGAGGAAATCTTCCATTTTCATCCGCCAAAATTTCTGACGACTTTTTTTAGTCATCCGAACGAAATCTTGGGAGTATTGAAACTTTCACATGTAAAAAGCCGGATGGACACTTTTTTAGGGGGTGAGGGGCTGAGCATTTGATAGGGGGGGCTTAGCCCCCTAGTCCCCCTAGCGCCGCCACTGGCGAGAATGTGGACGGTGTTGGTATGGGAGGAGTGACCTATAGCCATTGTCACCCGTCTCGTGTATTTCAATGCGGAGGATTGGCTGTGACATGATGACCTTAGAAAAATAGGCTGACTATAGTATCGGGGACCTAAATGTCGTTTAGGGTCAGGTTGGGCGTCGCGAGGGTTGATTAGGAATATGGTCGTCAATAGATGTCCAGACTCCAGAGAGACTGTAGGCCTATAATATGCCTCGGTTCCTGATACTACACTTTTGCCGAAAAACGATCGCTAATCAACTATATTGGATGGTAAAAACTCAGGAGCTGTACAATATTATGCAATTATGCTTATGCCATAAGGGTGAAAATTGCCTGGGGTTTCGGGGCAAAACCCTTCCTAGCCTTTCTTAGCACCCACAGCTAAGTCTTTACTGTGCACCCAACCCAACATGAATCAAAGGCTGAACCCCCACCCAGATATTTTTAGAATTCACACACTAACGCATTGGAAAATAAAAAATGTTTCAAAGATATTAAAATAGGTTACCAAAACACTTCGAAACTAAACAACATTAGGCTACGGTACCCACGAAAACTTGGAAGCCAGTAAAAGATTCATAGAACGTACCGTGGGACTTGAAACTTTTAAAAAAATTAGCTGATATGGCAGGTTAACAAATTCTGGGAACCAACTAAAATGGTCATTAGACAATAGACACCATGGGCACTCAGAGATTTTTTGCAGGTATGGCAAAACACAGTTAAACATTTCAGTAAGAGCTTGAAAAATGCAAAGCAGGAAATGAAGAACATGGGCAGTTTTCAAAGAGGTTAAGAATTATAAATTTCACAGTTCCAATTTGTGTATAATTAGTATCATCAATGCAAAGAAATTAATTTAGTTAAAAATCAAAAAGTAGCGATAAAAAACAGATGGAACATTTCTAGGGCAGGGGCAAATGACCCTCTTGTCCCTATGTGTCATTTACCTAAGGACGGTTTAATCAAACTCAGGAGGGGAAGTCGATTTAATATAAATTGCAGGCGGTCTGCTCAGTTAGTATAGTTAAGATTTGTGTATTCTGTAATCTCCGTTCTTGTGAATTGTTTAAACTGCATAATTGTACAATTATAACCGGTTGCTGTACGTGTGTCAACCGGATTGTTAATAAAGAGAATATTACTATTATTATTATTATTAACCGATGTGATAATAAACAGTGACGTTGGGAGACAACTGAGCAGGGGCAGGAAAGGAACCGTGACAGATTCTTCCAACATCCAGTATTTTCCTTTGAAAGAACTCGAACTATTATATATATAGCCACTGGTTGTTTCATTTGGGGCGTCCACCATGGACTATTGCAGGGGTTCTCAAACTGTGGTACGCGTACCCCCAGGCGCCGGTTAGGGGTACGCGAAAAATTCCAGAAATATAAATTTTCTTTGAGTTTATGGACTTTGTGTCCAATTTTCTTTGATTAGCAATGATTTTAACTTCGCAACATATAACAGCACCGTCATTTCTTTCTTTCACAGTATATAATTAATCAAACTGACATACAATTAATGCAGTGCATGCAACATATTTATGTTTAGGCCTATTACTATAATTTTGAAACAAATACGTCTAGTGTATAAATGGTTTAAAGTACCAAAGCCAGAATATCTCAGACTATATATATACCGGTATATATAGATCTCAAATAGCAGAGCTGAATTGGCCAAATGATTAATTTTTGGTCTAGCTTTAAATTGTTGGATTCCTCTCAGTAGGCCTACGTCATATCTGGGTGAAACTGTTAACTATTCTTGCTATCAAAAACAAACATGGAGTAAATTTGCGTTTGGAATTGACAAATAAAAAAACAGATATTGTAAATCTGTGCTAGTCTGAACAAGCCTGTGAACAGCACTATAGGTTGGCTCTTTCCTCTTTCTAACGGGTTATAGAACAATTTTTAGTTTCAAACATGTTGATAAGATTATATGATTCAAAACTAGATTTTTTCTCCCTTTATGGGGACTTTCTTCTTTCTTCTTTTCCGTGCTCTGCCATTAGGCAGGTTCGAATGTTTGACGTCTCCATGCATTCATCTCTGTTCTGCGCTTTCATTTTCAGCCTCTGATAATTATACCATCTTTCATCATCCAGTCTAACAGTCTTTGTCTTGGTCTGCCTCTCGTTCTTTTCCCTTCCATTTTCCCCTCTATGATTGTTCGTAGCATCGAGTCTCCTCTGAGTGTGTGCCCGATCCATCTTCTTTGTCTTTCTCTAATTGTGTGTATCATCGCTCTCTTCTCTCCGACTCTTCTCAATACCTCCTCATTGCTGATATGATCCCTCCAGCTGATTCTTTCTATCCTTCTCCATAACCACATTTCAAATGCTTCAATTCTCTTGATGTCTTCCATTCGCATAGTCCATGTCTCTGATCCATATAACCATAGGCGCAATCACGTCCTAAAAGTTGGGAGGGACCAAATGAATCACGTCCTAAAAGTTGGGGGGGACCATAATGATAAAGTCAATGGGACCACTCAAAAGTTGGGGGGACGCGTCCCGTGGGTCCCATAGGGTGGTTGCGCCTATGCATATAACATCACACTCCATACTAAGGTTTATATCATTTTCTTTTTCAGCTCCTTATTGATTCCTCTTCTCAGTAGCTCTTTCCTCTTTTCAAATGCATCTTTTCCTAGTAGGCCTACAATCCTTCGTTGTATTTCTCTGTGGCATCTAGCATCTTCCGTAATCGTACTGCCGAGATACGCAAATTCCTTGACTTGTTCTAATTCTTCTCCATCTATGAATATTTTAACTGCCTTCTGCTCTCCTTTGCTTATTCTCATAACCTTTGTTTTCTTTATGTTGATTTTCATTCCGTATTCTTTTGATGTTGTATTCAGCCGGTCCATCATTGTTTGTAACCCATCCTGACTTGGGGACTTAGACTCTAATAAACGATGTCACCAATGATTAAATGGACTTTTAGTTGTCACTGCCAGAGGACATCAAAATGGCATTTTGTTTCTGATCTCACTTTGCTGGGGGTACGCCATCATTCGATATTTTTACTTGGGGGTACAATAAAAATAAAGTTTGAGAACCCCTGGACTATTGGACGTCTATTATAGCTAAGGGAAGTTATGTGATGATTAGAAAACTGGTTCATGACTCATTCAGTGCAACTTGTGCCTTAGACACCAGAATGCCTTGCCTGGACTGGGTTGGATTCTATTAAAGTCCTTTCAATGGAGTGGAAGTATCCAAGTAGCCTACCCCACCAGTAGCACAATCATTCATTAAAAGATTAACAAGTGAGCTTAGTCTAGATTGTAGTACTACCCACGATTGCGAATGCTCACAAAGGGTGATAGAAAAGATGGTATAGCAAAATGCGGACAAGGGAAGGTAGACGGCAAGAGCAGGCAACCGTTTTGCACGCATCCTTCATGGATGTAATGACCCTTACGAACACTATGCTAACTTGCATTCAGTAATACGTTATGGACAGCATGCTTACCTACAACATACTTACCCAGCAGCGCCCGCAGACGTACGCACGTGCGTACAGCGCGATGACTAAAAAAAAAAGGCCATCAGTTTTTTCGGCGGATGGAAAAGGTATGTTTTGGGGGAAATTTTGGCTGATGACTAAAAAAAGGTCACCAGTTTTTTCGGCAGATGGAAAAGGTACGTTTTGGGGAAATTTTTGGCTGATGACTAAAAAAAGTCATCAGGAAAATTTCTGTGCGTACAAGAAAAAAATCCTGCGGGCACCGCTGTACTTACCTTTGTATGAACAATAATAAAGTATTCTGTGAATAATGTATCCTGATTGAGAGTATAAATATTCATGATATCATATCCTTTGTTTCAATACACGTTGAATTCATACATGATGACAGCTTTACTAAATAGATTTGTGCCCATTCCCTCTAATCTTTCTCAACAGTTGAACCTGAAACCGCCTTTGGACAAAATCAAAATCTGTCCAAAGAAGTTCTTTCTTATTCTGAAACTGTTGTGTTAAACTCTGAACGTCTAAACAGAAAAACAAAACATATTTTTATTTCAACTCAATTTTCCATCTGAATTTATACACAAACAAGAAACGAATGTTTTTTTCTATTTTCACAGACACATTCTACTTTTAGAATCGGTCTTAAACTTTGAAAACGGCTGATGTTCCACTCTTAGAATCAATGTTTAGATTCGTGAATGGTGAACGTTCTACTTTTAGAATCAGTCTTTAGTTTTGCGAATGGTGAACATTCTACTTTCGGAAGCGTTTGAACAGTGGATGCTGCTGAGCATTCTTCTTCCCGGTCTTCCTGAACTCAAAGTAGACGGCGTCATCTGCTCCCGACATGGAACTCATGTTACCAATGCGTCGGTGAACTGCCATCTAAAGCAAAAAGAAACGATTGTTAAAAGTCGGGTTTTGTACCGCAACGTACAAGTTTCAACAGGACAAGAACCAGTGTTGGACTCTCAGGTTTTCTCGGTGTCTGGTCTCCTGTGGTCTGAAGCATTAGAATTTGGGGCACATCCGTAATATTAATTCAATACACTGCACCACAATTATTAGCTGATTACATCCACAGTATATATGCATAATTGCATATGCAAAAACGGTTGGACCCAGGCCTACACAGCTTCATATGTTGAATTCATGCTATCATCTCTGATACTCAACCCTTCAACTGTTCAACATTTGAGAACATTATATTATTATTATTTATTGTTATTATTTTTCCTCTGACCGAGGTAGAAAAGATTCCGCAGGCTCCAAGATGTTAAAACAAGGTTACAGGATCTCACTATCATTATTCATTTCTATTATTCAATAATACTCATTATTATCTTTGATCAGCAACATCATCATTATTTTTACCTAAATATATCGAAAAAATTGGGGATGTTCTGTAAATACTATTCTTTGCAGATGGTTTTGTCTGTGGAAAAAGTGCCACAGAAAGTGACTGCATCAAAGTGTTTAATAGTCATATAATAATTATTATTACTATTATAGCTATTACTATTATTATTATTATTATTATTATTATTATTATTAATTTGGTCATGTCTCCAGCTAAATGCTGGAGACATTACACTGGCTTCCTACCCAGCTTGGTGTTGTCCCAGACTACCTAACCATCTCAAAGAATTGAACCCAGTAATTCCGCCACTGGCTGCCTTCTGCCAGTGCCAGTCCAAAGCCTGGATAAAGGAGGAGGGCGTCGCTAATAGTCACTGTTACCACACAGTGACGTTAAACTGCAAATATCATCATCATTGAACCCAGTATTCTCCGCATGACCAGGCGAGCACACTTAATGATCGGATACAGAAATCTGACGAGCGCGTTATACCTTTCCAGACTTATATGAACCACCGTCTCCCACCATCTGCTCCTCATCCGCATCCGCATCATTGGCGGCCAGCACCTTCTGCAGCAGCTTCGACTGATCATCCTTCGTGCTGAACGACAAGTTCTCCTACAAGACCCACAGAGAAATAACTGAACATAATTTATTTTAAAGGATATTATTATTAAAACTACGAATAATTCAGACACTCAAACAAATTATTTTAGAGTGGTACCATAAAATAAAAAAATTATTGTATTGTTTGTAGAAAAATCCTAGTTTCACTGTAACAGCAGTTTCGTTAAAAAAATTTAGTTAAGAAAAATTTTAATTCCACATTAAGGGTGTGAAAACAAATATGAGTATCGTTCTATCAAAGAAAATTATTTTCCAAACAAGGAAACTGAAAATCATTAACTTGAAATTAAATTGTATCACATCACTATAAAAATAGACAGACACTTAGATGAACTGGTTCAAATTGGACAACTATTATTAATTTTCAAGTAATTGGTTTTTAAACTAAGTAATGCTATTACCATCTAGCTAAGGGATAAAACGGCAGTATGGGTTTCAGCCTTTTACACTGACCTTCCGACCTTGACAAGACCTTTACATTGATGTTCTGCAATATGATATAAGTGCACATTTGGAAGAAGGGCATATACAATTGCCTGTATATATGCATGTATGATGCATACATAGTACGTATGTACACGTGCATGTATGTATGTATGTATGTATCTATGTATGCATGTATATAAATATGCATGTGCACATGTGCATGACTGTATAATAGGATGTATACATGCATATCTGTAATTCAGTATGCATGTATATATGTGCACACATAAATGTTTGTATGTTAGGATATTGCAAGCATAGATATATGCATAAATGCGTGCATAGTGTATTTTATACATGCATGTATATAAATACGTATCCATGTATTTATGTATGACAGCATCTATGTGTAATTGTTTATGAATGTATGTATCACTGTCCATGTATTTAAGTATGTACGCACGTATGTATGTCTGTCCGTAAGAAGACACTTAACAACATACTAAGCACTTCATTTAGGCATCCCTGTAACGCCTTGGCTGTGTTATGGCGCCATATAAATTGTCGTAATTATTATTATTATTATTACTACTACTACTAACAATATCAAAATAAAATCATCGCCTCCGTCGTCATCATCATCATAAAATGTCAGTCTAACCTGGTCCATTCCAGCGAGTTTCGTGATGACCTTGTAGCTGTAGCCCTGGTTGACGAGGAACCTCTGGCGCTTTGTGGCGAACTGCATCTCAACCGTGTCCTGTGAGACGAGAGAGTAGAAGAACGCGTTGTACTCCTCTGCAACGGCGCCTGCAACACGCAACAACAGCGCAACAATAATTGTTCATACAAAACACGCATAAATTGGATAATTGAAACCCAAGTGTTATCGAATGCAACGTTTGCTAATATATAACTAGAGCATTTTAAACCAACATGGCTGAATGCACACACAAACACCACACACAAAAAGTGCACACACAAACACCACACACAAGCAGACACACATACCCACACACACATGCACACGCACAAACACAGCACATGTGAAAACGTTTCTTTTTACCGCGGTTGAGTTGTGAACCCCTCCAAGTAGTTTTCTAATAGAGGTGCTAGCTATATAAATACTTCAGTGATAGAATGACATATACATCTACCCAACTACAGCCACATCTACCCACTTACACTAATGCATGCCTACTTACCTACATCCAGAAATGCAAAAGCCTACTGTCTGGAACGATATTCCGGTTACGCTTTGCTCTCTACTTGTGGTCCATCTGGCTGGGTTCTATAAGTCTCTCAAGTCTTTTTTCTCTGCTCGTGGTTGAACTGGGAGCGCCTCTGAGTAGTTTCTTGAAGGGGCGCTACATAAATGCTCTGAATGAATGAATGAATGAAAAAGTTAAGTTCTTACATTGCCAGTAGCATTATACATTAAAGAAGTTTCTAGATCATCAACGCTTTTATAATTTGCTAACCTAACTATCTACCATACAACATAAGCAATATTAAGCATACAAAAGTGCCCTATAAATAAATGAATAAATATAGATATATATATATATATATATATATATATATATATATATGTATATGTATATATATATTAGGGTGTCTCTTAAAAATGAAAGTTCAAAATTTTTATCTCTCACCCCTTCAAGTCGTGAGGTTGATGGAGAAAAAATTTATAAAAAAATTTGATCGAAATCGGATAATATTTAGAGGTCGCCCTTTGATGTCAAAGTTTTAGACATGTAGCCCCATTGTTTAAAATTATGCTACATAGTTCGCATTGTTAAAGAAGTCCTAGATTGCCTTATTAATTGGCTAATTTCAATCAATACTAGGAGTGAAGCAGGCTAACACCTTCTATTCACTTTTATTCATTCTGATAATTTATATAGTGCCTTTTCAAGCGACCTACATATAGGCGCTCTCAGCACAGCAACAGCTGACAAAGTGAGATTTGAGCGACTTATAAAAATCAGACGATATTTACCCGGCCATCAATCACAAGTCTACTGGAGGCCATTTCAGATGCAGGGACCCACAATCGGAAAGACTCAACGCTTCTAATAAAAGTATGAGCTCGCAGAACTGACAGCTCCCCAGAGAACAGCAACGGGTATGATGATCTTTGTTGACCTGTCTCTTTGACTTCGCAAAGAAAGATCCAACTTCCACATGGCATATTGGCCATCTTCAAATTCTCATATCAAGTGCTGGAGTGCAAGAAAGCAACTTTGCAGTTTGTCTTCCACCTCAAGACCTGGGTTACTATTCAAGTCAGGGTTGAAGCACCTCTGAAAGACTTTGGCTCATGACCGAACCCCAAAATGCAAACTGAAGCAATTTCCAATGTCACATGCAAAAAGCTTGGACAGCATCAATGGTACCTTTCTGAGGAACTTCTTGATTCCGGAAATGAAGAAACTGATCTTAGCCACAATGGAAGACCCACCCAGACCCGGATCTTGCACCAAAGAGACCAGCAATGAAATCCGCAGCATATTTGAGTACTAAGAGCCTGGAACAGTGCTGGATAAGAAAACGGTTATTTCCATACATGTTCTTCCACAGATTTCCCTTGACATGGACCCATTGAACGGGTTGGCAGACATCAATGACAGGGCTGAAATAGGAGTGGTTTCATTCACGAATTCCATAAAAGAGTTGACCGACCGGAAGAGCAAAAAGTTCCTCCTTCAAGTTGTCTCAGGCAATTGATCCTGCCTGTAGCAGTGTACTACTATTCTTTAATTTTAACATAAATATACAGATAGAAAGTAGACATGTGGGGTGTAGTGGTGGTTCATTGCCTTGCAGCCGGGGGGGTTTGCAGATTCGAATCCACCTCAGGCCGCCCCGTATGGAGTGACCTTGTGCAAGTCCCCAACAATTGCTCATGCGCTTCGGCGTGAATATCAGGTTCAGTGTCCGGTGTCCGAGCTGTAGTCGGGAGTGCTTCTGAGTTGTAATCTTGAAGGGGCCCTATATCAAGTGCACCTACATACATGTCTGTTATATAAACAAGCCAAATTGATTAGCGCTAGAAATGATGATTAATTATTATGCGACATTAGACTACATGATTTCCCATTGTCGAAGTAGGCCTATTACATGCAAAACTTTGAGGCTCGGGGGCGACCTCTAAATTTTATCCGATTTTAATGAAATTTTTTGTAGAATTTTATTTCAATAAACCTAACAACTTGGGAGGGTGAGATGAAGAAAAATCCCAAAGAATTTTTTCCCCATTATGCTAAGAGACACCCTAATATATATATATATATATATATATATATATATATATATATATATATATATATATATATGCATATTCCTTGCAGCCACAAAAGTAGGTAAGAACAGAACCTTTCTTGGCTCTCAGGATTCGTCCGAGGCGCTGGGCTTCTTGACGACGCGAACCGCCTTGTGATGAGATCTGAATGAGAACGTTCGCCTCAGGCAGATCGAACGAATTGTCTGCAACCTACAAAAATAAAACGCAAAACAATTATCACCGACACCCACAAATTGATTAACTAAAACTAAATTTTACAGTCTGTATTTGTTTTAGATTCGAACCAATTCTGGAGAAAAAAAACAATAAGCAAATAAAAAAATTAATAAAATGATAGACTAAGAATAACAATAATAATGATGATGATCAGTAATAATAATAATAATAACAACAACAACAACAAAAAATAATTAAGAGTATCCCTCCTCCTCCCACTAAGTATATAATTGGACACCTCTAAATCGTTTCTTTCAGAGTCTATGTATCAGTTATTTTCGTTTAATTGCTAGTCTGGTGCTGAACATTGTACATACATGAAAAAGAAATCAAGGAACTGAACTCACATAAAACAACTTGTTTTAAAGGTGTCATAAAAGTGTTGTAATATGCACAAAAAAATTTTTTCCCGAGGGCGACGGCCTCTGTTGTCGCAAGCCCTCGTCAAATCTGGATCCATCCATCCAAAAGTTTCACAATTTTAGAAGAAAAAAACAACAATACTAATGATGGATTTGGGCTTGTTCATCTATAGATATGCACTTCATCACATGTTCAATTATTCATTCATTAACTCAATTATCAATTCATTCATTCACTCATTTAATCATTCATCGTAGAATTAGAACTTGCCTCTAATCTTTAAGTCTTTAAGTCAATGGCTTTAAAAGAGAAGAGAGGTCTTCTACCTTTGAGACGAAGATTGTGTTGACTTGTGGGTTACTCTGGAAGTTCTGCAGGATGTGCATTCGCTCCTGTTGCGACGTCGGACCATAAAGGAAAGGCCTAGGAACAAAAGATTTCAATAATAGCAACAATAATCTTTACTTAATTTCAAACAGACACAACGTGACACAATGATAAGCTTACAATTCATGGTATGACGGATGATCACAAGTTATTAAAGAAGTCGAATTTAACTGTCGGGTGCCCATAGTGTCCTACTGCTAATTTTACCAATACCATCTGCCGATTGGAAGGTTGAGTGAACTAAGATAACACTAATAATATCAACAACAATAGTGCCAATAATATTATTTATTTATTTCTCCATTTCTATAGCGCCCCTTCAAACTCGCTACTCAGAGGCGCTCCTGACTACAGCGTGGACACTGCATTGGAGTATCACGCCAAAGCGCTGAGCAATTGCGAGTGAAGGAATTGCCCAAGGTCCCTACGCGGCGACTTGAGGTGGATTTGAACCTCAAACCTTCCGGCTTCAGGGCAACGACGCCACCACTACTCCACCGCGCCCCACAAAAAGTCCTTATGTGTTTGCTCACAAATCAAAGCAGAACATACACCCAACTCACGCTGTGTTGCCCACGGTATCGTCTGTGAAGACATTTCAACAAATTGTAACATTTTGCAACGGTGAAAATTAGAACTAACACAAACTTGCTGACAGCAAACAAGACAGGTTAATTGCAGAACCTCTCAAAGAAGAGGAGTGGCGGCAAGTGCGAGAAGGTTTTAGGGTAATGATAACACTGCGACAAAGAGAGCACGGATGCAGGATCACTTCCCACTCCCCTCCCAAAGACCTGCTCAGCCTTCCATTCGGCATAATCTATATAAATAAAAATGTAAAAAGTTACTGTTTGTTACCTCGGATCTCGGAGAGTTCTGAACCGATTGCTTTGAAAATTTTCGCAAACCGTTCCATTCGAACATCTCCGGTTTTTTTATGCCTTTTGGGGAAAAGCGCAATCATTACGACCCAAAAAACACAACTATGCGATCTATTTGAGCGACGTCGATTTCAAATCTCACCCAATGTTGCTTTCGAATACGACCGTCTATTTATAGCGCACATGCATGCTTCCTTTTATAGCCATTAATTTTTTATAGCTGTTAGTACCGAGTTATTTACGGACAGAGCACATATGCTGAATTTATATCGCCATCAAAATACAAAATAAAGGTATCTAAAAACGAGCATTTTAATCATCAATAATAATTGCTAAGCGACATCTTGTATCCGCCTATTACCGATGTTATTGATCTCACCCTATAAGAAGAAACTGATTGTGATCGGGTGATTAGATGGATGGATCCAGTGTCTAACGACCCCTTGTGACAATAATGACGGTTGCCGTTGACAGAAATAATGTTGGCGGTATGTTGCAGCTCTCAATCTTATGGTCAACGATTCAGTCTTTAGTTACTATGGCGGATTTTTGTGTCAGTGGCAGAAGTCACTAGAAAATTCCCAGCTAATCACACGTTTGAACATGACTCAGGGGAAAGAACCTGAAGATGATAGCCAGGGGCGGTGGTGCTGGACTAAGTTCGGTGCCTTGGAGCCAGAAGGTTGCAGGTTCGAATCCACGTCAAGCCACCCATTGGGACCCTGAGCAAGTCCTTCACTCGCAATTGCTCATGCACTTCGGTGCGAAACTCTGATTCAGTGTCCGTGCTGTAGCCGGAAGCACCTCTGAGTAGAAATCTTGAAGGGGTGCTATAACAAATACTAATAAATACATATTTCAGTCAAATCATTCATCAAAACCCTACCAGTGAGGATTCAGACCAATGTATGCATAATTGCAACAAGAGATATAAACAACAACCTGGTATTGGCTTCCCTTGACTATGCAAAACCTCCCAAGCTGTTCCCAATTTCACAAACCATTGAAGACTTTTTCGCTTGATCTCGGCCAGGAGCGCCTCTGAGTAGGTACCTTGAATGGGCGCTATATAAATAACGATTGATTGATTGATTAAGATGGTAACAAAATTATTGATGTAATCATGTAACTTTGGTCTCGTCTTACTTTCCCATCGTCTTCGCGTACGTCTGGAGAGCGAAGACGTTGTCGGAGAAGACGATGATCTTATCGTTTCGACGTTCGTGGAACTGGATGAGGAACTGACACGCACGGAACTTGTTTGGATTCGTCACATACAGCAACTGAAATCAATCAAACAGTCCACAGTCGAAAATGGTGAATGTTTACAGTTGAAATCAATAAATTTCACGGCATCCATCATCCCAAGATGCTCGAAACTCTGGAAAGCTGGAGTTCAGTCTGACCCATTTTACACTCGTGGATGGTTTGCTTTACTCGTCATCTTCATGGTGGAAAGTTGTTGGTGTGGGGTAATTGAAGAAGGCTGCAGGCCGTATTAAACCGATTTTGTCAGGTATTAACAGGATGTCCCTGAGGAAATCCCGTCTTCAGAGCAGCTGCACTCTAGATCAGACAATGAGCAACTTGCTTTGATTATGCTCAACCCTGAACACGTGCTGCTCCATTACGTGTGCCCCCAACAAAACAGTTGGAATGCTCCCTTCGACTATGAACATGCGATAGATTTCTCTCGGAGGCTGATGATCGAAACCATCTTCACATTTACATACTTATGTGTAAATGTCGTTTGTAACTCAGAATGCAGTCTCCAAATGAATACTTATTTACCTACCTACATCGACCACATGTACCCCAACAGAGTGAGAAGGTAAAGACATAATCATCTGAAGAACAGAAACAGAAACTTGACCCTGCCGACATTCATATCTGAACACTATTGGTTCATCTTAGGGAGGATAAATTTTTCGTTTTATCAGTAACTTTGATTGTACCCTAATAACTATGTCTGCACTCTGCAGAACGGGTGATTAAGTGAAGCCTTTCAATGCAGACCATATTATAACATTGGTCACGAAGATTTTAAAGGTGTCCAATAAAACCCTAATATAACATTCGTCACAAAAGTTTTAATTCCAATAAAACCGTGATAAAACACTGGTGACAAAGGTTTTAAAGGTGTCCAATAAAACTGTTGCATTGCTTTCCTTACACAAAATAAGGTGTAGATTCGATTGGAACAATTGCACTTTGTTTACAGCCGAGATTAGATTAACAAGGGTATTTGTTCACAGATTAGTTTACAATATAGCAACAGCACTTGTCCACAGATAAGATTAGATTAGCAATTTCACATTTTAAACAGATTAGATTAACAATCTCATCTGTTAAACAGATTTGATTAACAATCTCATCTGTTAAACAGGTTTGATTAACAATATCATCTGTTAAACACATTAGACTAACAATCTCATCTTTCAAACAGATTAAATTAACAATCTCATCTTTTAAGCAGATTAAATTAATAATTGCTTACAAGTCGTTTCTGTGACCTTGTGTTCAGGTATTCACGGTAAAATTCTGCAGTCATTGGGCACCAGACCTTTGAGAAAGAAAAATATTTATTTGCAAATTGAATAAAAAATCGAATACTTGTCAATTTATGACAGAATAAATTGTGTAAATAACCAATTTAAATAGCCGAAGCAATATATTATCATACAAAAGAACAAGTGATCAAATTCATCAGAAAATAAAAAATTACAAATATAATTC
Source organism: Lumbricus terrestris (assembly GCA_949752735.1). Taxonomy (NCBI): domain Eukaryota; kingdom Metazoa; phylum Annelida; class Clitellata; order Crassiclitellata; family Lumbricidae; genus Lumbricus; species Lumbricus terrestris. The sequence goes on along the minus strand of OX457048.1, from coordinate 14,247,972 downwards.
TAGCCAATCATTGACCGGTAAATTTTGGTCTTTCGTTCCCATCCCTGGTACCCGGCGTTGCCCGGTGAATTTGTTTAACACCCACCCCCTACCCTGGTCCCGCACCCAGCCCCACCCCATAACCGACGGAAGTTTGGGATAATGCCCCATATGCCAAGGCAAGGAAAATGAAGTTGCCTGGACACTTACCTACTCATGTCTGCCACCCAATAAGGTAAGCTAAAGACAATAAGGCAAGCTAAAGACAATAGGGCAAGCTAAAGTGATTGCTCCTCTTCTTTTCACATGAATACCTATAGATATCAATTGCTGCTATCTTTTACCCTTATGTGTCCAGTTCTTGGAACGCTACCTCTGCATTTACCTTCATGTATCCAAGCATTAGTCCATTACCTTTGCATGAACCATGATGTATCGAATCCTTAGCCCAATATTTCACATTCACGCATCCAATCTTTAGTCCGTAACCTTGGCATTCACATATCCAGTTCTTAATAATAATAATAATAATAATGACAACAATTTCTATGGCGTCGTAACACAGCACATGCCGTTACAAAGGCGCCTCTACAGACACAAACGCAATGTTGTTCATGCCTTCGTAACCAGTCGAATCGACCATTGTTGCTCAATCCTTGTTGGCCTCCCCCGTTGGGGTTCTGGGTCGGTTAGATCGGGTTCTGCGCTCTGCTGCCCGGCTCATTGGACGAATCCCTAAATTCTCCTCTGTTTCTACCTACATGCGTGATGTGCTGCATTGGTTGCCAATAGCCCAACGCATCCATTATCAAATTGCTGCCCTGGTCTCACGTTGTATCCTTGGTTGCGCTCCATCCTACCTGCACATTCTTTGTCGCCCAGTCTCTGACTTTGAAGCGCGTCGGGCCCTTCGTTCTGCTGCGAAGGGACAACTGCTTGTTCCACGGGCTCGCTTGGCTACCAGACAGTGTCGAGCCTTCTCGGTTGTGGGGCCGTCAATCTGGAATGACCTCCCCCCTAACCTCCATCTCCTCCATCTGACCAGTCAATCCTTATTCCTTATGTCCCTTAAATCTTTTTTCTTTTGCCGTGGCTGGGCTGGGAGCGCCTCTGAGTAGTTTCTTAAAGGGGCGCTATATAAATGCTAATAATGAATGAATGAATAATGAATGTATTCAGTCAAAGGTACGCCTTAGAAAACATACATGTCTTCAGTCGAGTTTGAAAGCCTCAACTTACCTCTGCGCATTGAACCTTCGCAATGAATCCCGCCCGTGACAGCTCCAGCCAATTGGCCTCATACAGCTTCGGACCAATGAGGAAATTCAGGTCCTCGATCTTGTCGTCCTCTCGCACGAGGGTCGCTGTGAGGCCAAGCTTACAGTGCGCTCGTACCGACGACATCACACGGCGGAAGATCCGGGCAGGGACAAACTGTACCTCTACAAGGATGCAAAATGGACATCAATATTATTAGCATTATCATTTTATTATTGCTGTCAAAATTATGATATTACTGTAATGCTATTGCTATGACAATCTGAATAGTCATTAAAATACTATTACTGCTACAGAATGTAAAATTATTGCTATTAATACTATCATCATCATTAACGTGGACGTTACTATCAATTTATACGATGTCGCTGTGAGGTACCATATAAGTCTTTCATTAGAAGTATTATTGTTAATAACTATAGCATATTATATTAATACATTACCATTGTTATTACTAGTAGTAGTAGTACGACAAATTTTCAACAGTGCAATATATTCATTAACCTTTACAATGTGCCATGTCATTCATGTCATGTCATTCCGCCATTGTCGCTCTGCCTCAATGTGCACAGCAGAAAAACATTTCCACTTGAAAGCATTGGTAGCAGAAACACAGCAGCGGAAAAATCTATGGCTAACGAATCAGTGGAATATTTACAAAAAGCAATTTCGGAAAAGGACCGAATTAGTCGAGATTAGATTAGATTAGATTACACACCATCTAGAATCATAAGACCCCATTCTTTCTTGTTCAGCCATTCCATCATCCTTTCCGCTTCCCAGGATCGTTTCGTAGTGTGTGAAATCATCGAATACGTACTGATGCAGATGATGCAGCCTGGGAAAAAACATGTGACAATTTGGTCGATTAATTCACAAATAATTCTGTTTTCAGTAGTCAAATTTGTATACGGTTACGGTCCATCCTTGCAATCCTCGTAGGCGACCTTTACTATTAATTGTTGAATCTAAATTGACCTATATTCTGAATTGCTGATTCGTAGTTGACCTTTACTCTGAATTGTTGACTCGTAGATGACCTATATACTGTGTTGCAGGACTGCTATTGTACTTATGAGTCAGGTTGGCTAACATACTCTCATTCTCTGTTCAATTTGATAATTTGTATGCTCAAAACTAAACAATTGAGGCCTGGACAAGCAATTGACATACTGGAAATCGAGGCCCAACCCTGTTTAAGCCGATGCTTATGTAGGGTTCCATCTGGACTTAACAATTGCTCACTTGATGTGTGATGTGCAATGTGTAATGTCATGATATTATGATGTCATGATATTATGATGTCATGATATTATGATGTCATGATATTATGATGTCATGATATTACGATGTCATCAAGTGTAATGATGATATCAAGTATAACAAACATTCAGCGAATATAAAAACACGAATTTAATCGGCATTTGGTAGAAAGAAAAAGAGTGGAAAGTAACGAACCCATCGGTTTGTCTTTTGCGTCTGACGTAAACCGACAGATCATGCTTTCCTCAGCCGTCGACCACATCTTAAACTGCAAATACCACAACCGCATGACACACTTATTAATGGTAACATATCACAGTAAGGAATGGTAATTGTATCGTGACAAGAGCTGTCCCGAATAGGTCAGTGATTCCCAATCTTTTTTGAATTTAGGGCCACTTTTTTAAGTTGGAGGACACGAGGGCCATTGTTTCTTAGTTGAAGGACATTATGGGGCCACAAGGCTAACATTTAATTAACTAAAAGTAATAAAAAATTTATAATTGATTCAAAATAGACTGTTTTAAGTTATTTATAGACGACAAAATAAAATAATTTGTAATAGAAAATAGTTATGTGTTCTATCCTGTCCAAATTGTCAATTTTTTCATATATTTTTGTTAATTCTTTGAGAGATGAGGGCCATTTTCTGCGGCCTCGCGGGCCACTTTTGGCCCGCGAGCCACGGGTTGGGAACTGCTGGAATAGGTGATTAACGCTAAGGTGCACAGTGGTAGTTTAAGACATAAGCATTGAGGTAACTGAAGGCAAAGTAAAGGCAGAGGTGGTAGTAAATACCTGAGCTCTCCACTGTTCCACTGCCACTCCAGACGTACAGAGGACAAGAACCGGTCTCTGAATCGTACAGGCAGCTGTCACGCCAACAAGTGTCTTTCCGGCACCTGTCAATCAAATGCAGATATAAGCCAGCGTACACTCTTAATACGTTGGCCGTGAGGGACGTGTTAACACGCCCCCCATTGAGTCATTTAACACAGCAAATCAGCGGTCAACGTGTTAAGTCTCGTATATATTTTAAAATTAGTTATTTATTGCGGTGCATGGCAGTTTGGTAGTTAGCATGTTGGACAGTAAAGGAGCGTACAGTGTCGAATCCCAGAAGCATTCATCAAGATTTCTACTGCACCTGTGCTGCCATCTACCCAACTCAGCCACAGTGAGTACAAAGTTCGACCCATTGGGACAACTTCATTACAGGCCTATTAATCTAAGCATCTGGTCCTCCACACAGCAAGGATAACAAAAATAACAGATTCCAAAACAAGTATTTTTTATTAAACCAGTTGCTGACCGCACTCTGGCGTACATACATTGTCTTAGAAACAATCAACGGCCAACAGGAGTTTCATATTCTAATCAGGGCTGTACTCAAGGGTATGCGTGGGTATACGGCGTATACTCACCTCCGGGAAAAAATGACATCGTATATTCATCTGAAATGCGAGAGTACACGCGGATATACAGCGCGTATACCTACCTCAGTAAAATCAAGGCAAACACAGCGGCAGCGTGTACTCACCTCAAAAGTTCTGAGTACAGCACTGATTCTAACTACAAACATCTTGCACTGTGCTACATAAATGACCAAAGACGACTTGCGCAACATAAATCGATCGTACCGCAAGGAAGGACAATGACTCCAGATCTGGCTCGACCGTTGCCAAACATCTTGCGTAGACTCTTCTCCTGGTACGGTCGAAGCGTCGTGTTCGACTTCAGATCAATGCTAGAAACGTTGCAAACAGAATATTTAGTCATCCACGTTACAGCACTTTTCTTTCGGTGCCTAACGCATAAAAGCAGCGGTTGACACCGTTTTAGAGGTGCTTAAGGCCAGCACTTTTCTTCCAGTGCCCATACGCATAAAAGCAGTGGTCGACACCGATTTAGAGGTGTTTAAGGCCAGCGCCTTTGCCAGCCATGGTCAACATAAGATAAGGTAACAGCAAATGCAGAGCAAGGGAATGTGACATGATGTAATGTAAGCTAAGGAAATGTGAGGCATGATACATGAAAACAATGCAATTTAATATAGAATCAATCAATATAAAATTTGAGTGTCCCGGGCAGCCCACTTTTGAAATACCTACTCAGAGACGCACCTTACACAGACGGCAGCACCTCTGCACACTTTGATGCAACAGAATGGTTTTTAGATATCAGTGAGAGGCAGGGTGATAATATGTGATAAGTGGCAAAAACATAACGTCAATAATATTTGTAAACAAGTCTTTTGAAAAGGAAGTCATTTGACGCAGTTTTGACGACGACTTACTTGACTTTTGGGTTGGCGGAGTCGTTTCGAAAGTCGTATTCGACCATCAGTGGCAAGTCAAGCTCTTGGCACCTGTTCAATTAATCAATCCATCAATAATCAATAAATCACCATAATGTTAATCAAAGTGCCAATCACTCAAACTAGTAAATGAATCGACTCCAAAAATTATTTGACCACCCAATAATTTATTCAAGTAGATCAACCAGTCAATCATTCAATTAAGCAAATCAACCAACCAGTAAATCACTCAATCAAGGATATCAACCAACCTGAGTAGCAACCTTGAAGGGGCGCTATATAAATCTCCAAGATGAATGACTGAATAACTACCCAGTCCCCTGAAAGTCGCCAGGTCCTAGGTCACTTCCCCCTCTGCCCACCCTACCCCACACAGCACGCCTGACAACAGGCAGTGCAGCAACTGGGCATCTGCCGTAGAAGGGGTCGTCGTTTGGCGCAGTCATCGTCACCTCTTCTGCAGTCTTTCCAGGTGAGTCTGGTTGATCTCGTAGGAGACGACGCTCAGATCAACCTCGTCTTCCTCCTCCTGATCGATCTTCTTGTAGAAATCGGAGATGTCTTCCGGGACGGCCGTCTGGTTCTCCTTTACCTCACCCGACGCCGGTGGATCGTCGACACGGCTCGAGGTTCCCGGCTGAAGAAAGGACACGAAACAAGACAGGCTTAGTGGCTGAATTCATTCATTCATTCATTCGGACATTTATATAGCGCTCCTTCAAGAAAAAACTACTCAGAGGCGCTCCAGACTCCAGCGCGCCCAAAAAGAACAGTTTTGAGTTTAGTAAGGAAGGATCCTGGTAGAGTTCCAGGGTGTAGGCGTAGCTCAAAAGGAAGGCCGTTCCAGACCAGTGGGTCAACCACAGAAAAAGCTCGATTCTTCATGGTAGCAGTACGAGCAAAAGGAAAGTTCTAAGAGGACTCACTTATCAGCGAATGATGGTCAACCATCATACATAGATAGTAATAGTAATAGTAAGATAGCACCGTAGTTCAAAAACATTTGTTCACTTTATCTTTCGTCACGTTTTTGTCCGATTTTTTAATTTTACGTACGGTAAACTTATTCATTTATTTATTGTCTATAATTATTTTCTTCAATTTATCATCATCTGAATCATCATCTTATATTCTCAACGATTCAGCTAAAAAAGCATGAAACAAAACAGGTTCTATGGCTGAATGATCAGCCATCATACATAGATAGCTTTGGTTCGACAACGTCATCTTGGTGTTTTCCGTGGTGGGTCCCGTGGCCTGGAATGGGTTCCCGCAGGAGCTACGTCTGCTCCTCTTACCGAAGCAATTTTAATTCTACTCAAAATTGTACATGTTTGCCGTGCTGGAGTCGCTTCTGAATATCCCATTGTACATGCGCTATAGCAATTTTTCATGAATGAATGAATAAATAGGACGACCAGACTCTTCTTTGTTTCTTTAGCCAAGTTCCTACAGTTTACATTCAAGTCATTGCCCAGTGTCTCTCCCTTAGCTTACTGCAACTCATCTTCATCATCATCCAGTCCATTCAAAATAGTATTCATCTTCTTCTTCGTTTTCCCTCCATTCTGTCTTCAACTATAGTTCTAAGAAGATATACTAGTGCCATATAAATTGACAATATTACTGATTACCATTACATGATCAACACAATGTCATAGATGATGTAGGTGGGCCATTGATAGATGGCTTGCAACTACGGACAACAAATAACAAATTACAGAAAACAATTAACAGATAACAAATTAGAGATTACAAATTACAGTTACAAATTACGCATCAAATATTACAAATAATGATTACAAATAACAATAGTAAATAACAATTACAAACAATAATAACATATTACAGTGAAGAAGAGGGTTGGACAAAGGAAGCTCATCATACGAGGCTGGTGATGGCGGATGTTTTCGTAGGAGTAACAGTCGTCGACGTTTCCTCTTCTCCGTCCCGTTTTAGTCGACATTCCTGGATGACAGGATCACGCAACAGCTTCTGCAGAGCATCCTAGAAAACACAAAGCACAATGGTCATAATAACCGACACACTAACTGTTGCTATCTGTCTGTCTGTTTGTCTCTGATGATATGTGATCCAAAAATAAATCCGATGGCAGTATTCAGTTCAATACATGACATGGCTTAAAAACTCCATGCTGACCTTGGAACCAGATCTATATAACAACCATTATAGCATGCTGGTCCTGGGCACGACGTTAAACTGCATCCATCCTCTGCCACAGGGAACCAGCAACTTCCCTGTGCCGGTCCTAAGCCAGGATAAAATGAGGAAGGTTTGTCAGATGGGTGGAGATACACCGGCAGTAAAAGAGACCATAGAAATCCGCAAAAAACCACGACACAAGTGACATAGCGACCCAGATGCTTCAAGGTGTCATGATGTGGAGCTGACATGCACAGGCCGGTCAGTACAGACCAGTGGAGAGAGTCGGGGGGAGAGAGCTTTGGACCCATACGGGCATTGACCCAGGTTGTCCTTCGTGTCTCTCTCCCCATATTCTCTTCATCAGACAAGGTGGTCTAGCTGGTTCAAGATATTAATGGTATGGACCTGCAGACCGGACAGGTTGAAGATGGGCAACATGACGCGAGACAGACTCAAACAGAGAGTGGTGCCAGACACCTACAGGCGTTTAGCCCAAGGATTTCGATGATGATGATAGCATGTTTAATTTCTTTTCAAATTCATAATTCAAATTCACTGTTTTGTATGTGCACTTGTTATAGCGCCCCTTCAAGCTCTCTCTACTCAGAGGCGCTCCCTACTGCAGAGCGGAGACTGCATCGGAGTTTCACGCCGAAGCGCTGAGCAATCGCGAGTGAAGGACTTGCCCAAGGTCCCTGCGCGGCGACTCGAGGTGGATTCGAACCTTCCGGCTTCTAGGCAACGACGCCACCACTACACCACCGTGCCCCACTGTTGCCAAAAATGTACCCGCACTTGTAAGATATGACCGCATAATCTAGTAACAAGTTTTATATATGGTCCATTCTGTTGCGTGGTAGAACATTTAAAAAGAAATTCGGGTATATGAGTCCCCAATAATTTATCAAGAGCAGTATACCCCAAGTGAAGGACTCAATAAGGACCCTACATGATAACTGTCTCAGTGGAGAAGGACCCCCACTCTACACATCACATATTGCTAGTTATTTACTTGATATTTTGGATTACTGTCCTATTCAACTCTCTGCCCACAGAGTGCGTAAGAAGAAGCATAAAATACTAAGACGTACAGGATGTTTGGACTCGACAAAGTACTTCCCGTGCTGCAAGACGAGCTTTGCCTTCCCACAGCTGCTGGTACACATCTGGACAAACAAAGAGCAAACAACGTAAATTAATAACTGCACTCATTGCCATAACTGAAATAACACGTTAGTTGAGGAAATAAATCTACATGAAAATTATTATTGTTAAATGAAGATCTATAGAGCACAACTCAATATAAATAAAGAAACCACATTTCATTTCCATTTGTATTTCTCGCATTGCTATAGTGCCCCTTCAAGCTCTCTACTCAGAGGCGCTCCCGACCATAGTGCGGACACTGCATCAGAGTTTCATGCCATAGTGCACGAGCAATTGAAAGTGAAGGACTTGCTCAAGGTCCCTACGCAACCGCTTACAGTGGATTCGAACCTGGAACCCCTCCAGATCCAAGGCACCGAACCCACCCATTACGCCACTGCGCCCTGCTAATACAACACATAACAAATAAGTCCTAACCTTATCTTACCTGAGGACAGGTGTAGCAATCACATCTTACCTCTATGTAGTTGACGATACCTTCAGGTATGGTCGTCTTACAGAGTCGCTTCAAGTACTCGATGATGTCGTTTGTCATCAGACCAACGGAAACTGCAGCATACAGCGAGTAGGACGTCAGACGATACTCATGCACGTGCTCAGGGCGACAGACCGGCTTTAGCAAACGACAAAAACAATCTATGCAAAATATTATAAGCACTTGTTTGTTTATTTTAGTAGATGCTTACAAGTTGGAAAATATTATAAACACTCTTTTGTTTATTTCAAAGGAGCAATTTGATGATAATTACAATAAATATTCATTTATTTTTGGAGCGCTATGAAGGAATATATATAAACACTTTTTGTTTATTTTCAGAGAGCTCTGCTCGATGGAAATTATTATAAATATTTATTTATTTTTTTAGCAATTTGATACAACAAATTACAAAGCATTCGTTTGTTCATTTTCAGAGTTGCTGCATGGAAACATTATAAACACTAGCTTTGTTTATTTTCAGAACTGTTTAATCGAAAATATTATAAACGCTCATTTGCTTATTTTCATAGATGTTCAATGGAAAATATTACAAACACTTGCACTTCATTTTGCTTGGCAAGAAACCAAACATTTGCCACTTAGACTAAGTTGTTAGCGCTCGTGGATAAGCTGATGCCCAAACATGGAATGACCTTACCTCGGCAATTGCAATGAGGAAGTCGTGGGCATGTTTGTAGACTGGAGAGAAAGACTCGAGGAAGATGTGCCCATCAGGTGACTATAAACACAAACACATACCACATCGTACGTCAAATCTAATGTATACCATCACAAGTGGTTACCATACCCACCTCCAAATTCGCAAAGCATGATCGTTGGTTGGTTGCTATAGAATGAAGCTAAGTCATACGAAAGACAATTAGCATCGCCCTCAATCTTTATCCGAACTAGCAGTGGAGCTGAAGTTCGCTAGTTTCAACTTATATTCTTTTTCTTTACCTTACTTCATTTTGAAAACAGCTGAAGACAGATCTTTTCCAGCAACCAGCGCTATTTGAGATCCTTTTATCAATAGGTGTGATCCGAATATTGATCAATAACAACAATTTAATAATCATAACATATACGTGCACCAATCCGTCTTTGCATCCACACAAATAACTAACCACTCGTATATCGCCAAAAAAATGGCAATCTACACACATCCGCTTCTGATTAGAAACTCTTGAAGAGGTGCTATATAAATATCTTAAATGAATCTATTTTCTTTCATTAACTGTTGCATGTTTCTATAGCCCCTTTTCTAGTGTGTGTCAGACGAAGCCTATGGTCGGCCATCTTACCACCCAGAGCGGTCTCGACGAATGGTCACTCTTCAGATCAAGAATCTTCCGAAGGTCCTTCGCTTGGTGCTCATCGAGTGGCGTTTCCATGGCGATCTGCTTAGTCGCGACACTCGGCACCTTCACCAAATCGGCTGAAAATGAGACGAGAAATCAAACGAGAATCAAGAAAAACTGCGGGTACAAACAGAATCAAGAAGAACCTTGCCGTTTTTCATGATTAGTTTTGTGCCACCTGAATTAAAAGCTAATCACGAAAAACGGCACGATCCAGCAAGTTTGGACTGCCATGTCACAGCCAGGAAATTAACCAGAAGACTGATATTTTTTTAACCTAATCAATTTTTTGTGTTCTTTCCAAATATGCAAGAATATGGGTGGTAGTCCTTGTGATTTTCAATTAATAAATCTGCAGATGCTGTGCAAATGCCATATTACATCATTCACGAGAAACGGCCTGATCCACCGAGTTTGGACTGCCATGTCACAGCCAGGAAATTAACCAGAGGACTGATATTTTTTTCATCTAATCGGTTTTTGTGTTCTTTCCAAATATGCAAGAATCTGGGTGGTAGTCCTTGTGATTTTAAATTGATAAATTTGTAAATGTTGCACAAATGCCAATTTACATTTTTTCGGGCATGTGTATCTCTTAGATATATCTTTCATATGATAGTGACTCTTCAAGTTAGACAACCACCTAATAACTTCAAGACCTGTGGAAGATGAGGAGACTGAAATCTGAGAAAATTGACTTATTACAGATATTATTTCACAATATAATGCCCTGATATTGACTCCATTATAAACTCGCGAATGCAGAAAACTGCCACAATTGGAAAAAATATATTGCACGAACAAGAAGAGACATCATCACAATTTTTGGTGAACTTAGAGTATCTGAGCTGCTCTTTCCAATGATGTAAATTTTATTGCTCCATGACCTATCAAACATGATGATCTTTGACCTTGAAAATGGCCTTCGGAATGGAATTTTCCAAATTTGGGAGGCCATATGGTAGTAGGCATGCATCAGAAATTCAAAATTTTTGCATAGTTTTGTAGAGAAAGTACATTAGTATCCCAAGTTGTTAAAATATTCTTTTAAAAAAATTCAATTTGGCCACACCAGGGCAGCAAAGTATGACCGTCAGACATCCGCAAGTTTTTTTTAACCATTTTCAATAGGGTCCTGACATCAGAATTTTCAACACTGATCTTTCATTTCTTCAGCATGTCATCTAAACCACAAAGACTAAACATCCTGAAAAGTTCATAAAATTATCTCCTATATTAATGAAGTTATGAGCCTCTGAACGTTGTTACAAATTTAGACGTGACTCCCAAAACATCGAAAACGAGGTCACCCCAGACGTCTTTGAAAATTAATATCTTCAAAACTACTTACGATTTTGATCTAAAATTTGGTGTAGTTTCCTCTAATACCATAATAAACATTCTGAAAAATTTTCAGTAAAATCCGAGATGGTCGAGCTGGAACTTTCTGAAAAATTTGTTGATTTGACATGGAATGACCCCATTGCCCGGATTGTGTAGCGATGTCTAGAGAAATGAATATGACGAGTACAGAGTATGTTGGTTCGATTCTCAACCCCTGAGATGGTTATTGAGTAGGGACCATGAAGCTATTCACACACAATTGCTCAGCACAATTGATTGATGTTTTAGTAATTATCAAGCACTGTATAAATGCAAAAAAACAACAGCAATAATAATAATAATAATAATAATAAAACTAAGTATCAGAAGGATTGGGTGGCAAGACACACATTCAGGTGTAAGACAAATAAGATGGCAAAACCTAAGAATATGAAGTCAACAACATACACACACAGACCAGACTTTCTTAAATGCAACACAGACTCAGACATGTTCACTTAGATCAACAACATCAGTCAACATGGACAATTTAGAGAAGGTTGACTCGTCAGTGTTTTACACGCTCCCTAAAACCTTTTTTGAGTCACCATGGTTGGATGGGAGCACTTCTTGAGTGAGCTTATTGAAGGAGCAATATTTTTTAGTGAATGAATGAATTTGATGTTAGATGATATCAGTTGAAATCGGATGATTAATAAATCATATTGTTTGTTTGTATGCGCACTTGTTATAGCGCCCCTTCAAGCTCACTACTCAGAGGCGCTCCCGACTACAGAGTGGATACTACTGCATCGGAGTTTCACGCCGAAGCGCTGAGCAATTGCGAGTGAAGGACTTGCCAAAGGTCTCTACACGACGACTTGAGGTGGATTCGAACCTGCAACACTTTGGCTGCAAGGCAACGACCATACCACTAGACCACCGCGCCCCACATTAAATAACATCTGCAGGTAATTTATAAATGGTGCATAGACCCGGTTTAAAGTGATGCAGACCATGACGGCAGAAGAACATGATTTGATTTTATTAGACTTTGATTTACTTACCATCATCTTTGTCAGCAGAATCGTCATCTTGATCAAAGTCGGCCAATTTAAATTTCTTAGATTTGTCCTCTGAAAAATGAAAAAAAGCACACCTTGCACAGAGTAATCGCAATCTCAAGATTTCTACAGAAATCGAAACAGCATATGCACATACTTAGTCAAAACAAAATTGACAAGTAGGTAGGTGGTGAGTCTCTTTCAAGCCAAGATCCAAATGCGGTTAAGCAGGCAGACAGTCATAGCTGGTGCTAAGAGTTGAAATGGTGAGGGAAGTGATGGAATTGACAAGGAAAGTGAGTGTTGTGCAAAGTAGACATCTATTATGTAGCACCAATTCCTACTCGCCCTTCATCGGTCTTACGCTGAAAATGATCGAAAAATCTCGCTCTAGTGGATTAGATTAGGATTAGGTTAGATTGGATTATGATTAAAATAACTCCGGAGTAGTAATCTTAAAGGGGTGTTATATAAATCCTCATAATGAATGAATGATTGGTGTAGCATGTGTGGTGTTGAGAAATGTAACGAGCTTGCGTGCAACCTAAACTAACTACTCAAGACAGTTTGATATTTGGTAGTAGGCACAGAGTGCGGCTCGAATCCATGAAATTCGAACCCCAGACACGAATTTGACCGGATACCCGAAATCGCTTTTCACAAAACCTAATGATCTCTAGACACTAAATTGTGTTATCAACAACACTTAACAGGTTCCTGTTGCCATATATTCGATATAACTCTGAATAGTTTTCAGGGAGTTAAGCACCAAAGTTCTAAAAATCTGTTTTCGGGGAAATCTGGCTTCTGTGTATTTTTAAGCATTTTCGGGATTCGAGTTTCGGTGATACGGGTTGACCCCAAACCGAACAGCCAACAGATCATCATGACATCCTCATCCATTTTTCACACATTATTTTTAATACCGCCTGCTGGACGAAAGCCAGAGTTTAGCCTAAGTTTCGATATAAGAAATCAACATGCTGTGGCATAATTGCAGTATCGGGGACCGAAGCATTTGCAGTATCTTTGGACAGTATCTAATGACGACACTAGCCCTAACACTAACCTAACTGACCCTCACGACGCCTAACCTGATTCTACACAACCCTGACAGTGACTATTCTGAATTTCAATCTGTATCCAAATCTGTTGATATAATTATGGTATCAGGCTCAATATCGCCCATGCATGTATTTTGCAAACTGCTTGATTCTTATGATTATAAAGATGAATTTTGCATGGCTGGCAGGCATTTTTATTCAGACAGGCTAACCTTTATCTTTTCTGCTTCGTTTTCCCATTTTAAAAACCTGATTGGATAATAATAATATAAGTTTTGGAAAGAATTTGCTACTTTAGCCTCCCATCAACCAAAAACTGCAACACACAGATTGTTCTGTTTTCCGCAACCAACGACTAACTATCATATAATTATAAATATTGCTAGTCGCTGGTGTCTTGGTAAGTAAGTTGCGTAGCATAATGATTATCGTAATCTCCAAAATTATAAAACGCCACTCAAAAGCCAAGCGCGGGCACCAGCTTATTCACGAGCGCTGCGTTTAGTCAAATGGGTTGTCCGTAAGAGTAGTTCAAAGTGGTCGGGTCGAGTTACCATAGGATCAGAGGGGCGGAATAGCTAGGCTACTAAGGCGGGTGTCGACTGGGTCGGGAATTGGAAAGTGGAGGATCAGATGAGACAGGGTAAGAATTCTTGAAAATGCGTGTCTTCAGTTTAGAATGAAAAGCCCGAGGTGAGATGGATAGATGATCGAGTCTGGTACGTGTAGTGTGATTGGCAAATGGTAATGATGGCGGAGGAGCTGAAAAAGATGGGAACAGTTTACAAATCATGCATATTTTCTCTAAAGGAAAAAACCCGTAAATGGGCCGTAATATTGGAATCGAGAATTGTAAAACTCCGCTCGGAAGCAAAACGCACGTAGGGCGGGTGCCGATAGAGTTCACGAGCGCTGCGTCAAATTGGAAGAAAATTTCAAGGAGTAGTGATTATCAATCAATCAATTAATCAGTCAGTCAAGCATTCAACCAATCAAAAAATACAACCCTTTCGTTGGTTTGAGATGTGTATTAGGCCTAATTAATCGTTTATTTCCAAAATAGCAACAGGAGTTGGTAGGCTATATGAGTGTATCAGGTTATGATTGAGACCCTACATAGGCTATATGGCGGTCAAACAGTTCATTCTACCACAATATAAATTTTTACTGTGGTTCTACTTCTGTTATAGGCTTCGATAATATTATTAGTCCCAGCCTTAACTTATTGTCATCCGTTCATGGTAGACTATGATGACTATAATGAGCACAGTGGTTGACTTGAAATCCTACTGCTTTCAGTTTCGGGCCGGTTTGAAATAATAAGCGAAAATAAAAAATTATATGTTCGTAAAATCACGACAGATCAATAAAATAATAATTATAACAATTCTAATAAACATAAATTTTCAGTTAGAATTATTATTTTATTGATCTGTCGTGATTTTACGAACACCTAATTTTTAGTCACACATCACGTGATCAAGGAAGCGAGTTTTAAGTCACGTGACGTGAAGTTCTTAGCTGCGTTGCTACTCCTTGGGTTATTTCACAAGATCTTGGGTTTTTTGATCTGAACTTGGGAAATGGTTTTTTTTTGACGAACTTGGGGTTTTTTCGACGGAAAAAGAATTTTTTGACAATTTTGGGCACATTTTTCGGCTTTTTTCGTAAAATTGTGGAATTTTTTTGGAGGATTTGTTGCGGATGACTAAAAAAAGGTCATCAGATTTTTCGGACGGGAAATTCGGGCAATTTTCGGGAGATTTGTGGAAAATTCGGGAATTTTTCGGGAAATTCTGGGTATTTTCGGAAGATTTGCTCAACCTGGGTCGTCTTGGGTTTTTTGACCCTCCAACTTGTTTTTTTTAATTTTAGAGTTGCAACGCTGGTTCTTAGTTCAGTTCTTTGTACTTCTACGAAGGAGGAAGGTCCACCATCTGCCAATTTAGCAAATTCAACATTTATAAAGCTAATTTTATCGCCAAAGATTATAATCTACAACCGATTGATTCGACACGGCTACGGGGAACCTCTGAAGGGTTGAATTTTCAACAAATTCGAGGCCATCCGGCCGCGACAAAGAGCGACACTGCGGCCAGACTAGACTCAAGTCGGTCACCCACCGACTTATTCGGCTACAGCAGGTGAAAATGGATTTCTAAAATTACTTTCGCTTGATTTTTGTGGTGTTAATTGAATGTTTATGTTGTCTGGTACATGTTTAATTTACAGTACTGTAGATAGACTGTTTTAACGTGTTTTTTTTAGTTGTGTGACGTTAGCGTTTAAAGCTGATATAAATGAATCGTGTAAGATTGGTTTTGAGGGTTGTAAAATATTGTACCGTGATGGGTAAAATCAGGATTCTGCCGTTTACGGTTGCTGACTTGGCCGCTCTAGATTACGAAAGAATTTAGGCCCATCAGCAGTATGGTACGATTGACCGATTTATAAATATGCACACGTCAGCATGTTCTGTGATGTGAAAACTGAAATTACTTCAATAAACTACAAATTTTCTCAAGCATTCTTATGCGTTTCGCAGAAATTTACCCAATTCGATGGTTTATTGAAATGAGAGTGTCTGTGTAAAATTTCTGTATATAGATGATCTTTTATTTGTTATGGATTACACATTTTTTCATATGGGACACTTGTTTCCTTTCGCATCTGATCAGGTAGCAGGTGAAATTGAAATTTAGCAGCATAAAAAGCACTAATAATGAGTTTGATGACAGTTGCACGATTGAATGACTTAACCCAATACTGATTAAAAATGTTTATAAGTGTTATTTCTTGCATGTATAGTTCTTTCTAAGTTGCTATTTTGTTGTTTTCTTGCTGTGACAAGGTGTATGAAACGCTGAAACCATGTCGTGCGTTCACTACAAGTTCAAGAGCGCGGTCAACTTTGAAACGGTGACGTTCGATGGCATGCAGATCTCGGTTGCCGACTTAAAGAAGGCGATCATACAGCAGAAAAAAATGGGAAAGCTTATGGAAAACTTTGACTTACAGTTGACAAGACCTCAGTCGACTGAAGGTATTTATTATTTAACCTTAATTTGATCCCGTACACCAGAGTGGCCTCATTGCTCACGGTTTTGATATAAGTTGCTCATGAACAAAAACTGGTAGCATGTACAAAGATTTGTGTATGTGAACAATGTTTATAGCACTATTTTTAGAACCTTACAATTTTTAGAACCTTACAATGGCACTAATATGGCTATCCAACATATTTTTAAATGGTATGTCTTCAGATTATTTAGGAGCTTGCATTCCAGTGTATTTGCCATACATTGATGGCCAGGTGTAGGGAATAAACCAATCAAATATTTACCAGTTATGTAATAATAAGCTTTAAATTTTAAAATCACTACTGAAATGCCAAGAACGGGAACCGGCTTATTTATTATATTGCTTAAAATTATAACTGCAGTGTTCTGATATAAATGCGGTTTTCTGATTACTTTTGAGTTTTAATTACTCTGCATATTTTCATAACATAGTATTTTGCGGCATTCAAAAACATGAGTGCTTCTACATAAATTTGTGTGCCACTGAGTAACTATAGTTTTGAATTGGCTCTGTATAACACTTTTGATTAATATTGCTTTACTTGAGGTTTATATATAATTTAGTGATATTCTGTGAAATGTTTAGTAGTTACACATAGAGATTTTTCTCTCTGGTTTGTTCCAGTTTATAAAGACGCTGATCTCATTCCGAAAAATTCATCAGTCATTGTAGCACGGATTCCAGTTGAAAGAGTAAAGACGCGATCATGGTAGGGTGTCTTTTCTACCTCGTTTTCTGTTACTATGGTATTGTTTAGTGCGTTGTCAGTTTAGAGGTTGGAAGTTCGAATGCACCATGGCAGAAATTGGGTTCAAGATTTCTGCTCCATCTGTATGGATCCTTGATCTAATTCAGGTATATCCCGAACACTACTGTTAGTAATAAGATCACAGACAGTGAGGGAAAAGACTGGCTATCCACCCCCATACGCTGAGAGTTAGAAATTAAGTTGATAACATGTAATGCCCATGATTGCCTTAGGACTAGCTTGGCACATGTACTGCTATCAGAACTTGGGTCAAAATAGTGTTATTGATAATAGAAAGAAGATGCTGAACAGTTACTGGAAACAACATGTTGCCTTTTTAGGTTATTTTCTCGTTAGGTGTTTTTTTAAATATACGAGTCTTATAGCATGTGAACTTTTTGCAAAAAGTGCTGCCGTTTCCACGTTATTTCATTATTATTTATTTTTCAGTCTTTCTAATCATATTTGCATTCCTTATTGTAACTCTTATGTCATACTCGGGTATTCCTCTCTCATCTTAGGACAGTTTTATTTGGCCGCGCTGGGGTTGGGAGCGCCTCTGATTAATACCATTGAAGAAGTGCTGTACAAGTGGGGCGCGGTGGTGTAGTGGTGGCGTCGTCGCCTTGAAGCCGGAAGGTTCGGGGTTCGAATCCACCTCGCCGCGTAAGGACCTTGGGCAAGTCCCTCACTCACAATTGCTCAGCGCTTCGGCGTGAAACTCCGATGCAGTGTCCGCTCTGCATTCGGGAGCGCCTCTGAGTAGAGAGAGAGCTTGAAGGGGCGCTATAACAAGTGCACATACATACATACATACATACAAGTGCACTTGTTGAATGAATACCATTTTCTACCAAATGTTGGGAATGATGTGATGCTTTCAAAATGCTAGTCTTTTAACGAGACAGAAAATGAGAATTGTCTGAACACGTTGAAAGAAACCCATATAAATAAAATGAGCTATATGAATTTATGTGATAATGCAGTTTTGAATGTCCAGCATTAAAATCTCAACTGATCTGTTTCAGGGAACCAACTCGTGTAGATATGTCAACAGCACACTCAGCCCATAAGGTAAAATAATAAATAGCCTGTAATTGATTTTCACATACTAACTGGCTAAACTGATCAATTATTTTTCAGGCATAAAGTCTTTATTTAAAAAAAATTAAATCGAATTGCCTTCAAAAAACATTTTCTGCAAAGCGCATATATATATGCTCATCAACCAATTCTGGAATGATAGAAATGAATAATGTTTGGCGATATTTTAAAATTAGGATTTATCTCTGATACATGACACCTGGACAGTTAGTTGTTTTAGATAATGTTCAACCTCTCGTATTAAAAGCTGCATCGTTTTGAACAATTCTGTAAGGGCCTGATTCTGACTTAGCACTTGAGCGTTGTAATTGTGCATTTGTAATGTTTTAAACTGATTATGCAGAGTTGTAAAAGTTCTGTATGTTTATTGAGTAGTAGCATCATATTCAAAATCTTACTGAACATGTCGGTTTTGATAATCCAGAGAATTTGACTTTAAATTTTGTGCAGAAATCAATAAATGTAGTACAACATTGTTTTACATAATCTTAAACGAATTTGACTTAAAATTTGTGCAGAAATTCATAACTTAAAAAATGCAGCGTAGAATTGTTTTACATAATCTTAAACGAATTTAGAATCGGGCCCAGCAGTGTCGTTGATTTTGTCAAATGTTCAGAATGTTCTGAATCATATAATGTGTGCGTCATAAAGTGTTGAACAAAGTAGATGCATTTATTAAATCTGTGTGCGCAATTTTGTTATCGATGGACTCTAGCCAGCATTTTAGCGGATATTGTTTATGGTAATTTATTGATTTTTATACTGTAAATAAAAGTATTTTGTCGATTCTTGTCTTTTTTTATGCATTTACAAGTGTTACGATTATTGTACATTTGTTGCCGAAGTTAGCATATTTACAAGTATTGTTTTGAGTATAGGAAATTGTTTCATTTTTTGCTTATTTGTTTCGATGTTTTGTACACTGGATTTTGAAGGTTTCTGCTTAGTATTTTTGAGTACTTTGGATGTTTTTCGGTTGAAAACTAGTTATCTGTGTTAGATCGACTTGAGGTGTGTAGAAATGTTTATTTGTGAAATGCTTAATAAATGATCTGCAACTTTTGTGAAAATTGGTTTTGAACCTTTTGAAGTCGCAAATTTGCCTCTTGATACTTTTGTATTAATGCTTGTTGTAAACATTTCATAGTTGAAGGTGTGTTTCAATATAATTATACTGAGTCTTTCAGGGTATTTTACTCTAGTCAACTTTGGTAATGTTTGCTTTGAGTTCTGAGAATTACTTATGAATCATGCAGTATATATATATGACTGCGTTGACTTGAGTCACATGTGCTGTGAATAAAGTTCTTTCTGAGTTTTGTGATCATGAATGGGGAAAGAGTTATTTATGAAGAATTTATATAGGCGCCTGACAGTGTTTTGGTTAGATTACTGTTGATTGAGGAGAGGTCCAGTTTCAAATCCCTGCCTGCACAGATGTTGCTCCACCTGCACCATAAACAACTTGGTTATTATTATTAGTTGCACTGTTGGTGGGAAGACATATTATTATTATTACCATACAGGTTATGGGAAGATGGGACGGTGAGGGAGAGGACTGCAATCGTACGTTGAGACTAAGAATATTATATAACTGATGCTTCATACTCTCAGCCACATCTCGGTCTATTTAAAGGACGGCTCTTCTTTGTCTTCTTAAAATGGATGTCAAGTTCTAAGGCAGCTTCAAACTATTTAACAATTTTCAGGTTATAGTTTTTTCTCCGTAAAATTGTATGCTCGAATTGTCATGGCAATATACATACAAGTACAGTATTGTTCGTGTTGAATGGCATGTTGGATAGTTTTGTGTGGATTTTCATCTAATTTTGAGATGTGTCATTTGTGAAGTTCTAACTGACCTGTTTGTTGTGACCATTCTCTAAAAATGAAGTCTGCAGGGGAGTAGTTTTAAATCTAGTTACATGACCTCAATGTAGTAATTAATACATGTGTTGCGTAAACATCTGGTTACATTTTCATTTTGTATAGTTATTGCCTAACCCTTTGAATCCTGGGTGCCTGTACGTAAAAACCGCTGACCCTGGAGCCTGAGCAAAACAACGTAAATTTTCTGAAAGTTTTTTTAAAACACTTTTACGCCAAAATTTCTTCTTTGGTTGATAATCTGACCAACCATGGCAGACAACACATGGGTTGTCTGCAGACAATACATGGCTTGTCTGCAGACAACGTATGCATGTGTTTGCAGACAATACATGTGGTGTCTGCAGACAATACATGTGTTGCTGCGTGTTGCCTCTGTTGGTCTCTCTCTGGAAAGTTCTCATTTTAGCGCTATCAAGCCTTATTATCTGTGTGCTTTGAGAGAATTGTGTGCCATTTAATAGCACTTTTTCACAGAGAGTGAATCCACTGGATTTTGTGAACTATACTGTTGACATTGATTTGTATGGAACCTTTAGAAGAGATCTTGAAGAAAGAAAACTTCAACATAATAACGTGTGGAATAAATGGCTTTGAATAGGTCCCAGAGTAGATGTGGGTTTTGTACAGATTTCTTTGTGTTGTGGTGTTTTGTGCACGAAGACATGGTGGTCAATTGGGTTGTGCACTTGGCATTTAAAATAAAGAATGGTTCTTGTTTTGCCCGAGCCAGTCACTGTTTAGGTTCCTTGAGCAGCAAGTCCTTCACTTGCCATTGCTCTGCGCTATCCACGTTCTGTCGTATGACTGCGTTTGCACGTCTGAGCATTGAAAAGAAAGGAAATATTGAATGCAGTTTTATTTTATTTTGCGAAGTTGGGGTTTCAGTTGTCCTTTGTCATCCTACTGACAGCGTATGGTCCAGGTTCTCCTCAATTCATGGGGACTTAATGGTCCCGCACTCTCGTACATCGATTTTGGTCGCCGTGCCTTCTCGTTTATTTTTCCTTCTCGCTGGAGCAGTCGTCCATTATCAATTCGCGATACTGCACTGCATGTATCTCGTGAAACATTCTCAAAGTCAATTAAATTGCAATTGTTTAGAACTGGTGGCTTAGTTAAGCACCTTCATGAGGTTATTGTAAGGCACTAGTTAGTTAAATGTCCATATACATACATTAATACATACAATCAATCTGTAGAATGATACTGTCCGTATATTGCATATATGTGGTTGATGTTCTGTGATCATGACTCCTTCAGATTTGTATGGGCTCTAGCAACAAATGTAGGCTGCAGAATGGTGTAGAAACTGTACAATTCATTTCAATTATACAGTGTTTTGCAATCGGGCATTTGTTAGGGAGTGTGTTGAAGAGCAGAATGTCTTGTTTGATGACGAGCCCCTTTTTGTTATGATTCGTTCTATCATTTTAAACTAGTATTATATAGGGATGAATTTCTTTAAAGCGGCGCTGAATGTACGGTATTTGTACGGTTGTGCATGTCTTTATTGGTGGTAAATTGCTAGTTTGCAATGTTCTTCGAACAGGTTCATTGAGTGCCTCTTAAAGGCAAAATGTCGGTGACTGTTTCAAGTCTGTGGTGATGGGTTTGAATGGTTGACCATTTGGTGCTAGAATTTATTTTGTGATAATTAGGTGGCTGTGCTGGACTGCCTGTGTGAATTATTTAAAGGGTGCTATGGGAGGTCTTTGATACATGCAATCGTGCATACATAGATACATACATACATACATGCAGTGATGCAACACATGAGATGATTAATAAAAAAAACACGTTTTGTTTGTGCTTGAAATTGTCACGGGTTGATATGATGAACTTATACTTTGTCATTGAGCAGACTTTAGTATTATGTGAAAAATTGTCATTAAGCTAATGTATTTGGGAATCGATAGTGTATTGTATGTTGAAAATTAATGTGGTCTGTTTGACCTATATGGTGCTCAGCAGCAACACCTTTCTACCTTCAATCAATACCGACGCTTGATATCCTTCAATCATTATCGACGCTTGATATCCATCATCGTTCCTCAGTCATCAACTATGGGTCTTTAATCTGTGCGTCAATGCAGAAAACTAACATGCATTCCGTGCCTCCTCGTTGATCACAGTTTCTTCCTTCTTTCGAGAAAAGCTCATAGCTCTATTTCTTTCAAGTGTTTGGATATCTGCATCTGTTCCTTGTGACTGACTTTTCATGCCTCAGATTCACATTTCGGTGTGGTCGTATGTGTATTACGAATTTAATTAATAATGATTATTGTATTCTGATGTTAATTTTGATATAACCATTAAAGGGCGTGATTTGTGGGACCAATGGAACTGTATCACTCTGGCTATCGGTTCCTCCCGTTGTCATGAGTTTTCCTTCAGGTCCCAGCCGACTTCTACCATCAGCGCTCATAGCATGCATGTAACATGGTGTGTCCTGTAACAAACATTGTTGACCATTAAGTGCACAATGCACATATCAAACTGATATGCTCTGCTGCATTTTGTGAGGAAATAAAGCAGTTACTTTGAAAGGTTCACAACCAGTTTTTGCAATTTATACATGTTAAGATGCTAAAACCAGTTTACCTATCCAATCATGTTAAGGTGGCCATAACCAGTTTTAACTATCCTAACATGTTTAAAATGTTCAAAACAAGTTTTGTCCGTTCAGTCGTGTTTACGATGGTCAAAAACCAGTGTTGCGATTTAAGTTGTGTTTGTGACGTTCAAAACCAGTTTTCACTGTTCAGACAACTTGCAACGAGTTAAAAAAATGGTTGAACACAGAGAACAGTTGTTTTGTTGAAATTCTGTAACATTTGTGATCGTTTTAATTATCTGCAGATGCTACATTACTTAATTGTGTGCTGTGACATTTATTACCAGACCATACATGGTGAACTTGTTGTTGTAAATACGTAATGTAGTCGTTAATTTACATGGCATCACCAAAAGTCAACATTCCAATGTTTCTTTGTTGTGATGCTATAGACATTTACATTGTTATTTGTGCTTATGACAGAGAACTGTTAACTTTGGATTACTGTTTTACCAATTTCTTAAAAAAAAACACATCTTGCTGTTAAATGCATTCAAGTTGCATGTTATGATAATTGCGATTTTCTGCAGACATTTTTCTCGTTTATGTAATTATTATAATGAAACTGCAAATGCTTTTGCGATTGAACTCTTTAAGGAAATATCCAGCACTTGCAGTTTTCAGCTAGACGAGTATTGTGAGCGTTAACTAAGTTTGTTCTCTCTGAAAATGAATCTGATGTTCGTATGTTATCTCGAGACATTTGCGCTTTAAACATATCTGGGTCAATGAAATGCTCGATAATTTTCTGTTCTTTTACATGGAAATTATTGCTGTTATGTTCAAATGTTCTGCATGAAAAATTATTAGTTTTTATAATCCGAAATGATTGCTGTAAATTTTTAAAGATGTAAATACATTTAAACAAATTTGTTGCCATTGTTTGGTGATAGATTTGACAATCTTAAGTTAAATAAAAATAGATTATGTGAACTTCTCCATTGATTGTGAATTAAATGTGGAGTGTGCGTATGGGTGTGTGTGTCCGACAAAATAAGTTATTTTAGTTTAATATCTGGATGGTTCTCAACCAGATCCCTTCTCCTGAAAGACGTCTATTCGCTTACTCACCCAATGATAGAGCTTTTGAAAATGATTTTTTTCATGCAACTGGTGTAATTTTAGAGCTCCAATTTAAACAGTTTGTCATTGAAAACATCTCTACCATAATCATAGTTCGATTTCATGTATGGTTGATTACTTCCCTTTCGCTAGATGTCAAATGTTCATCACAGTCATGGAAACTCCTTTCAGTGTGCCTGCACTCTGTTACGCTCCTTGATTTCCCATGCATTGTCTGTCTTGTGCTGAAGAGGATCTGGCTAGCCTCCTACATTCTCCTCAAGATGGCAAAGCTTTGTCCAAACCTTCTAATTTCCTTCCTGATTATTTAACCAGCTTGAGATGGATCCTGAGGCTAGAGCAGGGGTTCTCAAACTTTATTTTTATTGTACCTCCAAGTAAAAAATCATATGATTGCGTACCCCCAGCAAAGTCAGAAACAAAATGCCATTGCGAAATCCCCTTGCAGTGACAACTAAAGGCCCATTTAATCATTGGTGACATTATTTATTAGAGGGCATATCTATACGGGGCAAAATTTAGTTTGAATCATATAATTCTATCAACAAATTTAAAAGGGAAAATTGGTCTATAACCCCTGTAAGAAAGAACCAATCTATAGTGCTGTGGGCTTGTTTAGACTAGCACAGATTTAAAATATATGGTTCAATACTTGTCAATTTCAAACGCCAATTTAACCCATGTTTGTTTTTGATAGCAAGAATAGTTTAAAAGCCAGTTTCAACCAGATATGACATGCTGAAAGGAATCACAAAATTTAGAGCTCAACCTGAAATTGATCCTTAGGCCAATTCAGCTCTCTATAAATTTGAGCTCTATATAGGCTAAGAATTTCTGACTTGGGCTGGTACTTTCAACCATTTATACATTATTTGTGTCAAAATTATAGTAATAGGCCTAAACATAAATATGTTCCATGCACTGTATAGTATGTGAGTCTAATTATATGTTGCGAAAGAAATAAAATAATGACGATGCTGGGTGATTCCGTGTCAATTCAACCAAATTTACAACCAGAATTGACACGACCGACTCAGATTTCTTGAAATTTGACACAATTTTTGGGTCAGACGAGACATGTGTAAATCCAATGAAAAAAATTTCGGTCAATTACGCTCCAAGATATGGGTTGTCAAACTTTGACCCGAAACGCTCGACCATGTTCCTTTGAACGTCTGTATCTCAGCTTGTATGAGAGCTAGAAAGATGTTTGGTGTCATTATTCAACTCTTTTGATGACCTATTTGACATAGAGACCATATCTGACAATTTTAGCACTTTGACTTTGACCCTTTCATGGTTTTTTAAATTTGAAAAATCACATTTATAGAATGAAGGGTCTTGAACATCCTCTGAAAAAATCAGAATGGGATCTGTAATAGTTCTCTCGCTATAATTATTTTGCCTAGTCTTGCAAATTTCAATATCCATATGTTGAACTTGAATTTTGAGTGGAATTGTAGACAAAATAATTATAGCGAGAGAACTTTTACAGATCCCATTCTGATTTTTTAGAGGATGTTCAAGTCCCTTCAGCCAATAAGGTTGACTTTTTTCAGATTTTAAAAAGACTGCGAAAGGGTCAAAGTCAAAGTGCTAAATTCAAATATGGTCGCTATGTCAAACTTGTAAACTGTCATAAATATCTCTAGAGTCAAATAAGTCTTCAAAAGAGCTGAATAATGACACCAAGAGCATCTTTCTAGCTCTCATACAAGCTGAGATACAGACGTCCAAAGGAACATGGTTGTACATTTCGGGTCAAGGTTTGACGACCCGTATCTCGGGAGGTGGTTGACCCCAAAAATTTTTTGGCAGGTTTTTGCATGTCTCACATACCCCACCCAACAAGTGTGCCAAATTTCAAGTAAATCTGAGTCGGTCATGTCAATCATGTTGGTTGATTTGACATGCTGTTGTATGTTGCAGCGTTAAAAATCATTGCTTATCAAAGAAGGATGGACACGAAGTCCATAAACTTATTTACATTTCTGCAATTTTTCGCGTACCACCTTGCCAACGCCTGGGGTACGCATACCACAGTTTGAGAACCCCTGGGCTAGATCATCGTCAACAAATAGCCTTGATTTTCCCCATACCAGTTCAGAATTCTTGCACTGAGGAAACTTAGCACTTCAAGGGTGATTGCCTCTGCTCACAAGACAATCGAACAGCAAAATTGTTACGCTCATCCGCTTCACACACCTTTTCAGACGCATTCCCAGATTTGGCCATGTATCCGGGTATATGCTGAATTCTAGCCCTCTATCAGGGCAGCCTATCTCATACCGGATCATTGGTGTGGTGGACCTTGTTGCCTATCAATGCCCACTCTCACTCTTTCAATTTTCACCCCAAAACTATCTTTTTCAGCTACACTGAGGTTGGAAGTACTTCCGGGTAGTAACCATGAAACAGCATTTTCTAAGTCTTCATAATGAATGAGTGAAATGCAATTGCGTTTTTTTTATTTAAGAACAGTGGCTATGTATGTATGTGATAATGATTGCTTGGGTGACCATTAGACAGAAGTAGGCATTAAATAGACGATCACCTCTCTCGGAAGAACAAATTGGTACAGCCCTTCGAATAAGATTCCAACGTTGTAAGGGGTTAATAAATTGTTGCAATGCGCGAATTCTGTTTGATGATAATTTTAGTAACTGAAACTTGCGAAAAGTCGATAAGTTGATTCAGCTTTAGATATAGTTCGTTGAGGAAATCCCAATTGTAACCGGAATAGTGTTCAGAGAATTTTACTAGGTTTGCATATATTCCTGTTTTGTGCTGCGTAAGGCTGAATGAATTGCAACATTCTGGACACTTCAGGAAATTTCCGGACTTGAAGACAACCTACTCCCTACTCGTCCGGATGCCAAGCACATCCGGGCATGCCTTCGGTCAGCTATGTTCGAGCGCATTTGTGCTCTGCTGGCTTCCTGCTGTGATCTTTACGGTAAATGATGCTTAGGCAGCGCAGGATCTCCCTACCTTTGTGAAACGTGGGTAGGTATCGGCGAATAGCCGGGAAGTTTCAGGTACTGCGTGACATGCTACGATCCGCCCACGGGCATCTCGGCCTGGTTTCATTATGTAGCAGGATATAATGTAAAGAAATTGTGATGTGGTGTAACGCCTGCGTAGTTGTTGAATGCTACACCAGGTTGAGTGTAGCACCAGTATAGTGATTCATGATTGTGGAAGGCAGTCATCTTAGTCCACAGCACGACTTTTTTAACGTTCAAAAATGCGCAGTTCTAAATGGATTTGTGCAGTTGTGGAAGCACTTTTGTGCAGTTAAAGTTAATAAGAAGGGTTATTGTTATTCGAGTGAGGAGTTATTTACCATGGAGGATGGGAAGAGAAAGACGGGGTTGCACAGTTCTAAAAGGAAGCCCTGATCCACAACAAATGAAAATTCGATCCATTACATTTTAGGGCTTAAAATTGGCTAAATTGAATTTCTATGTAACTGAAATAATTGGCAAATCCATGTGTCATGAAATGTTTACGAATTAAAAAGTATGCAGGCAGCTGTAGGATATGATCTCGCACGAATGGTGCCTTAGGCATTATGATAAAGGCACTGCAGGCATCACTAGACTTAAGTCTTAAAGTTCAATTAGTAGTTTCCATGGTTGGGAATGAGGTTCTTGCCTTGTCGCTAAGGCAGTTGTGCTGTGGCAGCTACTCTGGTCGGTCCAATGGTTGCCTTTGAATTGGCGTTGCGTTTGATTGTGTTAACCGCTTTCTGTTTGGTTTCAGGCTGCGGAAGCTCATGAAAGACAGCGAAAGGTAGTTTGAAGTTCTACCAAATAAACGCAGACATTTTTCTAATTGATTGTTTTATTTATTGTGTTTATTGTACTTGAACTCATGTCAACATTACATACCAAACAAGCAGTCATTAACTACAGTTAGAACCCTACAAAAGCAACTGCTTAAACTGGGTAATATTCGTTAATATGCGAATACTCAATCTATGGGTCCCGATCTCCAGTGTGCAACTGCATTGATAGGCCGCAGCTGTTTAGAAATTAAGCATACAAATTATTCAATTAAACAGAAAATGAGACTATTCGAGCAAAACTAACTGTTAAGTTCTGTATCGGTCCTGCAATGCTTTGCTATGGTTGATCCGTCTTTCTGGAATAAGTTACCTATTAGTCTCCGCAATGAACTTCTTTGTCTTTCTTTGCCCCTTTTCCGCAAGCGTTTGAAAACCATTCTCTTTGATTGTGGTTTGGTGTCAGGTCGGGAGCGCCTCTGAGGAGTTCTCTTGTAGGGGCGCTATATAAATGTACGATTACAATTACAATGCAGAATATGGGTCAACAGAGAGGATGACAAGGGTGAACCATAATAGTGAGCAATGTTACTGCAGGAGATATTACTAAACTTCAGATTTATTTGTTTGTTGATTTATTTTTATTTATTTCTAGAACGGCTAATTTTTATGTATTTTTTCCTGAACCAAAAAAGGTACAAATATGGCAGTTAACTTGATAGTTTAGCATAATTTGGTTAACAAGGGAGACCCAGAAGGGATGATGGACAGTCCCGCTGATAGGGCCAGAGAATGAGAGTATTTTAGCAAAGCTAACTTAAGTTATTCTAAGACTTTAACAAGAGAAATTGAAATACATTAAAGTGTTATGTTCTTGTTTTTGGTTGAGTTCCTGTTGGTGGTCTTTTAGTTCTTTTAATTGGTCTTTAAGTTCTTGTTATTGATCTTTGAGTTGTTAATGGTCTTAAGTTCTTTTAAATGGTCTTTAAGTTCTTGTTATTGATCTTTGAGTTCTTGTTAACCCTTTCGTTACGGAACCCGTCGCGGCGACGGGTTTATAAGCCTATTTGGGGAGGAAGGTGTGCCATAACGAAAGGGTTAATGGTCTTAAGTTCTTTTGAATGGTCTTTTGGTTCTTTTAATTGGTCTTTAATTGTTCTTTGCTGTATAATTTGTCTGTTTGGTAGGCTGCTGATCTCGTTAACATGCCTGGTTCTGAAGAAGATAAAGTGAAGATGATGATCCAACAGTCTGGCAAAGAATACTCGCAGACTAAGTAAACATGTTATATTGATTGTCCTTATATTTAGAGTGGGATTTACTGAAAACATTCTATAGGCATTGCGAGCAAAGCATTTGGCACCTGACTGCTAGCCCAAGTTGAAAGTAAGGATGGGACATTTTTGCAGCAGACTGTAGACTACTACACATGATAAGTTGTAGAATCTCTTAAGGTGCTCTTAATTTTCTGGTTCTGCTCCATCTCAAATCAGAATCGGGTTTTATCAAGGGGGCAGTAACGGTAATGTCGTACAGGTAAGGAAAGTAGTCATCATTACAAGGAGCTCTGCATCTCTGCAACTGGTTGTAGGATTTCTCCGCTCTGCTACACATGGCAACTAGATTGTTCCACTTGGCCTGAACATGCATGGTCCAAGCACTGAATTTTTCTTATCGTTGGGAATAAGTTACCTAACAACCTGCGACATGAGCACCTCAACCTCTCTTGTCTCTTGTTTTTTTTGTCTCACTCGTTGCCTGTTTTCTGCAGGCGCTTGAAGACCTTTGTTCGTTCATGGTTTCATTGTTTTTAGGTCATGAACGTCATTGACGAGTCTCTCTGAAAATAGCGCTACATAAATTGGCAGAATTTACAGTTACAGTGTAAATAAATTGATGCATGCATTTCAATAAAAGCAGGTTGTCAAATCTTTGTTAGGGCTAAAATGCATTTAAAATTTTGTGGGGGGGATTTGAATTAGTTATGCGGTCTAATCTGACAGTTGGAAGCTCAGGCAGTTAGGGAGAGGACTGGACAGTGGACACCTAACTTTGTATGACAGGCAGTTTTTTGCTTTACAAATATAAATATTTGTCAATTTTGCTTTCTTAAGTTATGGGTTCCAAGTTCCAGGCGGTCATTGTGAAGTGACCTTGTGCAAGGCCCTTGTTTGTTGACAGCTATGATCTGTGGTATGGTTGTGTATGCATGCACTCCTGAACTTTGGAATGGTGTCAGTTTTGATAGCAGATACACTGCGCTGGTATTTTAACTGCTTGGTCTTCACTCTTCTTCAGCATTTTTTTTTGATTTCACGTTTTATGTTGTTCCTATCATAGAATGCTACAGGCAGTAAAAAGGTTTTTAAGTTTACAAAACGAGTAGAAACTAGGTAACAATTACTGCAAGGTTTGTAAGTTTTGAATGGTTTGCATTCGATGTTTATGTTGTGTTTCTTGGATATTTCTGTGCAGTTACGCAAGGCCACGATATCCAGTTGGACCTCCACCTCGAACCTACGTCTGCCATCGATGTGGGCAGCCGGGGCATTTCATCAGCGCCTGCCCTAACCCTAACAACAGAGATGTAAGTGTTGGGTGTTTGCGGAGATTTAGACATATTTAGCTGATCTGTCTTAATTGTGTGCTTGTAAAAAATAAGCAGTCAATGCGAAAATGCTTAGTTTGCACATCATTTAAGTAGGTGGTCAGAGCATATCGTTTATTACGCCAATTGCTAACCTCACTTTGGTGTATGTGAAATTTCTGGCTTTAGAAATCATTAGATTTGATTAGCCATAGAAGTCATTTGATTAGATTAACCATAGAAGTCATTTTGATTAGATTAACCATAGAAGTCATTTGACAAGATTGACTGTGGAAGTCATTTGTTAAATTAGCTAGTGAAGTCATTAGGTTATTTTAGCAATAGACGTCATTTGATTAGATTAGCCATTGAAGTCATTTGATTAGATTAGCCAGTGAAGTCATTTGATTAGGTTAGCTAGTGAAGTCATTAAATTAGATTGGCCATTGAGTAGCTTCTGAGTACCCTCCTGATGAAGCGCTATATAAATTCTGTAGTGAATGAATAGAAGTCATTTGATTAGATTAGCTATTGAAGTCGTTAGATTAAATTAGCCATAGATGTGAGTAGATTAGATTATGCACAGGTAATTTGATTAGCTTAATATATCGGGTGGCGCATAAAAAACGTTCCAAAACTTTGTTAACCTGGCAAAGATCTAATATCAGAGATATCAAATATTAATTTACACCAAAATGTTAAGCAATTTATTTCTGTGCACCAATGTCACATTTCACTAATAAGTTTATTATGTCACACCCTGAGGCAAGGTTATGACGTCGTACCTGTTTACAAATGTTGCACCAAACTACGTCATCTATTCACCGTTACATAACGAGAGTATCTTGACTACAAGGCCGTAGCTAGGGGGGTGTTTTGGGTGTTTGAACACCCCCCGAAATGGGAAATGCCACAAACATTTAATGCAGTTACGAGTACATGATGTAAAAAGCATGAAATAAAACCATGAAAACACCCCCCGAAATGGAAAATGGTATAAAAAAATTAACTAATTGGTCATATTTTGTGAAAATTTAGTTCGATGACTAAAAAAGGTCATCAGTTTTTGGAAAGGGAAATTCGTGAAACACCCCCCGAAATAAAATCCTGGCTACGGCCTTGCTTGACTAACCTGGTCCTCGAAGTAGTAAACAGTAAAACATGGTGTTTTCAAATGATGATCTCGCTGCTATTAAGATATCATTTGAGGAGAAGGGTTGGCGAGGCAAGCGAATCGTTTAAGAATATCCGCGTAAAAACTGGTCAAGACAAGGCATAAACCGAGCCATTAATAAGCTTATTGAAACTGGTAGCGTTGATCGCAAGCCTGGAAGTGGTCGTTCAACAACTGCAACGACTGTTGAAAATGCTGAGACTGTAGTGTAGAGCAGTTGTGTCAATCGCAGGAAAATGCACCTGGCGCACATCAATCTCAGCGCAAAATGGCCGGCACTCTGAACATTTCATGTAGCTCAGTACAAAGAATT
Organism: Lumbricus terrestris; assembly: GCA_949752735.1. NCBI lineage: Eukaryota > Metazoa > Annelida > Clitellata > Crassiclitellata > Lumbricidae > Lumbricus > Lumbricus terrestris. The sequence goes on along the minus strand of OX457048.1, from coordinate 14,216,128 downwards.
CTGTTACGCGATAAGATCATTCCCGAATGTCGTGGACTCTACCTTGACGACAATTGCGTCTTTCAACAAGACAATGCTCCTTCACATTGTTGCAAAATGGTCTCTATTAGATGACACACAAATAGGCTACTGAAGTCAATGGGACAGTGGAAACAGCATTTAAGGGTCGTTACAAGAGAAGGTGGAGGATCAATTAAACATTTTGCTCGCGTAAAACATCATCATAAAACAACTGTGCAAAATTTTGACCATGGGTCATACAGTTCTAACAACAATTTCTCTCAAACTGTTGAGTATTTTGGGCTAAATTTCGGCTGTGTTGTGCAAATATGAATTATGACTAGTCTGATATACTATGATTCAGTTTTCTTTAAAATTGTTTAATTGCCAGGTTAGCAAAGTTTGGGAATGTTTTTTATGCGCCACCCGGTATGTGATTTGTTGCGTTGTTTACAGGATGGAGAGATGATGTCGATGCCCCGTGTTAAGAGAAGCACGGGCATACCCAACAGCTTCATGACCCCTTGTCTCGACCCACACGCCCCTGGAGTTCTCCTCACAAACTCCGGACAGCTGGCCGTTCCAACATTGGACGCGTAAGCAGTCTCTCTCTTAATACTTGCCTGTTGCAGTAGAATCAATTAAATAAATGTTGAAATAATAATAATAATAACAATAATAATAATAATAATAATAACTCTAGGCCAAGAGAAAGTGTACTGTGCATTTATAAGTACAGCAAATCTGTGGCCATCACAAATTATTATAGGACTGTTTAGCAACATAGGTAATTCAATGGCTGCAGAGATGACAAGTACAGCAGAATTGTTGAAAAATAAAATCATGTCAGTGGGAAATGTGGCGCTTTGCATTAATACAAGTGCCAATGCAATGGCATTGCTGTGTTGTAGTGCCATATGATGATGATGATGATGATGATGATGATGATGATGATGATGATGATTGGTGGTGGTGGTGGTGGTGGTGGTGGTGGTGGTGGTGGTGGTGGTGGTGGTGGTGGTGGTGGTGGTGGTGGTGGTGGTGGTGGTGGTGGTGGTGGTGGTGGTGGTGGTGGTGATGATGATGATGATGATGATGATGATGATGATGATGATGATGGCTGTCTGCTCGAAGGCAGGTTCATTGGCTTTACGCCCCTGGGGATGAGATGAGTGAGGTGGTTTCCCATTGCCTTCCCCACAGACAATAATGGGTAAGCAGCTTGCCCAAGGTCGCTCCGCAGGAGCTTGCGCCCCTGCGTCCCACACGTGCTAGCCCGAGATATCTAAATCTCTGAATGTCAACTCCCAGCCCGGGGCTTGAACCGCAGTCCGTTGCAACTAACAGAGTGAACAGACATATGCCGCTCTCGCTTACCGGTGTAGCTAACTAGTGGCGCCATATGAACTGTCATTATTATTATTATTATTAAGATTAATCAAATCCAATACAGTAAGATTAGTTTTACAAAATGAAATAACGTATGGTGAATGTTACATACATATGTAAATTCATATATGCAACACAATACAATACATAGTACATACTTATCATACATGTAGTGATTGTAGTCATGCATACTGTTGTACATGCATGCATACAATCATGCATGCATGCATGCAATGTATACATACATACATGCATGCATTCGTACAATCGTGCATACACATGATGAATGTTCTTTGGATTAGATCTGTTACCTTTTCTTTCCATTTCCAGGATCGCCTACAAGCAGGGCAAGAAGGAGAAGCCTCCGTTCGTGAAGTCGGACAGCCCAGAGCGGAAGCAGGAGGAGAAGATCATTCCAGGCGAATTGCTCTGTCCTGTCTGCAAGGACCTGCTCACCGATGCCGTCGTTGCTCCATGCTGCGGGAACAGTTCATGTGATGAATGTAAGTGGAAAACTCCGCCTCTGAGTAGGTACCTTGAAGGGCGCTATATAAATTACGATTGATTGATTGACATAACAACATGCACCTTCGGGATCATGAATGTTAATGTGGGCTTCTTGAAGGGGCACTGTAAATTCTTGACATGAATGAATAACATTATTTTTAAACTTTTCATTATCCTGTATCATGAGTGTTTCTTTTCTCTCGTGCTGCAGGCATCCGAGACTCTCTCCTCGACTCCGACGACCACGTCTGCCCCCTCTGCAAGGAGACGGGCATCTCCCCAGACGCGCTCATCCCGAACAAGTTCATGCGCACAGCCGTCAACAACTTCCAGAACGAGACCGGCTACACGACGATCAAACGGCGCAACCAGCAGCAGGAGGAGGCAGCCGTCGTGGCTCCACCGCCGCCAAAGCCGGCTCCACCGAAGCCAGCGCCGCTGAGAATCGAACTGGAACGTCAGCCAGCCACGATTCCAGCTCACCTCGTCGGAATGCCTCCGCAGGTGATCAAAGCCGCCCAGGCGGAGATGATGGCGTCACGAGAAACCCACTCGCATCTGGACGGTAGAATGTCTGGTGGTCACTCTGCGCCGCGATCAAACGAGCCGTATCCTATGGCACAGTCTCTGCCGCCTGGCTATGTGCTCCAGAACGTCGGCTCTAGCCATCAGCCGTCGGGTGGTGTGCAGTCGATGGCTGTTTATTCGGCGCCGTATTCGGTGGCACATTTCCAGCAGCCAGGAATCGCGCATTCGGTCGGCATGACGATGCCACATGCAGTCGCCAGTCTCGTTCATTCGTCGCCAGCGTGAGTTGGGGGGGATTCTGCTTTGGGCTTTGGGTGTTTAATTTACTGTTGATGATATAATAATAATAATAATAATTAATGATGATGATGACAACGACGACGACGAGGATGACCAATCTAATTTAATGACTTCACTAGCTAACCTAATCAAATGCTATTAATATTATTATTGCAATTACTGTTATTATTATTATTTTTATTATTGAGTAGCTTCTAAGTACCCTCCTGATGCAAGCGCTATGTAAATTCTGGAGTGAATGAATAGAAGTCATTAGTTTAGATTGTTTTTTTTCAGTTTTGGACCCATATTAGTGAAAAAACTATCTATTTAAGTTTTGAACGATTTACAGAATCAGAAAGTCCACCAAAAGTTGTATAAAAATACGAAAATTGTGCTTTCCTATGTGCATCCGTTCCTGAGATAATGACCTCTGAACTAGCCACCAGATTCATACATGTCGCGAGTGCTCTGCAGTCTGCACCCATTCTGTGTCTGTCAGCCATAAAATACAGGAACATGATGATAGGCTTCTAAAAATTTGCATATGATGTACAAACATATCAAACTTCAAAATAGCAAAATTACAGCCAAATCTGAGATAGGTCAGCAACAAGGCATACATGTCACATATTTGATGATTTCACATGGACTGGCCATTTTGTGAGCTTACTGTGGCAAGCAATCCTGGCATCCATAATGATCTTCTGATCATTGTGCCTGTGTGCAGCAATCATCCTAAACTTCTTTCCCTGTACATTAACACTACATAACACTTTGAGACAAACATGTAGGCAAATTGACTGGGAAGCAATGCAATTTGTCAATGAAAGATAAACACGTCTTACGAGTGGCGTTAAGGGGTTAATAATGTGTGTTGTTAAGTTAATAATTGATATGTAATATTTTTTTATTAATTATTTATATGAAAATATGTTGTTAATAATCATGTCTTGCCCTTACTTACCATGTCTTACTCCACCTCAATCATGTCCTGCCCTACTGTACTATGTCCTACCATACCTTACTGTGTCCTACCATACCTTACTGTGTCCTAACATGCCTTACTGTGTCCTACCGTACTATTCTATGTCCTACCATACCTTACTGTGTCCTAACATACCTTACTGTGTCCTACCATACCTTACTGTGTCCTACCATACCATGTGCCAATGATATTGTACCTGTTGCATGCTAACTGCAAGTCCCAGACTATTCTTAAGTTTACCTTTTACCTGGCCATATTGTAACATGCATTATATATCTTAATATGGCAATATGCTGCGATTGCAACTTACCTGAGGCGACTAACGACTGTAGACTTTACTTTGTTTTAGGAATCAGGGTGGACAACGATCGCATGTTTCTACGGTCTTCATTGACCAGCATGGCGTTCACCACTCCATACCAATGGTTTGTTGTTGTTGAGAGAAATAATTGCTTCTCTATTCTGTGAATCGTAAACTTTTATATTTGTACCATGACCATAGCATCACAATGCCATCACATGCTTTGTTGTATGCAGTGAGTTCTGATGTTATGTGGTCTAGCAAAGTCTGTGTTGTGAGGAAGTTCTGGGATACTTATAATATCATATAGAATTGCATTGTATTGTTCAAAATACAGTTATATTGTGTTGCCTCAGAAACAATTGTACCAAATACAGTTGTATTGTATAGTATCAAATAGAGTTGTATTGTATAGTACCAAATACAGTTGTATTGTATATAATAGTACCAAATACAGTTGTATTGTATATAATAGTACCAAATACAGTTGTATTGTATTGTACCAAATACAGTTGTATTGTATATAATAGTACCAAATACAGTTGTATTGTATATAATAGTACCAAATACAGTTGTATTGTATATAATAGTACCAAATACAGTTGTATTGTATATAATAGTACCAAATACAGTTGTATTGTATATAATAGTACCAAATACAGTTGTATTGTATATAATAGTACCAAATACAGTTGTATTGTATTGTACCAAATACAGTTGTATTGTATATAATAGTACCAAATACAGTTGTATTGTATATAATAGTACCAAATACAGTTGTATTGTATATAATAGTACCAAATACAGTTGTATTGTATATAATAGTACCAAATACAGTTGTATTGTATTGTACCAAATACAGTTGTATTGCATCTGTAACAAGTCCAGGAAATGTTTTGTGCTCAACATAAGATGCATTTGTTCCGTGATTTCTAGGTATCCGTGCCAGAGCATCCTAAATGGTGCTATGCCAGTGCTTTGACACATGCACAATACACATCTATTGTTCTGTGATTTTACTGTTGTATTTGTTCCAGCGCCAGAGGATGGCTCACCCCGGTCGACCTTGGCCTGGTCCAATGGCGAGAGGTAAGATTTGAAAATTTACCACTTGCTTTTGTCGTTGCTTGATTATGTTCATCGAGTGATTTTCAAGAATTTATTTATTGAAGTCGCGTGCGTTAGGATGATGTCACTATGGAAGTCATTCACCGTATTTTCAGTTAGAATGTAGTTTGTCATGGAATGTATGCTCAACGGGAATGTGTGTTTCACTTGCAATGTAGTTTTGCTTAGCATATAGTTTCTCTTTGGATATAGTTTCACTTTGGATGTGTTTCATTTTAGATCTAGTTTCACCTGGACATTTGCACTTAGAATGCACTTTCACTTTGAATGCTGTTTCATTTAGAATGCACTTTCACTTTGAATGCTATTTCATTTAGAATGTACTTTCGCTTTGAATGCACTTTCACTTTGAATGCTATTTCATTTAGAATGTACTTTCGCTTTGAATGCACTTTCACTTTGAATGCTATTTCATTTAGAATGCACTTTCACTTAGAATGCACTTTCACTTTGAATACTATTTCATTTAGAATGTACTTTCGCTTTGAATGTATTTTCAATTTGATGTGACCATCAATTTAGGCCATGTGCATTCTGACATGAGAATCCATCCAATTGGACTGGATTGAATATACATTTTTATGCATGTTGACCTTGGTTTTGCAATGCAAAAACGGTTCCATATAGATGTCATTGTTTCCTCCACCAGGCGTTCTGGTTCAAGGTCGTGGTCTCCAGCGGACAATGATCCTCCGACCTTCATCCGTCGGAGCACGACGCCTCGGTCCACCGCCTTCCTCCGGCGATCATCGCTTTGCTCCACCCACTCAACAGGAACACCGCTTCCCTCCTCCGCCTTCTCAGGTCGTCGGTCCGCTCTCGCCAAACCAGATTCCTGGACATGCGATGCCCCAGGGTGCGCCGCCTGGAAGGGCACCTTCTCAGCAGGCCCCACCTGGAATGGCCCCTCCGGTCAGTGGTGTCATCCGGGTGCCAACACAGATGCACTCTGGGGGCCCACCTCCTCAGCAGATTGTTTACAACCGTGGCCCTCCTCCTGCAGGTGAACTTACTAATCTAATCCTAAACTGACCTAATCGTAATTGAAATCTATCTTGTTCTTATGTTAATCTAATCTTAACTGATCTAATCGTAATTGAAATCTAGTCTGTACTAATGTTAATCTAATCTTAAACTGATCTGATCTTAAGTGATTGGATGACTTTTATGTTGCCGATCTAAGAATACATGACTCAGTTTTATTGTCGCTGTTCTTATAATTTATGTCATCATCGTCGTTACATTCTGCCCATTTTTATCTGAAAGAAACAAGACATTGTAAACAAACAGACAGTATTACAATTATTATGAATGTTTGGGATTTCAAGTACAGTTGCTTTGACATTACAACCGGGCTACACACATAAATTTCTCTGGGTAACAATGATTGTATCTGAACTTTTTTAAAGCGCATTGTAAGAACTTCTCAAAAGTCTACGGGATCTGAAAAAGGTGCATTTGGATATTTTCGACTGCATAATGATGCTTGTAGGACAGGTTCACGCTTATTATTAATATTATTGTTAAATTGTTTCCTTATCTGTGGGGTGCGGTGATGTAGTGGGTATGTTCGTCGCCTTGCAGTCGAAGGGTTGCAGGTTCGAACAATCCACCTCAAGTCGCCGCGTAGGGGCCTTGGGCAAGTCCTTCACTCGCAATTGCTCAGCGCTTCGGCGTGAAACTCCGATGCAGTGTCCGCTGTGTAATCGGGAGCGCCTCTGATTAGGTAGCTTGAAGGCCCATGAAGGGGCGCTATAACAAGTGCACATACAAACAAAAGTATCAAAAGTTTGGATAATCTCGTTAGTTTGACAAGTATGAACCGTATGCTGCTTGCAGGACAAGTTCCACGACTATTGGGACCAGAGCTAATGATGGGTCCACCGCCATCTGGATTCATTCCGCCAATGATTCCTCCGACTGGAGCAAACATGCCACCTCCCGTTCCTCTCACGGAAGAGGAATTCTACCGCGAGAAGGAACGACTCCTTGAGCTGGAACGAAAGTGGGTAACTTGTATTGCCAGATCAAAATCGTTAGAAAACTTTTACATGACTTCCATGTAAACGAATCTTTATGTTGCAAGTTGTAATGTAAAGGTTGTTTATGGATGTCACATATTGTAACTTGAGGGTTGTAATATAAATATGGCATAATATTGTAATATAAATTTTTTAATATTGTATGCAGTAAAATATATGTTGCAATAAAATATATGTTGGCCCATCCCCTTGGAATGGGCTCTCACTTGCAGTGTGTTAGCTATCCTCTGAGTAATTTGCCTGCCCTCTACCAGTTACTCAAGACCTTTATCTTTGACTGTGGCTGGACTGGGAGTGCCTCTGAGTAGTCATCTAGAAGGAGCACTATATAAATAATTGGAGTTCATTGAATGAATCAATCAATGAATAGAAATGTTGTAATATAAATTTGTTGTCATATAAGTGATGTCATGTAAATATTGTCATTCAATTTGTTCCCGTGTAAATATTGTCATATAAGTGTTGTAATACAAAGGTTGCACAACAAAGGCACATGTTGCAATATGCGACTTCCATATAAAACGATTCTTTACGTTGCAATATTTGACTTCCTCAAATGCAACTTTTTTAAATTTCAACATCTCACTTCCACAATCAAGTCTAAAGTTGCAAAACAATACATATGACTTTCTTGCTTAGTAGTATAATTTCAAATCCAAGTGGAACAGTATCGTGAAAAGTCGCTACATAATTTCTCTGAACATTTGATCAATTGAGTGAACGATTTCCAGGAAGAAGACTCAGGAGCCGCCACCGTCGTCGTCGTCGGAGTCAATGGTGAGTCAACGCAAGAGAGCCGATCCAATGGACGACTTTGAGGAACTGCTGCAGAAGAAGAACCGGACGAAGGTGGTGACGCCTGCCTTCAGGTCGCGCTCCAGGTCGCCACGCTCAAGGTCGCGCTCTTTCACCAAGTCAAGGTCAAGGACACGATCACGGTGAGTGGTGGGATGAAGTCCTTGCAGCGAAATTTGCGATGGTGTTGCGATTGTAGATTTATATAGCACTCATCCGATGATTTTGAGGTTTTGGATTATTATTTTTAGTTATTATTATTTTACTTTTTTTTATTATATTGGTATTATTATTTTTCATTTTTTATTATTATTACTATTATTATTTTACATATTTTATTATTGCTATTATTATTTTACATTTTTTATTATTATTACTATTATTATTTTACATATTTTATTATTACTGCTATTATTAAGAAGTACTCGCTAGAACTACTAAACGTTTTTTAAGATTATTTTTTATGAGTAATTATTACTATTGTTTTGGGGGATTTGTTAAACTTCCCTACATAGATCTAATGACTAGGAGGCATCATCATTATTTGCCGACATTCTACAAGTCGTGACATAAGTGGAACTCCGCCACTAGTTGCACTCTGTCAGTGCCAGTCCCAAGCCTGGATAAAGGAGGAGAGTGTCACTAATGGTCTTTGTTACCACGCAGTGACGTTAAACTGCAAACTATTACTACCGCATAAGTGGATATCTTCAGTTGGATAAAAAAATTACGGATTTCTTTTTCCTGTTTTCAGTTCGGTGAAGAAGCGATCTCGTAGTCTGTCGCGATCGCGTTCCCGATCGCCAGTCAAGTCGCCCGTGCGTCGCAGCCGATCCATGACGCGCTCACGAACCAAGTCCCGATCGCGATCCCGTGCATTCCCACGGTCAAAGTCCAGGACCAGGTCGCCGTACGCGCCGCGCAAGAAATCCTTCACTCCGAAGCGATCCCTCTCTCCACCTCGGAAGTATTCAAGAACCCGCAGCCGAAGTCCCCCACCCAAGCGACCCAGGTCACGATCGTTCACGCGCTCGCCCCGACCTCGTTCGAGAACCAGGTCGCCACGCTCGTTGCCACGACGCAAGGCAACTCGCTCGCCAACGAGATCGTTGACAAGGTCGCCGTTGCCAAAGAAACGACCTCTGAGGTCTCGATCTCCGGCGAGTCGTGGAAGAAGTCCGCCGAAGCGGAGTCCACCGAAAAGGAGTCAGCGGAAATCCCCGTCGCTGCGGAGGAAATCCCGCGATCGGTCGCTTGGTCCGCCGTCGCAGGCTCGGCCACGACCTCCAGATGCGCCTGGGTCGTCGAGGTTTACTCCACCAGACAGATCGAGAGTGTACAGCTCACCACTGCGCTATGAAAACCGGAGCGCATCGTACTTCAGGTGAGGATTATGTGGTGGAACGGTTTGGGGTCTGGGTAAAATAAAATAAAATAATTTCTACAAAAAATATTGTTTTAGATAATTTGGTTGAGTTCCTGAAAGTTTATTGCAAGAATTTTATTTGTTTATGTGGACCGTTTTTGGGTTCTGGGTGATTTCTACTAGAAAATATTGTTTTAGATATTTTGGTTGAGTTCCTGTAAGTTTACTACAAGGATTTCGTTTGTTTATTTATGTGGGTTTTGGTGATGGTAAGATTATGTGGTTTTGTTCCTGACAATTTTCTACGAACATGTAATCTGTTTATGTAAATATTTGTTAAGATAATTTGATTGAGTTGCTGAAAATTGTCTACAGGCATTTACTCTATTTATGTAAGTAGTGGTAATTGTAATTGTAAATTTGTAAGGCACTACTCCATGAGACACTTGAAGCCAGAAGCACTCGCAACGTAACACATTGGGACCATGGTCGAACTAAATTTTCTTCTGGCGTTTGGGGAAAAAAGGAGGGAAATAGGTGTAAGGTTTTGGTTGACTTTCCTTTGCGCATAAGATTAGAAATTTTGCTGCTTTATAAAGATCTTTCAATTGCTTCTGTCTGAGATTGCGTTTGATCTTGCAAAGTTTAATGATCCAATATGAATTAGAACGGGAGAGAATTTATGTTGGAATGGATTGTATGATGTCGTGTTTGCAATGTCAAACTTGTTGAATGGCGAGATTTATTTAAAAGAATCTATAGGCTAGATGTTTTGCTATTTCCTTTGCTGTAAATTTTTCTGTTTAAACGAGCAGCCAAGTATGATTCATTCCATTTGATTTCCAGATATCCGGAGAAGTACGACCCACGCTGGGTGGAATACTACCAGGTGTGGCAGGACTGGTACGACAAGTGCGGCTTCGCACAGGGCTATCCTGCGTCCTTCGATCATCCCGGACGGACACACTCCAGGCCAATGCCACCAAGGTCGAGGTCAAGGTCGCATTCACCTCGGCCACCCAAGAGGTCAAGGTCACCCGGGGATTCTTCGCGTTTCCGCCGGGAGCGGTCGCCAAAGCGTCCACGACTCGACATGAGAGACAAGGACCGACCAGTTCCACGTGGAAGAGGCGAGAGGGATGAGTTCCGAAGGTCGCCAGCAGACAAGGTCAACGAGAGGGACAGGAGAGGGAAGGACGTCCGCATGAGCAGCCGGCCGGAGAAGGATCATCGGCCGAGCATGGCCGCGATGGCGGAGTCGGAAAGGACAAGTCGTGCCCTGGTGAAATTGGAGAGAAGGCGTGACGACGAGCGAAGGGAGGATGTGAAAGGGAGAAGTCGAGAGAGGGTCGAGAATCAGGGTCCGAGTCGCGATCGAGTCGAGGGTCGAGGCCGAAGTCTGGACAGGGACGACGGTCGAGGTCGAAGTCGAGAGAGGGACGAAGTTCGAGGTCGAAGTCGAGAGAAGGCCGTCGTGCGAGGACGAAGTCGTGAAAGAGATGGCGAAGTCCGGAGGCGAAGTCCTGAGAGGGAAGTAAACAGGGATCAACGTCGAAGCAAGGTCGACCCAAGAGAGGATGAAACGGAGCGAACAGCCGACTTGGCAAGAGGAGCAATCAACTCCTCATCAAGAGTAGCAATTGAATCCTCATCAAGAGGAGCAATTGAATCCTCATCAAGAGGAGCAATTGAATCCTCATCAAGAGCAGCAATCGACTCAGCAAGAGGAGCCACTGAATCCTCATCAAGAGGAGCAATCGACTCTTCAAGAGGAGTGGTTGATTCGTCAAGAGGAGTGGTTGACTCGGCAAGGGGAGTTCCTGCTAAGTCCTCATCATGGACCAAAGAAACCCCAGAGCCTCTGGAGGAGGCGTCAAGCATTCCAGTGATCGGCGCTGGGACCGGAGTGAGTCGTCCCGTGGCCGTGACCCGCGCCCGGTTCGAAGGAAACGAGCGGGACGAGCAGAGGGAACGGGCGAATGAGGAACCGACGCGTGAGGTAAAGGAGGAGACGCTTCCGAGGGAAGTGGATCGCAAGAAAGCGGAAGATCAGGTTCGTGAACAGAGGGTAAAACAGGAGAGACCACCACCACCACCAGCGGAGGACCCCATCTGGGGAGTCGTCAAGGTCAAGGATGACCAGTCGAGGGAGGTGGCGGCCGATGGACTAAGCAAGGAGAGGCAGGCGGTTAAGGCGGAGGTCTCCGATGCGGTTGATCTCAAGCTGGATCAAGCCAGAAAGGAGAAACCCGCTTCGAGGGAACTGGTCCCTGACTCCACCAGTTCAACCACTTACAAGGCTGTCGTTGCCGCCGCCGTCGCGTCTCACGCCAAGGACAGCTCCTCCGGATCGGATCGATCCACTCCAAGGTCAAGGACCGCCGCCCTTGACCCGGTTCCAGTTAAGGAGAAGAAGTTCCCTCCAAAGGAAAAGACCGTTTCACGTGAGGTCGCGGAGAGTGGTCGCTTGAAAAGATCCGAACGTCAGCCGGCGAAGAAGAAGAAGACATCTGAGCCGTCTGCTGAAGATATCCTCATCGCGAACGTTCCTGGCGCTTCGAAATGGGAGAGCAACCTATCGGACAGCGACCTGGATGTTCCGCCGCCACGACTGAAGGGAAAGGATCGTGACCGGTCCACTATTCTTCCACGGTAAGCTGTCACTTTGCTTTAAAAGTATTTGTGCAGGTTTTATTGTAATTGAAAATTTATATGGCCGCACTCAAAGCGCACCAACTAATCAGGGGCACTTTGCTACCTGTGCTATCCATTCCAGGCTGTAGATTCCTTCGCTCTGCTACGCATGGTGACCTGGTTGTCCCTATGACTCGATCTTCCACAGTGCTGCATATAAGCTTTGCTATGGTTGGTCCGTCTTTCTGGTATAAGTTGCCTATTAGTCTCCGTAATGAACTTCTTTGTCTTTCTTTGCCCCTTTTCTGCAAGCGTTTGAAAACCATTCTCTTTGATTGCGGTTTGGTGTCAGGTCGGGAGCGCCTCTGAGGAGTTCTCTTGAAGTGGCGCTATATAAATGAACAATTACAATTGCCTCTATGGTGTTGAATGTCGTAAATAATACTAGAATTACAAGAGTTGCAAAAGGGTAAGTAAGCAGGGAGAAGCAGTTGACCTTCTTATCATTAATAAGAAATAGAATTACGAGAGTTGCAAGAAGATCAGCAAAGAGCAGTGGCCTAGGAGGTGTTTTAAAACGTGTGAGTCAATCTCAGGCAATTGCAGACCTAAAGTGGATAAAATTAAACGAGCGGAAATCACTGCTGAAATGCAATATTGTGTAGCTAATCTCGACTATGGTTTATGTTTGACTGATTTTGATTTGCATAATTTTCTCTGTGGAAATGTGGCATTGATTGTTGACAGGGTTTACAATCATTCTTGGGGTCAGTTGAGCAATGGGCAATTGGGTATACATGTATTTTATTAGCATTTTTAGGCTGTGTGAACAAGGGGTACATACAAATTTCCCGATTGTTTGATTATGAGTCAAGTGCACATTTTTAGCATGTGATTGATCATTGGGTGATCTTGAGAAAAATGCAAATTTTTGGGTTGGTCGATATGGGGTAATAATAGTATAATATGCTGTGCCAATTTTTTTCTTTTGTTGACCATAGGCCCTATGCCAGGGCTTCTTTTGCTGAATTCTAAAGCTGCACATTGAACCTTTTTTTCTCCCTTTCCATCCTCAATTGTAAATTATTACAAATCGGATGACAATGAATAATGGACACAATTATTAACTATTATTTTAACTGCAAAAAAAGCTTGCACAGCTACACAAATTTTCACTCAGAACTGCACTTTTTGTGTAGAACTACACACTGAGAAAATCCCTACACTATGTAATATTGTGTTGTGATGATCGTACTCTACAAAAACTTGTTGTCTGTGATGAAAATTTTTCTTTACAGTCATTGCAATTTTTATGGGAGTCTACAGCTCCATTCTCCCTAATTAAATTATTGCCAAACAATTAGCTTTTCAATAATAATTGGACTGACCTTAACAATTAAACAATTAAAATTAACAATTAGACAATTAGCTTTTCAAAACTGACCCATTGGTCTGTGACAATGTCCAATGGAACCTGACATTGTTTCATGCCTACTCCTTTGCTCACGGTGTTCTGGTTTTTCCACTACAGGTCCATTCTGGAAAGCGCAGACAACGCCATCCGCCAGAAGCCTCGTCCCTCCGTCGTATCAGCCGTCTGCTCTCCTCCGCCTCGCTCCAGCATCCACCGCATCAGCACAGATTCCAAGTCTCCACCACCACCGCCGCCTCCTCCACAGAAATCAGAAGCGGACCGGAAGCAGGGCAAACGTTACGAGACCATGTCAAGCCACAGTCGAAAAGTCGTCCAGGGCCCCACATCTCTTTCGATGAAAGTCACCGTGTCTGCGACCGGCACAAAGGAGTCGGCACCGAAAGTCGCCGAGAAGTCGCTGCACGGCGTCAAGAAGCATGAGCGGTTGGAGTCGCGGAGAGAGTCATCCCAGAAGGAGTCATCGAAGAGAGACGACAGTCAGAGATCGTTGGAGAAAGTCGGGGGCGAGTCAACTCGACGCGAAGACGAGCCACGGCCGTCGAAGAGGGCCGAGAAAAGCCGTGACGCACCGGCGTCCGCTTCCGGTTCCAAGTTCAAGGACGAGGTGTCGAGACGGAGCGCAAGTATCCGCGATCGCAAGGCGTCCGTCTTCATGGACGAGGATAAGTTCGAGCCGGACTACAACGAGAGCGGATCGTCGGATTACGAGGAGTCGCGAGCGCCGGCGACAACGACTGTGCAGGCCGAGCGAAGTCGGCGACACGAGTCGTCGTCGGAGAGCGAGGAAGTGAAGGCGTCGAAGCAGAAGAAGCGACACAAGAAGCAGAAGAAGCACAAGAAGCATAAGAACAAGTCGCATAAGGAAGACAAGTAGTCGTCATCCGACTTTGTCGCGTTTGCTCGTTTCCCGATTATTCCGATTCTTCCGCACGTTGGAACGGTTCTAAAACGTTGGAACGATTCTAAAACGTTGGAACGATTCTAAAACGTTCGTTGCTTGGTTTGTAAATCGAAAATGAAGCCAAATTTCAGCTTTCTCGTACGAGGAGACGCGCATCGAAAAAAACACAAAAAGACTTTTGCAAAGATGTATTAAGATCGTATTATGAACAATTGTTGCAGGTTTCAACAGAACAATAACATTGAAAATTTTCTCCGTGGCTTATTTGCTTCTTTTTTGCAATTTTGAGATGAGTTTTGCGCCAAATTCAATCCTAAATGCCTATTTTAAAGGAGCTACAAAATCCTCTGGTGCTATATAATAGACCTCTGCTCTTCTGTACAATGAAAATTGTGTAGTGTAGTTTTTCTGATTGTGGTTATAAATCAAATTTAAAAAAAAAATAATTTCCAAAAAGATTTTTGCTTTTGTAAATAAGTTCAGCATATCCAATTATCGTAATAGCGCCAGAGCTTTTTTTCTCAGCTCCAATTTATTATCCTCAGCTTAATATGCGAACAGTTGGCTTGTCCTTGTGCTTAACCTTGACCTTGCCACTTTTTGCTGTTATTTTGTGCAAACGAAAGAACAGAATTGCAACACTTTGTTGAAATCTGTTGATCTTCTGTGACTGAAATTAAAGTGAATAATTTTTAAAAATCTGTGTTATATATAATGATGATGATAATAATCTTGGAACTTCTGTACGGCCACATAATAATAATGCTCCATCCTTTTAGACTAAAGTTTTTTGTACATGTAAATGGAATTTGTAAACTTCCTGGTGTGATGGTAAAATGAAGCGCAGGCTCTTAAGCGAGTCTCAGAGGTTCTCTGCTATGACATGGATTTGAACTCTGACCTTTTGATTGACAGTCCAAACTGGAACTATTATTACTGACGGGATATGAAGTCATTGGTAATTGGGTCATTGACCTAGATTAGAAGATGATCTGATTGGCTGACGCTTTGCGACGTCATATCACGTCAGCAATATTAGTCCCTGGTCCTAAACACTAAGCTATCATGCCTCTGTTGTTTATTAAATAGTCGTCATAAACGATGTTCCATATATTGACCCAATGTGTGCCCCTCCAAACCTCCCCCCTTTCCACCTCCCCACCTCAATTAAAATTGCTTTTAAGAGCGCATATTAATGAACACCACCGCGAACTGGTTACGCAGCTTAAATAAACAAAATCATCTTTTAAGTTCAGCTTATAATTTGGTAGTTTTCTGAGTGCTTCAAAAGCTGTAAAGTGTTTTAATATGTTTGGCCTCACCGTAATTTCTTCGCCGTTTGTTAATAGCAGCCGTTAAGTGAATCCACCTACGCTAAAAAATCTCGATGTTTACTCCAGCCATCGCTAAGCATTCAACTCTGCCTTTGGTAAACGTGTATTATAGCGTCGTGAGTTATTCACCATTGCCTTGGTTTCAGCGATGGTCAAATATAAGTCGGATTGATGAAAAGAATTCTTGTGTAATGGAAGTCGGATTATTAACGAGAAGAATTCACGCTGAATAGAAGTCGAATTGATGAGAATTTAATTACTTTTAGGTTATAGAAGTGGAACGTGTTAAAACGATCTTGCTGAAATCGAAATTGGACTATCAATAATTTTTAATTAAATAGAAGTTGTATTGATGAAAAATAATTGCTGCCTAAGTAGGAGGATTGATGAAACGGATTCTTGCCTAAACAGAAGCTGGATCGATGAGAAGGATTCTGGTGAAACTAGAAGTTGGATTGATTATGTATAAAAATGCTGCAACGAGCGAATAACTTACAACGCTAAAATACACGATTACCCTGCCTTTCTCAAATATCTTTCAATTGTTGGATACTGTGGGGCATTGGTTTGGATGTTTGCCTTGTAACGTGAAGATTGTAGGTTTGAGCCGCCTCTTCCATGAGACGGTTAATGCGGGTGGCCTTTAATCAAGTCCTTCAATCAATTGCCTGGCGACATTGATTTTGACTATTAGATTAGTGACTTAAAACATGACTTTTTAATTTGATGGTGTCTGTTTCTTGATTTGATTTCTATATTGAAGTCGTGACTTCGTCGGTCACAGATCGTTTTATTAAAAGCTGAGAAGATGTAATTATACGTTATTCAAGTGATGTCGTCTTCTCTTTAATAAATGCTTCAAAAAATTTAATCATCTCTCGTGTTTCACTGTTCATTTCCTTAACAACATGCAGTCACTTTGGACTAGTTACGAGAGGCAACTCTACAAAATAATATGACAAAGTGTTTGAGCTTGTGTGCGTGTTTGTGTTTGGGTGTGTAGGTGGGTGTGTGCTGCTGCTGCTGCTGTTGTTGACTCTGTAGGGTCTAAGCCGAGGGTGGGAATTGGCGGAGGAGGGGTGAAGGTTCACACTTCACAGGGGTGGGCAAATTACAGGGCAGCATGTAATTCAATTACAAATTACCAATTACTGGAGAAAATGTAATTAAATTACAAATTACTTTTGACTCGGAGCCTCAAATTACAAATTACGTAATTTCAATTACATCAATTACAAATTACTTTGGGGCTTAAATCATAGGAATAAATAACCTCAGGCAGGAAGTGCATGCCTTTTCCCTTATTTCTATGTGTATCATTTATTGTGTAGCTTTCTTTTAGAAGCAGCAGCCGTTCAAACAAGTTAGGCCTATCAGATCGTTTGTTATGCCTTGCAATCATGCCTGTAAAACTAAAGAGCCTGTATCTATCTACTGGTGCAGACAAAGGCAGGGCATCATTAAATTGTATTTAAAGAATTTGTTAGTAGTTGTAGAGCTATGAGACATTATTAGTTCCCTTTTCCTGTCATATTCCATAAGTTGCAAGATTTCTAAATCGTTTTTGTTTCTGCTAGTCGACTTAAATTTATGGTCACTAAGACGCTGCACATTAAAACCATTAAATTCTTCATCTTCCTCTTCTTCTTTATGACCACCAGATGCTCAGTATTTTGTTCGCTACCTGTGGGATATTCAGATGTTGTTTCTAGGAACTCGTGTATTCTTTCAGTTTGCGTAGGTAGCCACATAACTTAAAATACGGATGATTCACTGTTGCAAGGATCGCATGATTCATCAAAGAATTTTAATATATAGGTCCTAGGCCATTCAAAGTAATTTGATTTTGCAGAATGTAATTGAAATTACAAATTACAGGAATAAATGTAATTGAATTACAAATTAATTTGATGCATCAAATTACAAATTACCAATTACAATTGTAATTTCAATTACGTAATTTCAATTACTCAATTAAATTACTGCCCATCCCTGAAGGTTCATCCTCTCTAAGTCCTCTTAGGACACAGAAGTAGGGTCTTTATTGCACTTTCTAAACTCCACTTCAATCAACGTCGAACCTCATTTTCAATTTTCATACCGCGCAGATGTCTCGATTTGTCACGATGACGGACCAAGGACGACACTGTTGAGATCTGGGCATGGGCGGAGACACTTGGGGGGGGGGGAAAGACGCGAGATTTTTGACGGACGAATGGCCGAGTGGCGCCGAAAAATTTCCATCTTTTGCTGCCACCAATTTCTGACGACCTTTTTTTAGTCATCCGCCGAAATTTGGAAAAAAATTCTATTTTCGCCGCCCAAAAAGTTGATGACTTTTTATTTTTTAATTTTTTTTTAGTCTTGACGCTCAGCGATTAGGGGGGGGAACAAATGCATGGGCCATCCCCAACACCTCCATTGGGGGCCGTCTACCCTCCCCCCACTAGGTCTCCGCCCATGGATCTGGGATTCGGGCATCATGACATTGGCAGGCATATAGGGCATAGAATCACTCGATCTGCACCTGTTGTGTTGTTAGCATAACCCAGGTAGCCCACTAAGCCCAGGTGAATTAGGATTTGGGATAAACCTGGCCACTTCGGTTTCAAAAGACTTTCCCATAATCTGCGACACAGAGGAACTATAAAACTGCAGTCAGGCTACACAGAAATAGGCTTTATCGGTATTTTAAATATACTGCTAGATCTGGTCGTTGCATTCCAAGCCTGGTCAAATGTTGCACAATAATAGATCACCCCACTGACTACTGTTATTCAGTAGCAGTTGAGTAAAATTGCTTTTTTCTAGTCAAATCTGGTCACACGTCAGATAAGATTTACCGCGGCAAAATTAAGTTGGCAGTTAGCCGACTTGATGAATGAAGAAATTATTATTAGGCCTACTATTAGGCTATTAGCCTCTAAGCATAAATCAAGGACCTATCAATGCATGGGTGGAGACTTAGGAAGGGGAACAGCGGGGAGCGAATGACAAAAAAGGTCATCAGATTTTTCGGACGGGAAAATTAGCCTACCTCAGTTTTGTTACTATAACAGCTCAAAATGCTACGATTAGCGTGAAAAGTAAAAAAATGTGACGGTGGGATCGAGGGCGCCCGCATCCGCTGCCTACGCCTCTCCCACTTAGTCTACGTTGCTGTGCGCCTCGGTGATCGTTCTTCGGCCGCTCACCAGTGGCGTAACAACCTGGCCGGGGGCCCGTGGACATTCTAAGCCTGGGGGCCCTTAGGCTACCCGTTAACGACACTAAAGAGTAGGTTTAACGAGATGGCTATTTGGATAAAAAGGATGAGTGAGATTATATTTATAAAGCGCTAATTAATTAATTAATTAATTAATTAATTAATTATGGTGTCTTGGTGTCATAACAATAATAGGCCTAATAGTTTAATTACAACAATTTACATGGCCCCCAACACGGCCGCGCCGTAACAAGAGCGCCTTAACTTAGAATAATATTCTATCCATATTATGTTCACATAAAATAATGTTCAAAGGTGTCTGATAGGCCTCTATACTGTGTTGGAATGGGGTGTCAAAAT
Organism: Lumbricus terrestris; assembly: GCA_949752735.1. Classification (NCBI taxonomy): domain Eukaryota; kingdom Metazoa; phylum Annelida; class Clitellata; order Crassiclitellata; family Lumbricidae; genus Lumbricus; species Lumbricus terrestris. Next base: position 14,196,936 of record OX457048.1, on the reverse strand, counting down.
TATGATGACTCATTGGTTGTGCATGGGGGAGATTCTGCTGGACTTTGGAACTTTTAGTCTGCATGCATCTGCATGAGTGTAAAACATTTCAGAATGGGAGCTCGGTAAAGGTCAAGTCAGGGTCAGTCAATCTTCCATGGCAAACCGGTTGATGTTGTGTGTGTGTGCGCGTGCGTGTGTCCCTTTAGCCTACTCCTTCGGCCCCTCTCCACTCACATACATGTACCATAGATAGACAGAGCAGAAATATTTGGGGGAAACACAGTCGAACTAGGGCTGCCAACCGTCCCGGATTCGCCGGGACAGTCCCGGAATCGACCCTATGCGTCCCGTGTCCCGGATTGATCTCAAATTGTCCCGGAATTTGGTCCAGATCCACCTAGCACAATTATTGTTCCTATTAATTTTTTGCTTACTAAACTCAGCCATATGTACGATGATTTTTACGGCCTGCTCTCTATCAATCAATCAATCATTTATTTTGAAACCAATCATTTTACAGTTATACTAGCATGCAGACCTATACATTGCATTGTTGGCTGAACATCAAGAGTTAAAGTCTTCAAAACTTTACAAATCACTGACACTCGGTTTTCGGTTTAGCATACTGTGTCCAGTTTTAAAGGTTTTTTGCGAGAGAGCGTTCAGCATTATGAACGATCTGTTGTCTAACAATCGCAATTACCTGAGCACGGAGAGTTCACCGACCTTATTAAAACACAACTGTTAGCATGACATGTGCTGATATATACGACTTTGTGCCCAGTGTTCTGGAACTGCTTAACGCACATAAGTAGGCCCAATAATATATTAAGTATTGGTTTTAAGTTTAATATAAATTCTGCTCTCCGGTCGCAGACCTATGAGCCGTTTGAGGGAAGTTCGTAGGTATCGTATACGATACCTACGAACTTCCCTCAATTTGGGCTCATAAGCCACCTGTCACCTGGGCTCTGATGAGCCCAGGTGACTGGAGCTTGAAATGTTTTTTACGTTGATTTTTGTCTTAAATTTAGACTATAAAAGTATGTCTTTTGATGATTTGTCTGAAATTATTAAGGACTTTTTAGTAGATTGTATATGTAGGCCCTATAGGCTACTGGACTGATACAACATTAAATTTTGTTACACTATGCGCTTCTGTGAATTGTGCAAATTGGTAATGGAACATCGAGTGACTGAAGGCGTCCCGGAATGGCAAAATCAAAAGTTGGCAGCCCTAAGTCGAACCTAGAATGAATGATGTGCCCTGTTAATGAGGGGTTAGTCACGTAGGCGTTCTGGCAAGTGGCAAGTTGGCAACCCACCATGACGAGCGCGTCTGGTCTTAGGGGCGCTGACATACAACCAGGAGGGGCGGGGACCGCCGGGGAGGGTGGTTTACCTCAAGCCAATTGCTAAATCCACCCATGCCTGTGTCACGGAATATTCTATCCCCTGTAAAGCTATCCGGGAGTGGTGTGAATTAACCTATCCCCCCCAGATGGAATATACCGGTATAGATTATCCGGGGGTAGACCATTCTATCCCAATTATTTAAAATGTTTATAAATGAAACATTTATGCTGTAATCAAAATTTAAAATTACTTTAATTGTTTTAAGTCCTACGCAATGTTCAGAGCGAAGTAGCTCGAATTTATTTAACTTAGTGTTAATTCTTAGGTATTCTAAATGTTCCAAGTGCTCTAAAACCAAAAGCAAAAAAGTTTTCTAGTAAACCGTTAGTGTCATCGTTCAAAAAAGCAGATGGTAGTCAATTTGCAAAAATAATTGCACGCGGAAGTGGCATTTTGGACTTCTCTTCATCTGGGGAGATAAGATTAATACGGGTGGTACTCTATTTTCGTGACACCTGCTGACCCCAGTCTGAAATTCTGCACCTCACTGACACAAAATCGGGTCCGATGCCTGATAATTTATGGGTCTATGTGTGTTGCAGTGTTGTTACTGCTAATTCTAAATCAACAGCTGAGGTGCCGCAGAGATGTGGAATAAATAAAACTAAACGCTGCAGAGAATAAACACTATAGCCTACCCTTCAGAAATACAATTATAACTATTGTCCCAGTAATTAAAGTACATAAATTATTTTTGGGTGAGCAGTTCGGGGCCCCTGGAACCTCGGGGGCCCGTGGATTTTGTCCACCTTCGTTATATGGTTGTTACGCCACTGCCGCTCACTCACCCACCCCCTCCCATCAGTGTGAGAACTGTAGATAAAATAATTGGGAGTCAGACATTGATTTGTGTAGACAGATGAATATGTCAGACCCGGCTAGTGTTTCAAACCACTTTCAACACAGTGCAGCCTACCTAAGTGCAGGCGCATGGCTGTTTTAAAGGAATTTTTAGAACTGCACAACTCCTTTTCCCCCCGTCATCCATGGTAAATTACTTCCAATCGGAGGACAATGACCTTTTTGATAGTTTTGGCTTTTAACTGTACAAAAGTGCTTCTACAACTGCACATTTTGTGTACAACTGCACGCTAAAAAAAACCTGAGCAGGCGTTTGCCAAACAGACGGACATGCAGACTTTCCAGGCTTAGGAAATTATGGCCAAAACGTAGTTCACGTAGGCCTACAAAGCCTGTTCACTTTTGTCGTAGCTGGAATTATTAGGCCTATATTCGTTTAATGGTAACAAAAACTGATAGACACACCGCTATCATCTGCAGGTACAAAAAGCAGTTTATCAAATACAAGATGAGAGCACACATTAAATGACGGCCAATTTAAAAAAAGAATGATTCTAAGTTTATATAAAAATTATGCTACTATAGGCTAATGAGATTAGACTTTTTTAAACATCATTAATGAACATATGGTGCCTTCCTATAGGCCTACAAAACCCGGGAGATGTAATGTCTGGAATGGGAACGAGCCACGTGAGTGGGTTCTATAAGAGGCGCTATATAAATGCTCAGAATAGAAAATGAATACAGGCAAATTGTGCCGTATACTAATAATATAACGACAATTGCATTTGAAACGTTTCCAAAAGTGAAATGACGTAACCAAATGATTGCGTCATCATCCTATTGTTCGATACTAGTCTTGATGACGGTTGTAGTCAAGGTCTCCAAATTTTTCGGATTCAGAATTACTCAGGAATATGCTCTTATTCATCGAAATTCTGCCAAATTCTGCTGTTGAGCCAACTTCTGTTTCTATCGAATATTCGTCCCATGGTGTCAGGTAAGCCCAAATAATAGAAATTATGGCGAAACTGCAGTATCGGGGACCGTGTGTGTCGTGAGGTTCAGGTCGGGCATCATGAGGGTCGGTTAGGTTCAGGTTAAGCGTCATGAGGGTCGGTTAGGGTTAGTGTTAGGGTTAGTTTCGTCATTATATACTATATACTATACTATACTAAGATATTGTGTATGCTTCGGTCCCCGATAGGCCAGGGCCGTCTTATCCAGTAGGCACAGTAGGCACTGTGCCTAGGGCCTACGACTTACCAGGGGCCTACGAAATCCTGAAAAAATATACTAAAAAATAAATGCAGTGATTGGTCAATGACCGGAAAAAACAAACAGAAAACAAAACCTTGCAAATTTTATTTTAACGAGCTAACTTTTTAAAGTCTAGAGTTAGCTAATGAAACAGTAACACTGGCTAAGCTATAGCCTATTATGTTAACTTTGCGGCTCCTTGCATTCCCGAAATCGCTTATAACGTCTTCAAATGTCATTTCTCGCATTAAGTCGTTTTCAATCGAAAGTAATGCAAGGGAGGATAATCCTGCCTGTCCCATCGTTGACCGAAGGTAATTTTTGATAATTTTCAGTTTCGAAAAAGAACGTTCACCTTCACAACTTGTTCCAAAAATAAAAAGATAAATTCGAAAAGCAATATTGACATTTGGAAAACTGGAGACCAGCTTGTCAGCTGTTTGCGACCTAATCATTTCAGCTACAGATTTATTGTCTGCAAACATTCGAGAAAACAAAAGAAATTCGTCAATAAATGCATCTTCTAGATCACATGGATATAAAAATTATTTCAATTAATGCTTTTGCTCTGATCACTATTTCTTCAGTTGATAAAGTTCTGTCAAGAAGAAAATTGAATCTTTCATGTAGTAAGCTGCTAGCTGCTTTCCCATCTCAGTTAGGCTATATATCAAATCGTTTTGGCACACGTTTTCGTTGTGTACCTTCTTTGTAGACCGATTGTGTGATATATTTTTGCCATACTTTCGACCATTTTTAGGGGCCTACGAATAGATTAATATGCAAAAGCGCCTAGGGCCTACGATGACCATAAAACGGGCCTGCGATAGGCTACTGCAGTTTCGCGCAAAATCTTACAAGTCAAAGTGATGTTCGACGAGATTCAATAAATTCTGTAACGCCTATAGGCTGACCCTACCCATAGGTTATAGCCTGGCTAGGGTCAGCCCAGGCGTCGTGGATGGGTGGATGGATGTATTATTACTATTTAAAAAAAATTATTATTATCACTTTTATTGTTTCAACAAATATTACAAACAGACAAACAGAACAAAAGCTGTGTGAATTTTAGCGAGTCCAACCACCCTCATCCATGTCAATTAAGGGCTTAATGAAAGACCATGTGAAAGCCACAGCATTAAAGCGTTGTATAGTCATGGAAATACGCTGGAATAGGAAGCTTGATTCTCGGGGCTCCCCGGATGCTTGTGTTAGACGCCGGTGACACGAAACGGAGTATCCCCCTGAAAGATATCTGGGGGATGAATTAATCTATCCCCCCGGATGGAATTAACCGGTCTATACTATCCGGGGAGATAAACCATTCTATCCCCTTTTTTGAAAAATGCGCATAATAAAAAAAATATGCTGTAATCAAAATTTAAAGTGACTCTAATTGTTTTAAGTGTCCTAAGCAATGCTCAGGTAAAGGCAACTCGAATTTATTTGTGATCGTGCATGAGAAAACCCGGCCAAAGTCGCGAATATTGAAACCGAGTAAATCGAGCGGAAAGGTCTACACCCAGTTCTCAACGAAATGCACGCTACTGTGCGGAGACTCCTATTTAAATCTGTGCCATTCCTTCAATTTAATTTTCCAAGAAAAGCCGTTGACACCATTGGAAAGATCAGAAAATTTTAAGTTTAGAACATATTACTAAATTCTGATGAAAAATCTATTGACTTTTGTGTGGTTCATGTAATGCATGTAATTTTCAACTGGCGATTTCTCCCTAAAACGATTTCTCAAGATGCTAAAAAATCAAAAAAATTTCATTTCAAAAGATGCAAATATACGGTTTTCACCAATTTGATCAACTATATCTGTACTATTTAAAACAAACTTAAACTCATTTTATGGAATTTCCGACTTTGGGAGGGTTTTCTCATGCACGGTCACATTTAGTGACTCTGAGTGTTCTTAAGCGTTTTAAATGTTTTGAGTGCTCTAAAACCAGCGCAAAACAAATTATCTAGTAGGAATAAACATACCTGCTAGTGTCATTGTTCAAAACAAAGCAGATGAAAATTAATTTGCCAAAAAATACACGCGGAAGCGGTTTTTTCGACTGTTTTTAATTTGGGGGGATACAATTAATACGGGTGATACTCTATTTTGTGACACCGGCCCAAATCTGAGATGAAGTCTAGGCCTTTGTTGTTGATTGGGCCTAGGGTTTCCAAAGCCACCGGGATGAAAACAGACAAACAGAACAAAAGCTGTGTGAATTTTAGCGAGTCCAACCACCCTCATCCATGTCAATCAAGGGCTTAATAAAAGATATAATAAACAATAATAATAATATTATTATTATTATATTATTATTATTAAATAAATTTGTAACGCGCGCTAGATCACACCGAAATGTGAATCTGAGGCGCGGACAGTCAGCCACCAGAGGAAGATGCAGTTAGATATCCTTGTATGTGTGAGGGAGAGAGCGCGCGTGAAAGAGAGAGTGAGAGTGAGATAGAATGCATGTGCGTGTGTGTGCGCGCGCGTGTGTTAGAGTTAGACAGACAAAGTCGACAGACAGACAGACAGACATACAGACAGACGACAGACAGACAGAATGAGAAGGTGACGGTGAGGTAAGGGTCAATGGGTAAGGGGTCGTTCATAAAAGATGTCTGCAGATTGATTTACTCTGGATAATGCCCTACCGTTTGTCCGCATTTACGCCGCCACTACATCATGAAGAGTTTTTAGACTGTGGAAAGGAGGAGCCTTTTCATCATAATTATTTATGAGACATTGTCGTTAAACAGCAACTATTCTTTGTCCGCTTTTGACCTCTCCCTCCCTCCACCTCTCTCCGCCTCCCACATCTCCGCCTCCCCCACACATCGTAGGACAATTGGCTACAAGACACTTCTGTCTGGCACCACAGACTCCCACACACCCTTCCCCACCAAGCTACGGATCTTCCCTTTCGACTGTGTTTTATTCTTGCCCAGCGGCAATCAATTGTCTAAACGTCATTGTATTTCTTTCTACTGTTATTCCACACTGTCTTAATAATACTGAAATGATTATTATTAATCTATCTGCCATGGAACATTAATTACCAAAGATAAAGTGGAGACAGACATGGGCGGAGTTTGGTTTCCCTTCTTGGAGGGGCTAAAGCCTTCTTGGGGGGGGGCTAAGCCCGGGAAAAGATACCATTTACATGGTAAAAAACTGATTTTGGGTCTTCTTGTGGGGGGGCTTAGCTCCCCTAGCCCCTGATAAACTCCGCCCATGGAGACAGACGCTGCTGTTGGACTGAATTACGGCTCCTGTGGCGGTGTCAGAGGGTGGTATAGGGGGGGGGAGATTTGAACCTGATCAGTGATCACCCTTTATTTTTTTGGAGGGGGAGGTTTTCCGGGGTAATGACCTTGCCACAGGGTGGGGTAGGGGGGATTTGAACCTCCTCACTCTTGATTTTTTTTGGGGGGGGGGAATTTCTCCGGGGTAGTGACCATGACTCTTAGTCATTAATATTTTTCATATCGCCCCACTATTGAAGGACTGGCTACATCCCTGTATGGTTGTTGGTTAAGGCACAGGTTGTAGGACTGAAGCAAAATATCAACTTTAGATTCATACTTACGTTCTGTCTTTATTAACCCCTTCTCTTGTCAGCTTCCTTCCCCATCTCTGCAGGGTTCTGTATGGACGATCCAGGAGGTTGTATCTAACTGTGAGCGACTCTGTTTTTCTTAGCCTCGGCATCATAGGTGCAATCACGTCCTAAAAGTTGGGGGGACCAAATGAATCACGTCCTAAAAGTTGGGGGAACATAATAATAAAGTTAGGGGAACCACTCAAATGTTGGGGCCCTTGGGGGGACGCGTCCAGTGGCGTCTACCAATGGGGGGGGGGGGGGGTTGGGAGAACGTTCTCCCACGGTTTCTGAAAGTGGGGGGGGTTTGACGTCTTTCGGGTGTAAATTGAGGGGGTTGGTGAATTTCTATTAAAAAAGGCCTGGAATACGAAAATTATTATTTGTGCATCATTTATTATCGAAAAACATTATTACCTTGGACTAACGAACCCACGGTTCGCTTGATGTCGCATATTTGGTAGGGAGCAGGACAACTCATAGACATTATAGTGTCAGTCAGGTCCCTTGCATACAAGGGTGGAACACACCCATTCGGGATTGACCTCTTATCGCTAATCACGTTTACTGACGGAGTCAAGCCGAAGCCCCACCCTTGGCAGGTGATGAAGGCAACAAAATTAATGATTGCGACGGTCGCGCAGCAAGAATCAAACGACCCGTTTGACACTTGCTGTGCACGTGTAGCCTACCCCCAGTCTTCGGACAGTGGTCCCTTCTGTAAAAGTAGCCTAAGCGTAATGAAGCTAATAACAGATGTTTCGCATTAGATTCCCAGCCAGCATATCGCTGAAATGGATAAGAGCAGCTCTGATGTAAAGCAGATCGAGTCTTTCCATGCTATAGAGATGCAGCCATAAGTGCAGGAAGCTAGATGGTAGTCATTATACATGCAGGTCTACCATAGACAACCGAATTTGACTGTTTCTGTGTTATAAGTTTTTCTTATTTCGCGAAGAGTTGCATCGACATCAGCAGGAGTTGTCAACAGCTAAGGGTCTGCCTACACAGAGAGTTTCTGTGGAGAATTCGAATTATTAGCTTTCAGCTTCTAAGCGCATGGACGGAGATTTAAAGGGGTGGCGGAGATGCCTATATTGCCCCAATATTTCATAAATATTTCATAAATATCATTATAATTTACTACAGTGTTATTCATTGAGCTTATTTATCTATAATGAAAATTCGTCTAAGATGGCAACTTAAAAGCCGCCATCACAGTCTGCAAATTTAAAAAAAAATTAAGCATTGGGAGCGACATTTATTGAAGTCTTGAACCACATCTCTGAGCACTGAGATCATGACAGCTTAAAATGCTACGTACGGCAGCAATGTGCAAATCCAAAAATTGTATGCAATTGGGAGGCGACACTGTAAGGTCTCAAACCATGGCTAGGCTAGTATCAGCATGGAAAAATGAGTACCGGTAATTTTATTAAGACGACACCTTAAAATGCTGCCATTGCATTGTGGAAATTCAAAAAGTTTCTAATGGGCCACTGAAAAAGTACAGCCATTTTTTAAAGACGGCACCTTAAAATGCTGCCATTGCAATGTGGAAATTCAAAAAGTTTCTAATGGGTCACTGAAAAAGTACAGGTTTTTTAAAGATGACCCCTTAAAATGGTGCCATTGCAATGTGGAAATTCAAAAAGTTTCTAATGGGTCACTGAAAAAGTACAGCTATATTGTTAAGACGACACCTTAAAATGCTGCCATTGCATTGTGGAAATTCAAAAAGTTTCTAATGGGCCACTGAAAAAGTACAGCTATTTTGTTAAGACGACACCTTAATATGCTGCCATTGCAATGTTCAAATTCAAAAAGTTTCTGAAGGGGAGGGGCACATCCCCTCCCCATACCCCTGCCCCTCACAGTGCAACGCGCATCACGAGCGTCTTTCGGACGCTCAATTGTCTCCCCCCAGAAACCTCAATTCTCTCCCCAAGAGGAGGGGGACTAGATTAAACACTGTGCGTGCGTAACATATGAACAGACTCCCATACAATTGTTTTAAGTCGGCGAAAATGGGGGGGTTTGTTCTCCCACTCCAAGTGGGGGGTTAGACGCCACTGGACGCGTCCCGTGGGTCCCTTAGGGTGGTTGCGCCTATGCTCGGCATATGAACGTGGGTGGCCCAATCCAACGTTTAAACCACCTAGAAAATTTTTAAATATATTCTGCAACACCTAGGCCATTTCTTAGAGTATTGACCTATATACAGGGTGCGGCCGAAAAAAATGACCCATTACAAAAATCGCGATTGCCCAAAAACCACTGAATATTTTGTTATAAAATTTCGCCAGTCTATTTGACACATATCTATCTACAACTTGGCTAAATCTAATGAAATTCGATTCATGAACACCAAAATGGTGCAACCCTGAAGTGAAACAATGTTATTTTCGTTTCAACAGACATTTAGTGACAGCAATAACGGCAATAAGTAACAAAGTAACGACGTAAACAGAAATGTAACAAAGTTCAAGGCTACTTTTTGTTATTGACAAGATTAGGCCAAACTGTTAAGTTTTGTGCAAGAGATGTTCGAAGTGAACACCGTTTGCTTTTACGCAAGCTTGTAACAGATGTTTTCGAAAGCCCAGAACAGTCATCTGAATGGTCTCAATTGCCAAAAGTCATTCCAGATGATTTGTAGCGTATTTTTCAGTTCAGAAATGCTCTTTGGTTTTGTGGGAAGTTTGTTGTAGACTAAGTCTCAAGCATTGCACCCCAGACAGCATAGTCAAGTGGGTTCATATCTGGGGAATTTGGCGGCCATGAATCCTTGTCGATGAAGTCCGGACAGTGACTTGTTAACCAATCTTGGGCCATTTTGGGGTCGTGAGCGGGTTAGGGTAGCCTATTGCTGAAAAGTGAACTGAATTCCCAAGACGATGTGACAGTCATCGACAAGCTTAGGCAAAAGATACTCCACGTAGTACTTAGCATTGACTATGGCCTTCTCGTCAATGAAATGCAAGAGTCCTTTACCCTCGTATCTGACACCTGCAGAAACCATGATGTGGGGAGAGAACTTGGCTCTCTCGACCAACAGGCGACTTGTATGAATATCGGCTTTTTCTTCTTCGCCCAGACGCGGTTATTTTGAGTATTAGGCCCTAATGGGTGGATTGATGTAAAAGATTTTTTCATCGGTGAAGAAAACCTTATTATGGCACACTTTATGTAAAATTATGATTTCTTATTTCGTGAATGCTGTGTTAAATTGAAAAATGCAGTTCTTTCTTCTGCCTGATGTCATGATCACAAATATAAAGATACTGACAAAAAATTTCCAATAATATGCGGAAATATGTTACGAATGAAAATGAAAATATTTGTAAGAAAATATTCAGCGGTTTTCGAGAAATCGCAATTTTCGTAATGGGTCATTTTTTTGGCCGCACCCTGTACATGTTACAGAAATCGATTTGGCCTAAGCTAATGAGGGGATGAGTGACCTGACCTCTAGTCGAGACGTCAAAACGGTCTGTTTCTGTGCAGAACTATACTACTATAGGCTACTTCTGCGTCACCAGGTTAAAAATTATTCGTGAATTCGCAACGTGAGATCTTGAATGTGGAATTTCAAATTAAAATCAGTGTAACAAAAATTACACAACCATTTTACATTGAATTTCGCAGAATGTTCATGTATTGCAAATACAAAATGGCCAACTAACTACAATAAACCCAGATGTTGCTAGAAAAACCCAGGAACCCAGACGAAGGCTAAAAACCCAGATCTAGTTGGAAAATCATTGCTGTGGCATCACTGTTCACATTATCACATAGATCAGCATCTATATAAAGTGCTTGAGGAGAATCAGAGAATAATTCGCCCTACACCGAAGAGATATTTTTGCCTAATTAGGGAGCAGTTGCTATGCAGGGATAGGCCATTTGTAATTGAAATCTTTAGTTAAGGAAGAAGACGTGTATGTCTAGCCAATGTCTGAGTCTGCGGTCACCAGAGGCGCCACTGTAGGTCGATCGAGGAGTTCGGATGTCGAATGATGTCGTCTCAATCGATCTCTACATCATTATAAATTCTTCTCGATATCAAAGGCATCACGCTAAGCCAGAGATTTGCTTAAATAACGCAATGATCTGCATTGCAGATGTACATGACATTTATCAGTGCAATTATTGATCCATAATTATATATATAATTATTATATATATATATGATTATATGTATATATATAAAATTATATATATGATCGAACGAAAGATGTAATTAATAAAAGACTGAGCGAATGAATGAATGAACGCATGAGTTGAATGAACGAATGAATGGATGAATGGATGGATGGATGGATAGTTGGGTGGGTGGATGGATGGATGGATAGTTGGGTTGGTGGGTGGATGGGTGGGTGGATCAATTGATGGATGGATGGATGGGTGGATGGATGGATGGATGGATGGATGGATGGGTGGGAGGGTGGGTGGATGGATGTATGGATGGATGGATGGGTGGGTGGATGGTTGGGTGGGTGGGTGGATGGATGGGTGGGTGGATTGGTGGGTGGATTGATGGATGGATGGATGGATGGGTGGATGGATGGATGGATGGATGGATGGATGGATGGATGGATGGATGGATGGATGGATGGATGGATGGATGGATGGATGGTGGATGATGGATGGAAGGATGGATGGATGGATGGATGCATAGATTGAGTATTCGTGACTTTAGGGTTTAATATTCGTAAATATTCGTGAATATTAAGATTTTTTAATATTCGTAAATATTCGCAAATATTCGTTAACGAATTGTGGTGAACGATCAAAACCGCAATGTTGTATGTATATGAACATTTATATAGCGCCTTACAATAACCTCACGAATGTTACTCGATATTAAGCAGTTTAAGTGTCTATATGTCTCTACGACATTCACTCGCATCCAGGGCAAGACTAAATTAAAATATGCAATGCGCTTAACATGTTGAGAGCGGGATAATTTTTACTTGTAATCTGGGACAATTATTTCTTGCGTTGGTATTCATATCTAGGATTCTAGGCTACTCATCTTGCTACACGGATATAAAATTACTTTATTAATCTGCAGTTACTATTATAAGCAGTTAAGGTTTATTGCTAATTTTGGCCTACTACTGCTGCTACTTGCCAACTGCTAACGATGACTCTGCCTGTTTTCATTTGGGGAGGATGGTCAGAAGTCAGACAAAGTGGCTAACATTAAGTATCGAATGTGAAATGAATGCCGCATGGCCACATTGGCCAGACCCAGCAAATACCTTGAAGTTTTTAACAATAAATCTATTAAGGTTATTGTCACTTACTGATATAGGCCTATGCGTAAGCTAACTCAATTTTGTACAATTTATTCAGTAAAAGTTAAACATTAAAATTTTTCATAAATAACAAAATAAGAATTAAGAAAAAAGAATTTCTTGAAATAACATAATATTTTACGAATATAATATTCGTTGTCACTTTTAATATTCGTTAATATTCGTGAATATTTGAAAATCTTAATATTCGTAATATGCGAATACTCAATCTATGGATGGATGGATGGATGGATGGATGGATGGATGGTGGATGGTTGGGTGGGTGGGTGGATGGATGGGTGGATGGATGGATGGATAGATGGGTGGATGATGGATGGTTGGGGGGGTGGATGGATGGATGGATGAATGGATGACGAATGGTTGGATGGATGATGGATGGGTGGATGGATGGATGGATGGGTGGGTGATGGATGGTTGGGGGTGGATGGATGGATGGATGAATGGATGACGAATGGTTGGATGGATGATGGATGGATGGATGGATGGATGGATGAATTGATTGATTGATGGATGGATGGATGAATGGATGGATGGATGGGTGGATGGATGATGGATGATGGATGGATGGATGGATGAAAGGTGCAGTGGATGAAAAAACAAATGAGTGCAAGAATTGAATAAATTTGCGAAAGATTGAATGAACAAAGGAATGCAAGAAAGAATTAACGGATAATGGACGAATGAATGAATGAACGAATGATTGATTGAATAAATAATTGATTGAACAAATAATTGATTGAACAAACAATTGATTGAACAAATAATTGATTGAACAAATAATTGATTGAACAAATAATTGATTGAACAAATAATTGATTGAACGAAAGCGGAGGAGAAGTAGAATAGTCTCTTAAACTTGACTGGTCTATAGTTTGAACTAGAACATAATTATTAGACTACACAAGAGTACAAGACTAGAATAGGCTAGACTAGACTAAAATTTTATTTAGAACACACTAGAATCAATAATTGGACTAAATTAGACGAGGCTAAACTAGATTGAACTATTATACTATACTATAGATTAAAATTGTATAATCTAGACTCGACTAGAGTAGACCAGGTTAGGAACTAAATGAATGAATGATCTTGAACAGTTCTATTCGTGAAGAGATGTAGCGTATACAGCTAATGCCATGATAGAAGCCAATGAACACATATCAATCCGTGATTACCATCAAAGATTCAAAGCTATACCGTAACAAAACGGCTTTTCCAATGACAACTGAGAGTCTATAATAGGCTACTATACAGAGCCCGTAGACCGATGCGAAGACAGACAGACAGACCGTTACAAACAGACAGACAGGCAGATAGACAAAGAGACTTAGAGCCTGGATATAAGTGGAATCGGCGCCATGCTGTAGCTAGTTATACAAGAAACGTGTTTAGTTACATACACACACAACACTTTCAACACTTAGACACTGCAGTTTGCAGTGACTAGTATCATAGTATGCCGTATTATACGGGTCTGTCTATACTTAAATACACTGTATACAGTAATGACCTATCCAGTATCCATGTAGTCAGCGCGAAGAAGAAGGGTCTCATTGTTTAAGTGGTGATCTAAGTATCACTCGAGTTTTTAACGACTTATGCGAACTGAGCGTAAATTAATCGCTTAGCTTAAGACAAATGACTTCTTTCATGCCAGCGAAAACTATGCCTGTCTGTTTGTGCGCGTGTGCCGGGTGTATATGGCATATACAGAGTCAGAATATTGCCAGAGGTGGTTGAAAAGGTTCAACCCCGCCCCCTAGTCGTCTGTAGGATCCCGTAGCAGGGGCGGATCCAAGGGGCCAATCCGGCCATGGCCCCCATTTCAAAAGTCCATGGGACGTGGCCCCCTAGTTAGTTTCAAAAACAATTTTGGCAGGGAAAATTGGTATATTTTCCACACTTTTTTACCAGATGACTAAAAAAGGTCATCAACTTTTTGGTGGGTGAAATGGTATTTTTCTTGGGAATTCGATAAAAAAAATTACGACTAAAAAGTCATCAGATTTTTTCGACGATTAAGAAAATTTTTTCCCTGCCCAAGACCTAAAATTTTGGCCCCACCCCCTTCGAAAATTTCTGTGTCCACCCTTGTCCCGTGGCATAGAGTCTTCATTGCATATATCTCAGCTCCACATAAATCAACGTCTGACCCTCAGTTATTTTCGACAATTCTCATACTGGTTGCATGCATGGGTACATCATTTTGGTAAGTGTGCGGATAGGTGTACACTTGGAGTGGTGGTAGTTGCAGTTTAACGTCACTGTGTGGTAACAAAGACCATTAGCGACGCCCTCCTCCTTTATCCAGGCTTGGGACTGGCAATGGCAGAGTGCAACCAGTGATAGAGTTCACTTGGAGTGTGCATGTGAGTGTATGGGTAAGTGCAATGATGCATGGGTGAGTGTGTGGGTGTGCGCGTGCCACGTGGTTACTTTTGTGGGTAGGTGTGCGTGTGGGCGTCTGTGGGAGTAGGTGCGTATGTGCGTGCGGGCAGGGCCGACGAGAGGGACCAAGGGGCAAATGTCCATGGACCCGGCGACTTTTATGGGCTCGGGCTATGGATATAGTTATGTACAAAGTTTATGATTTATGCATTTTTAAATTATTACAGGTAATTAACTGCAGTCAGTTTCAACTTAAAATGAACAGTTGAGTAAAATGATAATGCATTTAAAAATATAAAATTACGATGCAATTTTATTCTTTCAATTTCTTTCTTCAAAAAACTCATAGAGCCTTAAGACGGGCCCGGGCCGTGACTGCTCTGCATAGGGTCCGGCAATTCTCTCATCAGCACTGCGCGTGCGTGAAGGTCTGCGTGTATATATGTGTGTAGGTGTCGAGTAGGTGGGTGTAGGTGGATCGGCGTGCGTGTGTGCGCGTGCGTTGACACCCCACCCATACTCTGCCCCAGTTTGCAGTCAATCGATCGGGTATAATATGTTCCCCCCACCATTGCTACCCTTGATTGGAGGCCAAGACATTTGTGGCCCCGTTTATGGACTATGATGACCATTGGCGGAGACTTAGGAGAGACAGAGGGACGGTCCTCTCAGTGGATGGGGGTGGGGGAACGGCATATGCATTTGCCCCCCCCCCCCAATCGTTAACTGTTATAGGACATGTACATACTTCACGAAACACACTGTGAGGTTATAACGTTAGAAGATAGAAGAAGAGAGCTTCGAACAAACGAGGTAGGCCTAATGACTAAAAAATCGGTCATAAGCTTTTTGGGCAGAGATAAATTGGGTTTTTCATTTCACATGATTTCAGACGGATGACTAAAAAAGGCCGGCAAAAACACGAAAAATATTCGTCGGCGACTCAGCCATTCGTTCGCCTAACTTCGGCCGCTCGTTTTCGTCCCCCGCAAGTCTCCGCCCATGATGATAACCAGAGATACGCATGCAGCCCTTTAATGACTAGAAAGAGACACGAGGAAACAGGACCATGCAGACAGACAGACAGACAGACAGACACAGAAAGATAGAGGTTCACACCGGTAGATATTATAAGGAGAGGGAGAGAACTGAAACACTGATATAAGCTTAAAGATTGAAATATGGACATAAAATGATGTTCGATATAGAAAGAGGGAGAGGGATAAAGAGACAGATAGAGACAGAGAGAGAGAGACAGGGACATCGAATATTACAAACAGAGAGAGAGAGAGAGAGATACAGAGCCAGAGACGCACACAGAGGCAGAAAGAGTGAGAGAAGCAGAGAGCAGGGCACCAAATGAGAGAGACACAGAGAGTTATAGAGACAGATAGGCTACATGTAGACTCAAACATAGAGACAGCCAGACACAGTGTGAGAGTAAGAAAGAGAGCATCGCAAAGCGAGAGAAAGAGATAGAGAGCGAAAAAAAGACAGGCAGCGACAGAGAGACACAGAAAGAGAGATACAGAGAGAGACAGACAGACAGACAGACAGAGAAAGAGAGAAGGAAAGACAGAAAGAAAGATATAGAGAAAGAAAAAGATAAAGAGACAGACAGACAGATACAGACACACAGAGAGACAGAGAGAGACAGAGAAACAGCGAGCGACTGAAAGACAGACAGACATACAAACCGACAGTGACAGAGAGAGATAGCGAAACATCGACAGAGAGAGACAGACAGACAGACAGAGACAGACAGACAGAGATGCACACGCACACAGAACAAGAGCAAAAGACAGAAAAGATACAAAGACGCAGACAGGGTGAAACAGAGAGACACTGACAGAGACACAGAGAGATTCAGAGAGAGACAAAGAGAGACAAAGAGAGACAGAGACATAGAGGAGAGAATGATGAATGGCTGTTATAGGGCGACGCAGGTTTCTGACGCTACACGGTAGATGTCACTACGATCAACGACAAACAGGAAGTCAACGTCGTTTATTACTAGACAAGCACACAGACAAACAGGTAGACAGACAGACAAACAGACAGGCAGGCACACAGACAGGCAGGTAGACAGACAGACAGGCAGACAGGCAGGCAGGCAGGTAGACAGACAGGCAGGTAGACAGACAGACAGGCAGACAGGCAGACAGGCAGGCAGGCAGGTAGACAGACAGACAGGTAGACAGACAGGCAGACAGGCAGACAGACAGACAGGCAAACAGGCAGGCAGGTAGACAGACAGGCAGACAGGCAGACAGACAGACAGACAGGCAAACAGGCAGGCAGGTAGACAGACAGGCAGACAGGCAGATAGACAGGCAGGTAGGCAGACAGGCAGACAGGCAGGTAGACAGACAGGCAGGCAGACAGACAGACAGGCAGGTAGACGGACAGAAGGCGGACATAGGGACTAATAGATGATAGATGTCTAGGAACAAACAGAGACATGTATGGATGATGGAGACAACGGTAGGGAAACAGAGAGATACAGAGACAGACAGATAGACAGACATAGATTGGCACAAACACATACACAGACTCGACAAAGATGCAAACAGTAAAAGAAAGGGACGCACACAGTCACATAAGACACATCAAAGTATATATCAAGGCAGATATACAGATATGTCAAACATGCAGACAGTGGTGAGTAGAGAGAGACAAGCAGACAGGTAGACAGATATAAGACAGAAAGAGAGACAGAGAGAGACACACACAAACCATAGAAGAACACAACGATACGGACAAACAAACAAACGCATGCATGCAGATAGAGAGAAGACACTATCAGACAGACAGACAGACAGACAGACAGACAAACAAACAGACAGACATACAGACAGAGACACATGACAAACATGGACAAACGGACAAACATACAGACGGATAGACATTCAACCAGACAGATAGACACAGACATACAGACAGAGACACAGACATATAGACAGAGACACAAACATATAGACAGATACACAGACATACAGACAGAGACACACAGACACATAGACAGAGGCACAGACATATAGACAGAGACACAGACATACAGACAGAGATAGAGACATATAGACAGATACACAGACAGATAGACAGAGACACAGACATACAGACAGAGACACAGACATATACACAGAGACACAGACATATAGACAGAGACACAGACATATAGACAGAGACAGAGACATATAGACAGAGACACAGACATATAGACAGAGACACAGATAGACAGAGACATATAGACAGAGACACAGACAGATAGACAGAGACAGAGACATATAGACATAGACACAGACATATATAGACAGAGACACAGGCATATAGACAGAGACACAGACATATACACAGAGACATAGACATATATACAAAGACACAGA
>OX457048.1:14166268-14168768 GCA_949752735.1 Lumbricus terrestris | reverse complement strand
TTAAACTGCTGGTGTATTAAGATGTGATTGATATAAATTACGTTTATTTAGTCACATATTAGACACATAAGCGTTTAACTATATAATTAATTAACTATAAAAGTTATGTATATGCAATTTGCATGTATTCATTCTTTAATACTCAATATATAAACTCTTTAGGCTTATTTACTACTTCTACTTCTGCTTTTACTACTACTGCTACTACTACAACTGCTATACTGCTACTGCTGCTGCTGCTCCTACTACTACTACTACTACTACTACTACTACTACTACTACTACTACTACTACTACTACTACTACTACTACTACTACTACTACTACTACTACTACTACTACTACTACTACTACTACTACTACTACTACTACTACTACTACTACTACTACTACTACTACTACTACTACAACTACTACTACTACTACTACTACTACTACTACTACTACTACTGCTACTGCTACTGCTACTGCTACTGCTACTGCTACTGCTACTGCTACTGCTACTACTACTACTACTACTACTACTATTATAGTACTACTACTACTATTATTACCTCCATTATTATTGTAATTCTTTCGACTGAGCTTGGCTGAGTAGTTTGTGATGCGGTCGTCTTCCGCCACGTGCGTATGAATACATTATAAACGTTTCCGTTGTTTACTGAATCCATAACAGTTGTGCTCTGTACTTTGACCGCTAGGCCCTATATAAACTATGCCATTGTATTTTCAATCTGCGTGCAATCTACGCATTTGATAAGAGCCACAAGATTCATTCATTCGTTCATTCGTTCATTCATTTATTCATTCATTCGTTCGTTCATTCATTCATTCATTCATTCATTCATTCATCCATCCATCCATTAATTCATTCATCCATTAATTAATTAATTCATTCATTCAGTCAGTCAGTCATTAATTAATTCATTCATTCATTCAATCAATAATCAAACCTGCCAGACGTCATTTGTATTTGGCAAATAAATTTTTGATTAATTAATCACATAATTAATTATAAATGAGCCTCATTGTAGTCATAACTAGTTATTTCGTTCGCAGGCTCCCGCGGTAAGGATTTACCAACCCCTCGACTGGGTCGGTCTGGTCAATAACTGCGAAACTGTGGGCGTATAAACATACATTGCATACACACCCTCAGCCGCATTTTCCTTTCCCTGTGGTTTCTGCACTGAGCGAGCCTCTGCAGAATAACACGGGTAATTAATCTGCTGCGAGCGGCGAGAATGACGTCAAGATATGACGTCATGTCGTCTGCTAAACAGTGGTGGCGTGATAGTTAACGTTGCAAGTTGCAACAGTGAATGGCTTCTTAAATCTGTAGGCGCTAATCGCCTGATGCTTGAAATGTCCATAACCGGGATTTAGAGTGAATTGGGAGCCGAAAATAGTCGCGTTGAATTACAAATTATGGTAAGAGTGATTTAAGATATTTTAGTCAACCGAAACTCAGCCGTTTCAGAACCTTTCTTGGGACAACACGCATTCGGACATACATACATGCATACATACATACATACATACATACATACATACATACATACATACATACATACATACATACATACATACATACATACATACATACATACATACATACATACATACATACATACATACATACATACATACATACATACATACATACATACATACATACATACATACATACATATACAAACAGAACGACAAACATTGAGCCTTAAAATGTAGATGTGCAATTGATACAAATAAGTGTAAATCACATACCACAATTATATATATATATATATATATATATATATATATATTCATGCATGTTTAAATGATGCATATATGTACGGTATTTAAATGCATACATGTGTGTATTTGTGTGATGCACATATGTATATTATTTGCATATATATATAATTATATATATATATATATACATATGGGTATATATAAATCATCTTTTGTATACATGTATCTATCTATCTATCTATCTATATGCGTGCGTGTGAGTGTGGTCGATGATATCTTATAAGTGCTGGTGCATGAATAGAGCGTTGACTTGGAGACTTCGTGGTTGCGCCCCTTCAGTCGACGACAGCGGACAGAGGGCGTCCGCTCTCTCGCCAGTTGTCCACGTGACAAGAAAAACAGCTGGAGACGTAATATCCGGATGGAACGACCCTTCCTTCCCCACTATTT
The DNA here is from genome assembly GCA_949752735.1 of Lumbricus terrestris. NCBI lineage: Eukaryota > Metazoa > Annelida > Clitellata > Crassiclitellata > Lumbricidae > Lumbricus > Lumbricus terrestris. The sequence goes on along the minus strand of OX457048.1, from coordinate 14,166,578 downwards.
CCTCCTCATTCCTCTTCCTTTTCCTCTTCCTCGCCCTTCACCTTCTTCTAAACCTTCTCGTCGTCCTCCTCCTCTTCCTGCTTCTTTTCATTTTCCACCTTCTCAGCCTCCTCCTCTTCCTCTTCCTTCTCGTCCTCCTCGTCCTCTTCCTCTTCCTCCTCATTCTTCTCCTCCTCATTCTTCTCCTCCTCATTCTTCTCCTCCTCATTCTTCTCCTCCTCATTCTTCTCCTCCTCATTCTTCTCCTCCTCATTCTTCTCCTCCTCATTCTTCTCCTCCTCATTCTTCTCCTCCTTCTCGACGTCTCGTC
>OX457048.1:14148768-14161268 GCA_949752735.1 Lumbricus terrestris | reverse complement strand
TTATGCTATTTGGATCACTCTATTAATATGATGTCTATATATATATATATACATGTATATAACGTATTCATGTAATTTATTTATAGAGACATCCAGGTAAAAAGCAATTAGTGACAATATGAAAATATTGTACAATATTTTCGATACATGCGTACATTTTTGAACCTGTTCAAATAATACATTTTTGCAGTTATCACACGCATCTACAAAGACAAACACAAACACCCACACACGCATATACGCACACGTGCACGTACACGGAGGTGCACCCTGGCAGGTGTTTTCGATGATAACGCTTGAGAAGTCTCTCACGCGTACGCATCTATGCATCCTGCGGAGGAAACCGAGGGGAAGGGGTAGAAGGAGGAGAAGGAGAGGGAGAAGGAGAAGAAGGGGAAGGAGGAGAAGGAGGATAAGGAGAAAGAAAAGGAGAAGGAGGAGAAGGAGGAGAAGGAGAAGGAGGAGGAGAAAGAGGAGAAGGAGGAGAAGGGTAGAAGGAGAAGGAGGAGGAGAAGGAAGAGAAGGGTAGAAGAAGAAAGAGGAGGAGAAGGAAGAGGAGGAGGAGAAGAAAGAGGAGGAGGAGATGGGGGACGAAGGGGAGAAGGAGAAGGAGGAGACGGTGAAGGAGGAGAAGGAGAGGGAGGAGAAGGAGAAGGGGTAAAAGGAGAAGGAAGAGGAGTAGAGGAGGAAAAGGAGGAGAAGGAGGAGTAGGAGGAGAGGGAGGAGAAAAAAGGATAAGCAGGAGGAGGACGAAGAGAAGAAGGAGACGGGGGAGAAACAAAAGGACCTATTTAAATTCAAGCGACCGACCGCTATGCGTCACTTTGCACCTGACATCCTTTCAGCAATTCTAATCAGTAGCTTATATATATTGGACGATGTGTTGGACCTTCCTTCAAAAGACTATACTGCATGGCTGTGTGGAGACTGTGAATGCCTAGGTAGAGACTATGCATGGCTGTGTGGAGACTGTGCATGGATGCCTTGGTGGAGACTATGTATGGTTGGGTGGAGACTGTGGATGCCTTGGTGGAGACTATGTATGGTTGGGTGGAGACTGTGGATGTCTAGGTGGAGACTATGTATGGTTGGGTGGAGACTGTGGATGCCTTGGTGGAGACTATGTATGGTTGGGTGGAGACTGTGGATGTCTAGGTGGAGACTATGTATGGTTGGGTGGAGACTGTGAATGCCTTGGTGGAGACTATGTATGGTTGGGTGGAGACTGTGGATGTCTAGGTGGAGACTATGTATGGTTGGGTGGAGACTGTGAATGCCTAGGTGGAGACTATGTATGGCTGTGTGGAGACTGCGAATGCCTAGGTGGAGACTATGTATGGCTGTGTGGAGACTGTGGATGCCTAAGTGGAGACTATGCATGGCTGGGTGGAGACTGTGGATGCCTAGGTGGAGACTATGTATGGCTGGGTGGACGTCTGAATGGAGACTAATGTATGTATGAATGAGCAGGAACAGGTCGATGGCTGGGTGGAAATTGGAGATAGGTGGGTGGAAACTATGGTGGATTTCTGAATGGTGGAGACTGTGGATGCCTTGGTGGACACAGTGGATGTCTGGGTTGAGACCATAAGTGGCTGGGTGGAACTGTGCTTGACTGAGTTTAGATTGTGGACTGGTGGTGAAGACTGTGGATGTCTGGGGTGGTATCTATAAATGGCTAGGTGGAAACTATGGATTGTTGCGTGGAGATTATGAAGGATGGCTGGGTGGAAACGGTGGAGACGATGGATGGCCGGGTGGAGACTGTGTTTGACTGCACGGAGACTGTGCATGGGTGCCTGGAAGTGACTCTGCAGCTGGCTGGGTGGGAGCTGTATTTGATTGAGTTGAAACTGTGGATGGGTTGGTGCCTGGTGGAGAGTTTGGATGCCTGGGTGGAGACTGTGTTTGATTGATTTCGAGACTTTGAATGGCTGCGTGGAGACTTGCATGACGCCTGGGGAGACTATTGATGACTGACTGCACTGTGTTTGACTGCGTAGAGACTGCGGATGACTGGGTGGAGACTTCAGGGAGACTGCTGATTTCGGATGTATATTGCGCATGGTGGGGACTTTGAATGTCTGAGTGGGACTCGCGCTTTACTGAGTGGAGACTGTGGATGTCTAAGTGGATGAAGACTGTGGATGCCTGGATGTCTGGATGTATGGACGGCTTGGTGGGTAGTGTCTTTCACTGGGTAGAGACTGTGGATGGTGAGTACCGTGGATGCCTGAGCGGGTGTAGACTGCATATGACTGGGTGGAGACCATGAGTGCACTGGGTTGGAATTGTGTCAGGCTGACTGTAGCCTACGGATGGTGGAGACTTTGGATACCTGGATGGGACTATAGTGCTTCGCTGAGTGGAGACTGTAGATGCCTGACTGGATAAAGACTGTGGATGACTGAGTTCCGACTATGGATCGCTGGGTAGGAACTGCGGTTAACTCCGTGGATATTGCGGATGCCTTGGTGGAGACAGTGTGGATGGCTGGGTTGAAACTGCGGTGTTTCACTGATTGCAGACTTTGGGACGACTGGGTGGAAGCTGCGGATGAATGAGTAAAGACTCTGGATGGCTGGATGCATGAAACTATGGATTGTTTCGTGGAGATTATGATGGATAGCTGGGCGTTGACAGAGAATGGCCGGGTGGAGACTGTGTTTGACTGTACGGAGACTGTGGGTGTCTGAGAAGTGACACTGCAGATGGCTGGGTTGGAGTTGTATTTGAGTGAGTGGAGACAGTAAATGGATTGGTGAAGACTTTGGATGCCTGGGTGGAGACTATGGATGGCCAAGTGGAAAATGTGTATGACTCATCAGAGACCGTTTATGGCTGGGTGGAGACTATGGCTGACTGGGTTGGGGCTGTGTTTGGCTGACTGGAGACTTCGGATGGTGGATACTTTGGATGTCTGAGTGGGACTAATGCTTCGCTGATTGAAGCCTGTCTGTGTGGAGGAAATGACTGACTGGGTGGAAACTGTGCTTGACTGAGTGGAGTCTCCAAATGGTTGGCCAGAGACTGTGGATGCCTGGGTGGGTTCTATGGATATAGCTGGGTGATAACTGTGTATTGTTGATTATGGGTTGGTGATCAATAAAGGTGCGCAGAGACTGTGGGTGGACAGGTTGGGCATTTGGTTGGGTGAGCACAGTGGGTTTATTTTGACTGTAAGTGGTCGGGTGGGTCTGTCGGTTTGTTGAGAACTGCGTATTCTCACTAAGAAGAATCTGTGGGTACCTGGTTGGGGAATATCAGATGTTAGAAAACTATGTGTTGCTGGGTGTAGATTGTGGGTGGTTAGTTGGGTAATGAGGGTTGGGGACTGTGAGTGGCTGAGTGGGTATTCTGGTTTGTGTGGGCTGTGGCTGTAAGGGTGAGCATAAAGAGCTGTGCAAAGTGTGCATGGTTGTGAATTGTGAATGATAACTGATGTCTGGATGGGTGAGGTGTGTATACGGTGATTCAGCAGGAATGGACGATTTTGGCGAGGTCTGTGTGTGAGTGAGTGAGAACTGCCGTTGATGGGATACGTCATAAAATGAGCAGGAATGGACGGTCAAATGCAATCTCTTCTAAAAAATCTCTGTTTTGTTCTAGTTTTATGGTCAGAATGATGAAATCGACGGCTAAACGACCGGACATGAACTTCCTCCATCTCGACATAAGTCCCAACGTCGTTCCGGAACTTCCATCCGTCTTTCTCGACACTCCGGAATCCGTTTGGGAGGTCGACTTCAGCCAACTTGACTCCGCCTGCCACAACACAAACTCCGCCTCCTCCGACTCGTCCACCAGCACGTCCAGCGTTGGGGGCGTGACCGTCGACGGGAGGCGGAGCGTGACGCAATCAGCGACCAATCAGAGCGATGCTGGCGTTGCGAGAGGCGGGGCTTTGCGACGTCGCAAGGCGAACAGCGCGCGAGAGCGCAACCAACGACGAATAGAAAGCAACGAGAGGGAGCGCCAGCGTATGCATTCCCTAAACGACGCATTCCAGGAGCTGAGGGAGGTCATCCCTCACGTCCGCATCGGCCGGAAGCTGTCGAAGATCGAGACCCTGACGCTGGCCAAGAACTACATCAAGTCACTGACGAACGTCGTCTGCGAAATCCGAGGTGAACATCCGCCATACGTCGATCTCGCGGCAGCCGACGCCCACCTCCCAGACCACGCCCACGGGCTCGACCAGATCCCAAGCTCCGCCCCCGGTGCAGACTCTGCAATCAGCGACCACGCCTCTGACGAAGACTCCGCCCCTATAGTCCCCATTAGACCGTCCTCCGGTCGGACACCGGGTCCCAGCGGCCAACTGAGGGCCGGAAGGGGCGGCGCGATAGGCGGGGTTAGTCGGGCGGGGGTGTCAACCAGCACTCGCTCGGCCTCACTTGCCTCCGCCCAGCAGGCGGCTCTTCGCATGTAACCGCCAATCAACTGTGACAAATGGACAGACATACATAATCGTGTATGAAACGAACATATTCGAATATTAAAGACGTGTCGATTTCATAATACAATGAATGATTACGGATGCGTTCAGAAGCAACTGCCCGGCGTTTACATGCCTAAATTATTATAATGAATACATTACTTACACTCGCATGTATATTATATATATATACATATATATATATATATACATACATGTGAGTTGTATTTGCGGTCCAGGCTGTGGTATCCACCGTTGCCTGGGAAATGTTCGTTTTACGCCCCTACCCTTTTGTGGTTCCCGGCGTAGCTCGATAAACTTCAGGTTTCGCCCCATCCCGCCCCCATCTGTTCCCGACTCCACCCTACTCCTCACCACACCCTGCCCCTCCAGTACACGCTAATCCAAACTTTGCACACAACCCGCCCACCAACCCAGCCAGCCCACCCTCAGAGGTTCCCGGCGTTGCCTAATAAATTACGGTGTTTCACCCCGCCACACCACGCGCACACAGACCCCGTTCCCACCCAAACCCTACCACTCTGAAGTAGCAAGCGTTTATCGGAAAATTTTGGTTCACCCTTGCACATTTTGGCTCACTGCGCCCCGCCTCCCCAGCAACCAAGCCCCAACCTGCCCACGAAATGGACACTCGCACATGTGCCCCGTGGTGAGGGGTATTCGCCGGGCTGAAAGTGGAAGTTCTTGTGGATAGTAGTTGCGAAACTGGACAAACATGCATACCCACATCCACATTCTTCTTGCTCTGTGGATTCTAACTCTTGGATGATACTGCGAAGTCGAAATGACGTCAAGATATGACGTTATGCGAGTTGATTGTCGTCTGCTGAGCAATGACGATAGTTAATACGCAATGGTGACATGGCTACTTAAATTTGTAGGCGCTAACGACCGCATCGAAATTTAAAACGTGCATATCTCGGGTTTTAAAGTGAATTATGGGCTGAGAATATTCGCGTTGACCTACAAATTTCCATGATAATGTTTTGCAAAATATTTGGAAGCGCTAAGGCGTTCCGTTTCAAAGCCTTTCTTAGGACAGCATACACACATCCATCCATACATACAAATAGAAGACAAACGTTAAGAAATATTGTGTACATGTATAATACTTGTTTGAGCTATGTGCAGATGCGCATAATCTGCACAAATTTCCAATACATTTGCAATGAAAGCATAAATTACAGATAAATCATATTTCTTTATGCGTATACTTGTAATTACATAAAAGTATTTTGGAAAATATATGGCCTATTGAATGTATCAATTGTCAAGCAGCCTGCCACAGAACGGAAGTAGCGTAGGTGGATAATGGGACAATCTGGCGCCAGGGAAATTCGACTTCCCCATGCCCCCCCACCCACTCAGCCACAATTAACGCGCCATCTCAGACAGTTCTCATGTTGGCCGCCAGAGGCGCTGCGGATCACTTCCGCCGCGTTGCATGCTGGCCTCCGAGAGACTGAAGCCGACTCTGACATTTGCGAAAGGGATGAAACTGAAGAGGAGGAGGAAGAAGCTGTCATTATATTATTATTGTCTGACAATATTAATAATTGAGATGTTCTTTATTTATTGTTCTGTCATTAAATTGTTGGTTTCTTCCATCTGCTGATATGTCTTTGGTTGAAGAAGTAATTATGGATGCATGCGATCACGATGAATATATGCATAGATTGTCGCACATACATACATGCATACATACATACATACATACACACATACATACATACATACATACATACATACATACATACATACATACATACATACATACATACTTACATACATACATACATACATACATACATGCATACATACATACATACATACACACACATACATACATACATACATACATACATACATACATACATACATACATACATACTTACATACATACATACATACATACATACATACATACATACATACATACATACATACATACATACATACATACATACATACAATGTCATGCATAAATACATAGAGGACTTATTTTTCATATCAGACCACAGGTGGAACTACAAAAGGAGTCCAGAGTTTTGAATATTTCACTTTACTTCTGTGTTTCAACTAATGATTATAATTTATTTAATAATGGTTCTGGTTAATCATCAACTTTTTCCATCTGCCCTTAATTGGGCTGGTTGTTAAGCATCATCATCATTATAGTTGTCGTTGTGATCAATTGTTATCATTTTGTCGTTGCTTTGGGTTGACAGATTATGTGCTGTTGAATCGATTTTAAGGAAAGCCAGTATTGTTATTCTGTTGATTAATGTGTGCATCATTTTGTTTTAAATGTGTTGTTCCAATTGTTTTTGGAAATAGTTCCGATAGTTTTGAGATAATCCCGATATATCTTAAGCTTATAGAGAGTTTCGACTGTTTTAAGGGCTTTCAAGTAGTTTTTAAAGAGTTCCAATAGTTTTTAGATATAATTCAACAAATGTTTAGATAATAACGATATTTTTTAGAGAGTTCGGATAGTTTTGAAAGAGTTCCGATAGTCATTACAGAGTATCATGTCGGTTTTTGAGAATTCTTGTGATTTCGAGAGTGTTTCGATAGTTTTGTGAGTGCTCCGATAGATTTTTTTAGAGAGTTCCAATAGTTTTGAGAGCGTTCATCAAGCAGTTTTGAAAGAGCTCCAATTATTTTCAGTGAGATCCTATTGTTTTAGGATAGAATTCCAACATTCACCGCGTGTCACGAGTTACTAAATCTGAGTTATAGGCCTAGCTATTGTATTTTTGACATATATGGTGCAATGTTTATCAGTTTCTATATAGATGTTTTACATGGCAGCTCATAAAAATACAGATATCCGTGCAATCAGAGGTAGATCTATATATAATATATGTATATAGCATAAACCGAGGACAATTTTATCATCATTGATTAGATTATATGATTGTGTGACAAAATGCCCGAGTGACATTTCTATGCATGAAGTGAAATGTGTCATACGCGCTTTTATAAATGCCCACGCCCAAGGATTCTGCGTTCTCAGATAATTATACACTTTTGTTTATTTCACCACGTCATAGGCTATAACTTTTGAACATTTTAAAAACAATTTCAACATCTTTTCACGACAGTGCATGCATGGCATGTTTGGTAAAGCAGTAAAGCATTTGACAATTTGTCGATTATTTTTGATCCATTTCAGAAAATTTAAGGATATTAGTGTACATGCAGTGCATGCACAATCGAGTTTGGATACGAAACCTTTGACTCCATGGCTGTGCAACAAAGCATCGACGAATTCTGCATTTTCTTTGAATAATTGAACAATGCTATTTTTATGATAAGTAAACTTCGAGTGTTGAGATATAACTGAGGTTATTTGGCAGAATATATTTATTATAATTGTTTTAAACTTTATTTGATAACGGATTCTGCATTGGTAGGCATAATTATATATTGAGTGCATACGGCAGACATCCTGCAAGTCTATTTTTGGGACAATTTCTCGGCACGTTTGGCTTTTAAAGCACGATAGTAATTTTGTTGAAGCGCTTATAACTTGAAGTCGAATGATGTATATTATAATGAACCTGCTTATTGCTAAAGCGCTCTTATGGATTTTATGAAGCATTGTGTGGCTGCAATACTTGCAACTTGATTTGACGTGCGATAAATGTACATTGAAATGTTACTTGCGGTAGTTGCAGTGCAACTGTAACTTGAAATGTGAATTTGCATGCATTTCCATTATATTACATGCATCAAATTGCGTTCTACTCTTTTTTTCTCCAGGTTCTCTGCCAAGTGACAGGTCCAAACGTCCAATGTCTCCATCTTTCACACTGTTGTGCCATGTCCTTATAACTTATCTGTATCCCTCTTCCATCATCCCGTCCAACAATTTTCCATAGATCTTCCTCTGCACTTCTTTCCCTCCAATCTTCCTTCAATTATTTCTTTCTGCAGTGAGTTACCTCGCAGCAGATATCCCACCCAATTCCATTGTCTCATCTTTATTGTGTCCAGCATAGATTTTTTCTCTTCTATCATCGATAGTACTTCTTCGTTTGTAGCATGTCTTGTCCAACTAATTTTCTCCATCTTTCTCCATACCAACATCTCAAAAGCTTCCAACCTCCTGGCGTCTTCTTTTCTCCTTGTCCATGTCTCCGCGCCATATAACGTTCTATTCTAAGACTTATTAACTTTTGAACACAAGGCTTACATTGTTCTTGCACTTCTCCAACCCATTTCCCCAAGCACGACGCATGCACTTCACTCGGACATACGCACTTCCGCTTCTGTCAAAATTAAGCCTTGAATGCATGCAGGCTCTGATTACGCTTATATAGTTGACCTCTTAAAAATTTAAAAGATTCATTTCAATTCAATTTTTTATTTTCCTGAACATACCACACAAACAATTATGGCAGTAAAACAAAGGAATTAAGTAAATTAGTGGTCATCAAGTGGAGACCCAGAAGGGATGGATAATCCCGCTATTAAGGTCACCCAGTAATCACAGAAGTACAAAGCACAAATGTACATGACAGCCAGTTGAATCATTTCAGAAACACAAATAATCAGGGAACGAATTTATAAGAAGTCAACTTAACTAACGTTTAATAATCAATACTTAGCTAAAGCTTAACTACATGTATATCACACCCAATAGATTGAATAGACCATATATAACATAACAGACATTCAATCAGCTTGATTCATTACATAAGAACGTTGGTATTTCTTGAAGATGTGCAGACTTTGTGATTGACAGATTTGTTCGTTTGCATGCGCACTTGTTATAGCGCCCCTTCAAGCTATGACTACTCAGAGGCGCTCCCGACTACAGAGCGGACACTGCATCGGAGTCTCACGTCGAAGCGCTGAGCAACTGCGAGTGAAGGTCTTGCCCAAAGTCCCTACGCGGCGACTTGAGGTGGATTCGAACCTGCAACCCTCCGGCTGCAAAACCACAAACATACCCGACCCTCAACGCCTGGTCCCCAACCGCTCGTTCTTATGGCAATGGAATTGATATTGCAAAAGTGTGGGTTTTTGCCCCCATGGAGGAAGTAATTTGCCAATCCCTCCACTGGGTCGTTCTGATGACCCTCTGTCTAGTTAGAATGTTTCAGATCAATAGCTGCGTTTTAGCGAAAACAATTTGGGGTTTCTCCCCCACCCTGGCCCCCATGGTGGTAGAAAATCGCCAACCCCTCGTTGGGGTGTCTCATGCTGAGACCTACACAGTAGTGAAGGTTTGCAGTGAAAAGGTCAAGAACTGTGGAAATGCATTCTGGTCAAGCAGACAGACAGACAGACAGACATGCAGACAGACAGACAGACAGTCTGAGACAGACACACACACACACACACACACACACACAGAATCTTCTATTTATTTAAATAGATTAGTGCATGGATGAAGCTTTTAGTTCTTAACTCTGCCACTGGTTGCACTCTGTCAGTGCCAGTCCCAAGCCTGGATAAAGGAGGGGGCGTCGCTAGTGGTCTTTGTTACCACACAGTGACGTTAAACTGCACCTACCACCTTTTAGTTCGTGGTCATTGAGATCGATCGCACCTCCTCCCATCGAGCAGAAGGCTCATGTAGGCTACAAAGAGAATGGGACAGTGCAACAGTGCAAGAATCACACATGCACTTGAAAACCTACCAGAAGGAGCTACTGATTCTTCCGCAAAAGTCCGCTTGTTAGCCGTACAGTCGCCACATTCAGGAGACTGGCTTCACGCGCTTCCGATTACAGCAGCCGGTTTACGAATGTCGGGAGACGCGTTACGAATAGCAGCCGGTGTCACGAAATAGAGTATCTCCCGTATTAATTGTATCCCCCAAATTTAAAAAAAGTCGAAAAAACCGCTATTTTTTGCAAATTAATTTTCATCTGATTTGTTTTGAACAATGACACTAACAGGTATGTTTATTCCTACTAGATAATTTGTTTTGCCCTGTTTTTTTAACACTTAAAACATTTAACACACTTAAGAACACTCAGAGTCACTAAATAAATTCGAGTTGCCTTTATCTGAGCATTGCTTAGGACACTTAAAACAATTAGAGTCACTTTAAATTTTGATTACAGCATACATTTTTTTATTATGCGCATATTTCGAAAAAGGGGATAGAATGGTTTATCCCCCCGGATAGTATAGACCGGTTAATTTCATCCGGGGGGATAGATTAATTCATCCCCCCGGATAGCTTTCAGAGGGGATACTCCGTTTCGTGTCACCGGCATTCGACTTGGCACTGCGTTGTGTGAAAAGCACACATGCAAATGTGGTGTCGTTGTCGAACAGAATGGACTGCATGGATTCTCTTGTAACAAAAGAGGTGGAAGACAGCAACGTCACGGAATGATTAATGACGTGCTATAGCGTGCATTTACAAGAGCCAAGATACCAGCAGCTATAAAGGAGCCTAATGGTCTCTCACGATCTGATGGTAAAAGGCCAGCCGGAGTTACCATTATTCTCTGGCACAGAGGTCTTTGCTTGGCGTGGGATCTTATCTTATCTTACCTGACAATTTATAAAGCGCTTCTCGCAGCAACAGCCTTTCAGAAGCGCTCCCAGTGCGTTCAACCCCAAGAAAAAAGGCAAGTTTTTAGACGAGAGAAAGACAAGGATACACTACCAGAAAGGATGGCAGAGCGAACAGATGGGGGAAGCCGATTCCATAGGGAGGACCGATGCAGGCAAATGATCTGGATTGAGCCATAGCGGTCCTGACTCGAGGGACAAAGAGGGATGTCACGGTACCGGATACGTTTGCAACATCGTACAGGTATTTAACTTAAGAAAATGCATGTGTCGCGGCGGAAAAAGCAGCCTGTAATAAGGAGAGCAAATATGCAGACATACTATACTATACTATAGCAAGACCACATCATTTCGTCCCTTTTGCAGTCAAAACTGCAGGAAGCTGGGATATCGATTCTCTTAGGTTTGTGCAAGAACTAGGACGAAAGATTTCAGCAGCCAAAGTACCAGCGTGAGACGAGCCATCTGCTCCAGCGCCTATCAGTCGCCCTACAAATAGGAAACTCTTGTCGGTTTTATGAACAACAGACTCGCCAACCAAGACACTTGGGAGGTCTTGGATGACTATATACGTTACCTCTTATTGTGAGCAGGAGATTTTCCATTAGCTTGCAAATGACTTTGTCAGTTTCTTTTGATGATGTTTATAAAAAAATCTTAACAATTATAATAATGTTGTCTTCGACAGCACCTTTGTCCTTCCAAATCTTGACATGGATGGCCACTCTGTAGAGTAAAAATGTCTTATTAATATTTGAACCCTAAGGGAGCATAGATTAATTATTTGGGTTAAAAAATGGTAATAATAATGATAATAATAATAATAATAATAATAATAATAATAATAATAATAATAATAATAATAATAATAATCAAATTAATGATTATTCAATAATGATAGCAATAACAATAATAACAATAGCAATAACAGTAGTAATAATAATAGCAACAGCAACGGCAGGACAGACAACTATGGGCCGTGCCGGATAAGATGCATCAGCCATCCCGACAGACCGGCGCCAACGCAAATTTCGACGTCAGGATATGAATTCAATTTATGCAAATATCGTCTGAAATTGAATTGAAAATCAATAAATACGAAGAGATTACTTGGATACCAATGCGTGTAATGCTTTTTATATCACTTACTGAACCTTTAGCCTAGGTGTAGGCGCGAGCACGACGTTGCACGTGTGCTGCGTTGCCTGCAGGGCTGTCACGAGTGACGGCTGGCGCGACCATTAGCAATTCGGATCGATGGAAATAGCGCCTGAATTTCAATTGAACTTCTGTCCATTGTTATTTTTGACGTTAATTGTGATTGGTCTTAATCACGATCATCAAAACTCAGCAAGAGCAAGAGCATCTTTACCATATAATGATGATGATCATCATCATCATCGTCGTCGTCGACGTCGTCGTCATCATCATCATCATCATCATCATCATCATCATCATCATCATCAGCATCAGCATCATCATCAGCATCAGCATCATC
>OX457048.1:14121268-14143768 GCA_949752735.1 Lumbricus terrestris | reverse complement strand
TTGATACCATCGCCTTTCATGCAAATTTATAATAGGTAAGGCAGTGTAATTTGTGTCCACTCTTGACAGCACTTTCTGTGGCAATTGTTTGACTCTATGTTCATTCTTTCAACTCTAAAAGTATACTTTTAATGGGATAAATTCTATATTATGAAATGTGACAATGTGAGTAGGCTTCACCAGGCACTCAATTATGATGCTCTCTTTAGAAGTTGTTTAAAAGCTCTTTGACTCCTGTGTGGTAATAAGTAAGTAATTTAATAGATCTATAAAATTATGATCTCAATAATTTCAACATCTATTTTAATTCATTTCTTTACAGCAGCTCTTGATAAATTTTATCTGTGATGCGCTTTGTCATTCTGCTCTGATTGCCACAATAAACGAAATATATCAACAGTATTTTTTCTCTATTTCAACTATTATTGAGGTCCTTGTCCGTGTTGTATCAGAATTTGTGTTAAAGTTAAGCATGTAATAAAGAGCGTTTAGTGTAACAAAGGATTCCTGTAGATAGAAATCGGACCTACGAAAAGAACATAGCAATGTGTTGGCTTACTAGTATAGGTTTATGGTCATCGATCTCAGGGACTCACGCATCAAGTACTATTGTGATGTTCAATTCTTCATAAAACTATATAATAATTATTCATTACCATTATTGTGGAAGTTAGGCATACTTGTCAGTTGTGCTTGAGTAAAATAATGTAGTCTTTCTGCTAAAATTAGCCACAGGTCAAAAAATGTGACTAAATTATCCTTATACTCAAAAAGACGATGATATTTCATAAAATCCAAAACTTCAAACACGTTGTGCTAGTCCTAAATATTTTTCAATCGGCATAATTTTTGGGCTACAACAGTCTTTTACCAAGTGGCACCAAATGGTGGGTTGGAGAAAGAATGAAACTGAAGTTGAAAATTTGCCATTACAGATGCAACCACCCTAATATATATTATATATATAGTATATATATTATATATTATATATATATATTATATATATTATATATATTTTATATATATATAATTATTATATTGAATATATTGTATATATTATATATTATATACAATATAATATAATAACAATGGTTCTTGTTGTTGAATTATTTAACTTCGTCTTGCCCTACATCCGTTCAGCCATTCGTCGTTTCACGCTCAACTCATCCAGCTTTATTTAGCCTTTAAGTTGTATGACATAAATCCTTATTTTCTGATAACAAAAAAACTACGAGCGACCCATATTACCCGATCCGGTGTCGTTTATCCGTTGCAGCGTTGGCGTGGTGGGACAGGTGGTCGGCGCCGTCTTCGACTGCTTGGCGCGTCATCGTCCTACGCGTGCGCGTGCGCATGCGCTATTTACGGACAGATGTATAAATTTAGAATCAAGATGGCAGGTCTTCGCAACTTGAATATCTATTTCTGGCCGGTAAATAGAGATTGGGCGGAGGGAGTGTGCATGGAGGGCGGAACGGAGGACGTTGCAGAGAGGGAGGAGGAAGGGTACAAGGAGGAGGAGGAGGAAGAAGGAGAGGAGGAGGAAGAATGGTTTCACTGCCGCCCGCGTCATTTCCGGTCATTCATTGGGTAACCGAGAAATGATGAGAGCGTAGGACGACGGGAAGGATGGAGGAGAGGACTGCGGGATGAATGGCGTGCGGGAAAGATGGAGGGACGTAGTGGAGACATAGGGGAAAGTTGAGGGGAGGATGGAAGGAGGACATGAGAAGGAGGAGGAGGAGGAGGAGGAGGAGGAGGAGGAGGAGGAGGAGGAGGAGGAGGAGGAGGAGGAGGAGGAGGAGGAGGAGGAGGGAAAGAAAGCGATGAGCTGAATACTTGTAGGCAAAAAGGAAATGAAATAAATGGAATGGATAGCGAGGTAAGCAGGTGAAGAGGAACGGCGTCTTCAGACAGACATACATACAGACAGACAGACAGACAGACAGACATACAGACAGACAGACACACACAGACAGACAGACAGACAGACAGACAGACACACACACAGACAGTGAGAGAAGGGCAGAAACAAAGACATGAAGATAAAAAGAAGAGAGAAAGACAGAGACATATACTGGAATACAGAGAGGAGAGAGAGAGAAAGAGAAAGAGAAAGAGAAAGAGAAAGAGAGGGAGGGAGGGAGGGAGGGAGGCAAGCACGGCGACACAAAGACACACAATAACAGACAGATAAGTAAGTATACATTCAAACGTGAAAACCTAAATATAGGCCAATGAACAGGTGAATAGACAGACAGACAGACAGACAGACAGACAGACAGACAGACAGACAGACAGACAGACAGACAGACAGACAGACAGACAGACAGACAGACAGACAGACAGACAGACAGACAGACAGACAGACAGACAGACAGACAGGCAAATAAGTAATAGATCTGTAAGTGGAGACGGAACAATTACAAATGATGCTTCATGTGTCCGTTCCTGAATTCCCTAGGTGGCAGCACTTGTGCAACTAAAAATGTATTCCCTAGGTGGCAGCACTTGTACAACTAAAAATGTATTCCCTAGGTGGTAAAACACTGATATGGCCAATAGCAACATACGGTGCAGAAGCATGGACTTACAGGAAAAGTGAACAAAGAAGAATAAAGTCATTTGAAACAACATCATATAGAAGAATACTGAGGATACCGTGGACTGCAAAGAAGAGGAACGAGGAGGTACTGAGTGAAGTGGGTGGAGAACAACTTTGGATTGCAGTAGTTAAAAGGAAATTGCAGTATTTCGGTCATATAATGAGGAAAATAACAAACTGCCTTGAAAGAGATATAATAACCGGGGAGACTGAAGGATCTAGAGGAAGAGGAAGACCGAGAAGAATGTGGATGGACGACGTGATGGAATGGACGGGGTTGTCGATGGAGCGGGTGGTACGAGCGGTGCAGCAGAAAGATCTCTGGAGAGGAATTGTCCATGATGCCGCCAATGTTCGGCATGTCGAATAAGGCACCGACGACGACGAGGTGGTAGCACTTGTGCAACTAAAAATGTATTCCCTAGGTGGCAGCACTTGTGCAACTAAAAATGTATTCCTAGGTGGCAGCACTTGTACAACTAAAAGTGTATTCCCTAGGTGGTAGCACTTGTGCAACTAAAAATGTATTCCCTAGGTGGCAGCACTTGTACAACTAAAAGTTCTTGTAAAAGAAGAAAGAGTCAACAACATTCTTTATTTCTTCATTTTGCGTCGCTCATCAATCAAACGAAGCAATTATTTGTTTCGAATAAGTCAGGTAGCCTACGATGGCTCTCCAAGTGAAGTTATCACCAGTGACGGTAAACAGTAAGAAGATGAGGTAAGATGAAGGTATGGGGTTAGGTGAGGTAGGAAGAATAAATATACAGTTAGATTGTCTAAAAGATACGGTAATGTCAAGGTAAAGAAAGTCATGGTTAGGCAAAATTTGGATAAGGGTAGGTAAGACAGGAAGATTATCGCTAGATTAATTGTCGAAAGGATATAGACTTACGGAAATATTAAAGTAAGGGCAATTATTAAAGTGGGATCAAGTTAAGGCATGAATAAATTATTTGGTCAAATTTAGGTAAGGTCAAATTATTAAGGTAAGGTCAAATTAAGGCGTGGTCACAATAAGGCAAGGTCAGATAATGGCAAGGTTAAATTAAGGTTATGAAAAGGTTGATAAGAGCATGTAAAATCAATTGTAAGTTACAAGATATAATTAAGGTCCGGACGCTATAGTGTTATGTTATATGAAAAACATTTATATGACATCCTTAGAATCTTACGCAGGAAACGCCACTTCGATTGTTCAAATACGACATCTGTTGTTGGACAGAATCTTCAACCGGTTACACTACAAGAAGATATCTAACGGGGAACCATAAGCACCGGGAATCGGACAGATATGTCAGGTGGTCGGTTAGTCACCACGTCACCGCTGGAAGGGGCAGTGAACATGGGCGCCAGCAGAAATGTCTGCAGGAGGGGCAAAACACGATGTTCACGGATAAATTTGTTGGCAAGAGCTTAAAATGTAAACCAAGAAATTAAAAAAATGGGTATTTTTGTGTAGAGGTTTCGTGCGGTAAATTTCTCCATTTCACTTTGTGTATCGATTAACATCATTAGTGTGAAGAAATTTGTTAAACGCCACAAAGAAGTAATTAAAAACATATGTGTCGTTTTTCATGGGGGATGGAAGCATGCCCCTCTTACCCCTACGTGCGGGCGCCCATGGTGGCGAGGGGGCTGGGGAATCCAGCGACTAAGGGGAGAAGGCAAAGGCCGGGAAGAGGTTCATCGTTGAATCCGTTAGTCTTCGTCCGTCAAAGACGTCCATCCACTCCCCCTCCCATCGTAGATCTTGGACGGGTCCCGCCGGGGTCATCAGCAGGTCGCCGGACGAATCCACATTAGCGTCGGGGGACACAGGTGTCGTTCCCTCCTCTGCGCCGCAGAGTTCGGGTGGAATGAAATCCTCCGCGTTGGTCGTTTCGCCAACGCGGCCTTTGGGTGGCGACATGCAGAGCAAATGTGGTACCGAAGTGGGGTAGAACGCTCCGGGACATGACCTGGAAACTATTGGCGGCATCTCTGCGGCTGAGGTTGATGTGGCTTGGTCGGCGCTGCCTGTGGGTTCCTCCTCGTCAGAGGTGGGGCATGACCCCCAGTTGAACTGCGGTTGGCCCAACTCCGATGGATCGTTCCAGTCGAATCCGACGTAGGGCAAATCGGAGAGGTCTTCCGACGAGGACGATGGGGGCGTTCCCTCGTTGCACATCCCCCAAGGCGCCTCCTCACCAAGACCGACGAACCCCATCTCTCCCCCAATGCACGAGCCCTCTGTCACCTGATGACCGGATGCGACTTGAGACTCCATCGTTTCCGTTCTTCCCGTCGGCCACCGGGCTTCCGGCTGCGATGTCACGTGGTCCGTTGATGTTTCCCGAGAGTCAGGCTCGATCCCGAGGGGTTTGAAGTAGGAGGGCGTCGACAGGACAAGGTCCCGGATGACCGCTCGTACGTCGTCCAGCCACATCCGGTCTGAAACCGGAAGTGATGAGTGGCTGTCTGCCGCCGCCAGGTCTGCATTAAGAAGAACAAATTCTGACATAAGACTCCAGGAAAGTACTAACCGCCTAGAATAGAAAGTACTATACTATGCAGCTGTTCAATGTAAAACATATCCAGGCATTTCTGAAATAATAATAATTATAATAATAATAATAATAATAATAATAATAATAATAATAATTATCTTTTCTTTAATTAAACGCCTGCAAGACGCACTGCGCTTTACATTTACAAGTTAGGCAGTAACCTTAATTAGACTTAACTACTAACTGAACAGACAGCTTTGTAATTACACGGCGCTAATGGCAGCCTACAAAGCAAATCCGCCCAACGGGGACTCGAACTCACTACCTCTCGCATTCTACGCCAGCGTGTTATCCATTGCGCTACCGGTTCCCCCCCCCCCAAATAAGTTCTGTGGCATTGCCACGAGGTGGTTTGGGGCGGTTTGAACAACCTCCCTCTGAAAATATGACTCATACAGTTTGTTAAAATCCGTTGATTTTTTTTATGCGGGTATGCGGAGGGGGTCCGTCAAGCAACGCTTAAAAAGTTTGTTGTGAAGACTTAGGTTAATTCATAGTAATTTAAAAAAATCCTAAACACCTCATTTTCTAAAGGTTGGCTACACCCTTGCGTGAATTGAAAATCTACTACCTAAGCTGTCTGATGTACGGGACACAGGGTAAAATCATAATATTCAGGTACTTATATATTCCTAATTTATGAATTCACACTCACTTGCTTTGCTTACATTTATGAGAACGCAACCATATTTCTGCTATAATACTACCTTGAAAAGAAATAGGATACCTGAAAGTCAGAGGAAACTATTATATTTTTAACATCAGATGCGCATTATTGTTCATATTTTAATTATCATAGTTTTTTGCTTCGAGGTCCTTCACATCCCTCAGGAATTAAGCAATTATCGTGGGATACAAAAACAATGCTATAGGATGGATAAATTGTTATTATCTTGTAAGCGATGTATGTAATTCTTCAGTAATAAAAATGATTTAATTGTCATTGCAGCAACAACAACAGCAATAACTGCTACTGCTACTGCAGAAAAGAATGCAGAAAACTTGTCCATGGTGCGACCAACTCTCGGAAGGCTGAAGACAAGATAAGACTGAGCAAGACAAGGCATGCAAGGCAAGACAACTCTCGGAAGGTTAAAGACCAGGTACACGAGCATAACGGACAGTTAATGTCAAGTACAGTTAGTTAAAGAAGTGAAGATAAAATCAGGTACAGTAAGACAAATGAAGGTAAATTCAAGCACAGTAAGTAAGTACTTCAAGTACAGAAAGTACTTAAAGGTAAATTCAGGTAGAGCAAGCTAAAACAAATTAGGTCTTGGAGCTAAATTAGAGATGCAAGGGACGGTCGTCTGGTGCATGGGTGTATACCTGCGCTGCCGAACAGGACCTCGATGACATCCTCGATCTCCTCACGTTTCACGGAACCGGATGTGGAGCAGCTGAAGGCGGCAGACGGTGGTCCTCCGACGAGGAGGTGGTCCTCGCTGGAATCAGACTCGGCTGATTCCCCGGCAGATGACGCTGCCACACCCTGCATCAGCATCTGTCATCAACCCACAGATAAAATATTCATTCATTCATTCGGACATTTAATATAGCGCTCCTTCAAGAAAAACCTACTCAGAGGCGCTCCAATATTATTGAATATCATCAGTTGCAATTGAGCATCTATGCATGCAGCACACGGAGGGCTAACCATTCAAATTCTCAGTCCGGCGTCCCCTACATGATGTCAACTGTCGTTAATACCTAGAATATACATTTGAGTTCAATTTGGTGAATATTACACATGACGTAGTAGACTAGAATGGTCACAAGCAGGGTGAGAGTTGCCAGGAGTTGAAGAATTTCAATCCCTAGTCTTTCTCACAGAGAAATAGACGAGCATCTAAATGACTATTCTGTCTTCTATTTTTGCCTGCAGGCAGAGTTCTGTTCCGATTATTCCGCCAGACTAGCAAGTTCATTGTCCAATAATTATCATTGTCCATGTATGCATGTACATGTATGTCCCTCTTAAGTCTTCGCACATGGCTGTATGCAGTAAGTGTCACCCATGAGGGCAAATGCTAAGACGTCTCAGTGCTATTCGCAAACCTCCTTCATTATCGACCTTTACCTCAACTGTTCACGCTTTTGTCTGTTCTCGGATTGACAATTGTAATTCTCTCATTGTTGCCCTTCCCAAGGCCGTAGCTAGGGGGGTGTTTTGGGTGTTTGAACACCCCCCGAAATGGAAAATGTGAAAAATAATATAATGCATTTACGAGCATATGACGTAAAAACCATGAAATAAAACCATGAAAACACCCCCCGAAATGGAAAATGTTGTTTTTTGGGGAAGGGAAATTGGTGAAACACCCCCCGAAATAAAATCCTGGCTACGGCCTTGGCCCTTCCTGTAGGTTCGGCTATCTCTCTACAATCTGTACCCAATCTGTGGTCCAGAGACTCTGAATATCCATCCACGTCATCTATCAGCTGTTGATGAAATCTGTTGGTGGGCTCCATGGCACCTGCAGTGTGCGTGTGTGTGTGCCTGCCAACGATGACTCTTCCAGTTTACTGTGCATTGTTTACTAACTGATGTGAAATATTTCTTCTTAATGACACTTAAAAAATGGAGTTTACCATCAGAAAGAGGCGACTGAAGTGGATGGGGCATGTATCAAGAATGGGGCAAGAGAGGAGAGCAAAACAAGCAACAATTTGGACTCCGGAGGGCAAACGTGGTAGAGGGAGGCCAAGGAAGAACTGGATGGAGACTATTCGAGAGGATTTGCAGGGCTGGAGATGACGTGGAACGATGCTGTGGAGATGGCGAGGAACAGAGTGGAATGGAGAAACTGCATTGCCCGATGTGCAGAGCTGCACGAGAAGGACTAAGGTAAGGTAAGGTAATGACACTTAACATCAGGATGGCCAGCGCAGAGAGCGCTTCTGAGTAGATCTTGAAGAAGCGCTATATAAAATTTCGAAATCAATCAATCATTGCTGCTGCTATAACTAAATGCCCGTCTTCCTCGACTCTCCCACATATTTCTGCATTCATGGCTAGCAACTTACACTCTCTGTCCGTGTGAAATAACAATTTCTTATTGTGGTCCTCAAGTCTCAATTTGGGTCTCGCTCCGAAGTATCTTTGTGATTTTATAGCCTAATTCGTCCCTCTCTACCACATCGCTGCGTCCCCTTAGGTCCTCTGATCGGCTTGACTTCTTAGTACCCCGAGTCAGGACAGCCATGGCTCAATCCAGATCATTTGCATGCATGGGTTCCTATACCTATGGAATGGACTTCCACAATCAGTTCGCTTTGCCATCCTTTCTGGTAGTATTTCTTCATCTTTCTCTCGCCTCAAAACCTGCCTTTTCCCTCCATAGTTTGCAAGCACTGGGAGCGCTTCTGAAGGCTCTTGCTGTGTGAAGCGCTTTATGAATGGTCATATACAATACAACACAATACAATACAATACAATACGAACCAAATCTTAAACAGATCCGTTGCTTAGCAGGGATCCAACGCAAGGATGTGATCAGTTTCGAATTGCCACGGGCTCATACAGCCGCATAATCCCTCTGGTGGATGATGTATGATGACAAAAACTTTCATCATTACGGTGATATATACGAATCTGGATTTTGGATAATGTGTTTTTGAATATTTCACTGTGTTGATCAATTCTATTAATTGTGTTTTTCATAAGGTCTGTACTACGACATAAGTTTAAGCTCGGAGAGCAACTGGTGAAATAAAAAAATCTTTTCTTTATGGCCCCTTTTCACGTCGGAGCCGCGGAAATTCTATAAGATAAGAGAGTAGATTATCAGTTAAGATGTGTTACCAGTTTCTGGCGCATCGCCTCGTGATATTCCGGTGGTTCTTTGGCGGGTGTGGTGAAGTATGGGCGTGGCAAGAGGTGGGACGAGGACGAGGAGGAGGAGGAGCTTCCAATCAGTGTATCACTCGATTCATCTGGAGTGGACGGAACCTTTGAATACTCCCTAAGAAAAGACGACAAACATGATTTAGGTATTATGCGGAAGGTTCGAGGTTCGAATCCACCTCAAGTCGCCGCGTAGGGACCTTGGGCAAGTCCTTCACTCGCAATAGCTCAGCGCTTCGGCGTGAAACTCCGATGCAGTGTCTGCTCTGTAGTCGGGAGCGCCTCTGGGTAGTTATAGCTTGAAGGGGCGCTATAACAAGTGCACATACAAACAAACAACACTTTGGCGCGCCATAATTATATTGACTCACGGTATGTAATTGCCGGCAGCCGTGATTATATTATAGGAATTTGCACCCAACTCATATTGCTCTACTTTAGCTATAGGTCTTTACCTTGCTCGCAATAATACCTAAGAACTCATAGACCCCCTTAATGTTAGTATACTTTACTCATATTTCACTAATCATGCACCCTGCATGACGCATGTTATCCTACTCGTAAAAATGTCTATACGAAGTGGAATGGTCTTCCTGTTACACTCATGCGCTTATCGCCCGTGGCCACTCCACTCTGTTCCTTAACTTAATAAACTCAAAACTGTCCTACCTGGCGTGTTTGGATCAGGAGCGCTTCCCATTAGCCTACCTAGAAGAAGCGCTATTCTAAAAATCTCCTAAACAACAACAACAACAACAACAACAATAATAATAATAATAATAATAATAATAATAATAATAATAATAATAATAATAATAATAATAGTAATAGTAATAATAATAATAATAATAATAATAATAATAATAATCTGGACTAATCTGGACTAGTTTTTAACCAATAGTTAGTAATGAAGTCCCTGAGGGATCCTAAATACCTCGGGGCAAAAAAAAAATAAAATAATAATAATAATAATAATAATAATAGTAATAGTAATAATAATAATAATAATAATAACAATAGAATCAAGTTTCTTGTTCCAACGTATTTCAATGACAATACAACGCTTTAATGCTGTGGCTTTCACAGGGTCGTTTATTAAGCCCTTAATTGACATGGATGAGGGTGGTTTGACTCGCCCAATCGCACACAGCTGTTGCACTGTTTGACTGTTTGCAATAATTGAATTGTTGAATCAATAATAATAATAATAATAATAATAATAATAATAATAATAATAATAATAATAATAATAATAATAATAATAATAATAATAGCGCTTCAACTCGGTGGCCTTTCGAGGCACTTTAGCTGACCGGGTTCTAGAGGAGATGTAACAATAGCCACTGCTTCCCTAGTTTTTTGTACTTCCTGTTATACTGATGTTGTTTGTTAAAAATATTAAAAGATAATAATAATAATAATAATAATAGTAATAATAATAATAATAATAATAATAATAAAAATAATAACAACAACAACAACAACAATAAAACTACGATTAATTAGGTATCATATCGGTGTTTAACTCATACATGCCGTGATGTATATAGATACCCGTTATCACGTATTTCTTCACTAAGGCATCCTAACTGATTTACAGTTCCACACTCACGTGTATACCCTTAACTATATGCAGGTAGCCTTATGCCCCTTCAGTCACACGTATTTGAGTCCAGGCACCGTACTGGCCCCTAAGGCTCTATAGATGAGACGAAGAAATCGACTGAACAGAGATTATCTCGTAATCGTAATCTCCAAATTTCAAATGCGCTACTCGAAAGCCCAGCGCGGGGCACCAGCTTATTCACGAGCGCTGCGTCGAGTCAAAGGGTTGTCCGCAAGAGTAGTGCATGGTGGTCCGGGTCGAGTTGCCATATATAGGATCAGAGGGGCGAAACGGCTACTAAGGCGGGTGTCGTCTGGACCGGGAATTGGAGGATGGAGGATCAGATGAGACAGGTATAAAAGAGTTCTTGAAAAGCAGTGTCTTTTATCTGATAGGTGAGAGAAGGAAGAAATTTTCCAGAAGGTCGTAGACGTGTTTTGCAATATTCGCATAGCGCAACAGGAATTGTTTTCGTTACTGCAGACACCTGTTTTCATCTTGTTGCCATCATTTGTTGAAAGACGGTATATATACTAGGAGCGGACAGACAGGACCAATCCACGGACATTGCTTCACGTTCGTGCCACTGCATGCCGTTTACGATTGAGAGGAAGTGAGTGAGGCAGACAGAAAGACAGACAGACAGAAAAACAGACAGATAGACAGAAAGACAGACAGACGGACAGACAGACAGACAGACTAAGACACTGACAGAGAGAAACAGGGACACAGGAAGATAAAAAAGAAAGAAAGAAACTAAGCGGAGGAGACAGAAAGACAGGGAGGATGGGAACGAGAGAGAGAAAGAGAGAGGGAAGAGATAGGGGAGAAGAGGAGATAGGGAAAGAGAGAGGGGACTGGGAAAGGGAAGGAGGGTGGAGATAGAGAGGAATAGAACGTGAAGAGGATAGAGTAAGAGAGAGAGAGATTATAGAGAAAGGATGGAGTTAAGAAAGGATATATATTATAATTATGTATATATATATATATATATATATATATATATAGAGAGAGAGAGAGAGAGAGAGAGAGAGAGAGAGAGAGAGAGAGAGAGAGAAAGAAGGAGAGACAAGGAGAGGAGAGGAGGAGAGGAAAATAGAGAGAGGGGAGAAGAGAAAAGGATAGAGAGAAGTAGGGATGAGCATAGAGAGGAAGAGAGAGTGGGAAGATGATAGAACAAGAGAGAGAGAAATCAGAAAAAAAGATAGAGTGAAGGAGCGGGGAGATATAGAGGAAGAGAGAGATGCCTGTCTATTGTAGTCAGTAGGTAACAATGCGCAACAGGTGTTCTTCCTCCTCCTCCAGCCTCCAATTCTCAACAACTCCCACTCGACCGACATCGAAGACTGCTGGAATTTATGTGCCTTCCTTCCGTCCCACTTCGAAGCAACGTCTTCAAATCGAAAAATAGGGCGCAAAATAAATGTTGTTATTGTGCTTCTATTATTATGCTTCTGGTAGTAGGTCGTCTAGACTTCCTTGAGTCTACAAAGTCTATTGATGCAACAACTGTTGTGCAATTTCTTCTTGATCGTCTCTACTTTCTACAGAATAACATTTGAAAACCCATAGCCTTTGAAAACCATTGCCTTCGAAAACTATCACATTGGAATATAGCGCTAACCGTTGACTGCTCGGTTTTTGGTATGCAAGTCTCTATGTGCGTTGGCCGTTGGGTAGTTTACTTATACTTGTTAGTACTTAGTCCTTCCCGTGCAGGTCTGCACATCGGTCATCGCATCTCCTCCACTCGTCCCTGTCCATCGCCAGTTCCTCAGCGTCCTCTCATGACATCTACAGACATCACAAGTCGTCTTTTATAGTGTCTTTCCAGTTCTTTCGTGGTCTTCCTCTCTTCCTTTTACTTCCAGCATTCCAATACATGACCTTTACTTCCAGCATTCCAATACATGGCCTTTACTTCCAGCATTCCAATACATGGCCTGGGTAGTTTAACAATTCAATATCCGAGTCCTTAAATGTCCTGTCAGGGGATTTCAGTAATTTATATATCCGGTGAATATTTGACTAAACCCTGGCCTTTGAAAATCGAGCGGTGGCATAACACAACCCAAACGAGCATAATACTTTATGAAGCCAGTTAAAAGTATCAACACCAAGTAGGCATCATAATCAATTCTTCATGAACTCACTTTTCATTCTGAAGAAGCAACTCCTCGACTGCAGCTCGACCTTGCGTCTCCGGCTGAGAAGGAATTTCCCCGAGCAGGAAATCCCCACCGTCACCCGCACCATCGGGAACCACCACGGGGACCTGCAGATCCTCTCCTTCGGACACCGTCGAGCCTGACTCGGAACCGCGACGATTATCGCAATGTGGCGAAACGACAGCACCGGGATCTGCTTCCTTTTCCGTTGTTGCTTCTAGGGTCTTCCCTGATGCAACGCAAGTCGCTGGAAGAGCTCCTGTTTCTGATCTCGATGAGACCTGAGACTGGGCCAACGATATCAGACTCTCTAAGACGTCGTTGGTTTTTCTGAAAGCGATGCCCGATGCCAGGTGGTCGCCTGACAGCTGTTGCTGAAGACAGACCTTCATCCGAGCGTTGCTCAACTCAGCCTTCGACTTCTGCAGCTGGAGATGGAGTTCGGCGATCTGCTTCTCTTGTAGCATCCACAGTTCGGCACCGGTCAGGGGTATCATCGTCTTTGGACAGAGTTTGGAACCGACGATACCGCGAAGAACGGTCGACGTCAGTCGAGGACACAGTCCAGGCGGATTCACCGGTTCAATCTCGATCCCTCGTGTCGAAGTCTCCGGGGAATGAGTCACGCAACCGCTTGTCTGCAGAGTTGGCGTCGCGGGCGGAGTAAGGAACTGTTGCTGCTGGACCTTACATGATAGTGGCTCAGCACGTGATGCCTCGTGGAAAGAGCCTAAGTTGACGGGCGCCTGTCCGACCATCAACGGCCTCTGCTCGTCTTGAGATAAAGTCCCGTTTCGCTTAAGCTTAGATGCGTGAATCTGGGACATTTCCTTACAGAATGAGAGCAGAACGTCATCCTCGTATAGGTCCCTATCATCTGGAGGAAAGTCATAGCAGCTAAGTGTTGGTCTGTCCCAAGTTTTCTGCTTTTGCGGGTAAACAATGGAGTTGGAAACGTCGGTGAGCTGAGGTCTGCTGTAGCAGTTCGCTGTATTATTGAGGTTACAGAGACTATTAGAGACCGCGGTTGTGGGAAACGTATTGTAAGCAGTAACTCCGGCGATACCAGAACTGTGACGAGGAGTCTCGACCGCTGGGTTAGTCTTCAGATGATCGGAAGGATTAGTCGACGTTTGAACGAATTGTTGACCGGGAAAATCCGATAGGCGAACGGGTAAGCTGTGACTATTCGTGGTATCCGGTTTAAAGTCTCCGCTATGTCTGAGTGGCGGCTGCACCACGACGGATTTTGCTTGCGACGAAGTCGGGAGATTCCTCTCGTTGAGAATATCATCCGCGAATGGTAGCAATCGATTTAAGAGTCTTGGTTTTGGTCCGGTCACCGACAGTTTACGTTTCTTGCATTCCTCTTTCAGTTCGGTGACTTTAAGATCGTCCAGGCTCATCACGTTTTCCACGACGACGGTGTCTCGACGAGAAGCCTTTCGATCGACGCCGTTTGGATTAGCGGCGCTACCACAGCCGCTCGCCGGTTCCTTGCGACGCACCACAATTGGTACCAAAAGTGGGGCGGACGTGCCGGCCTTTGCGACAGGCGGTGTGTTCAGGGGCAGTTTGATGTTGCAGATGGATGTTTTGGCCTTCTGGTCTTGTAGAGGCGCAACGGCAAGACCCACGGAGGAATTTACAGTGGTGGTAAATGGCAGAGGGACCGACGGGACCGGGTTGATTTGCTGGTAGAGTTTGGGCGATCTTAGCGGTTCGGTAAACGGGAGCATGGTGCTTCGGTCTTGCTGTTGATGATGTTGAGGAGGAGCAGAGTTCAGATTCAGAGTCGTTGGTTGATTCCTGCTTTTCTGCGTCTGCTTTTCCGGGAGTTGTTGCGTTACTTGGACTTCACTGGACGTCAGCTTACATGCACCTGCATCGCAGGCGTTGCTAACCATCGGTTGATTGGAAGCTGTGCCAGCGTTGGAAGACTTAGGCTTCTGCGCTGTAATCCTTCGGTTTGGTCCAGTATACTCATGAAATTTAATCTTCTTCACCTTCGGAGTTCGTCTCGATTTCTTCTTCCGTGACCTCGCCGTCTGCTCCGTTATTCGCAACCGGTTAACGGCGTCTTCCACGGTCACGGAACTCAGTGGAACGTTGCCCGGAACGTACGCGGTCAGGTGATCGCAGCCGGCGGAGCCGAACGGAAAGACGATTCGCTTCGGTGAAGTGTGACCGACTGCGTCCGGTGATGGGAATCCGAATGGATTCGGTCTTTTGAGGGATGTCGTTCCGCTTCCACTGGAGGTTGGGAAGGACATGTGCTGGGTGTTTGTCGGACTGAAAACGACGCCGCCTCTTAGAGCTGATTCCTCGACAGGCAGATGACTACTGTCCATAGAGCAGGGAACTGTAAAAACCACAATGGCATCATTCAATACAAAGTAATGCAATTGTGGGGGCGCGGTGATGTAAGGATATACGTTCGGTGCCTTGAGCCGGAAGGTTACGGGTTCGAATCCATCTTGAGCCGCCTCGTAGGGACCCTGAGCAAGTCCTTCACTCGCAATTGCTCATGCGCTTAGACCTGAAACTCCGATTCACTGTCTGCGCTGTAGTCAGGAGCGCCTCCGAGTATAGTGAGCTTGAAGGAGCGCTGCTGCGCTATAGCAAATGCGAAAAATAAATAAATATACATGTAAAGTATGCATGTGCATGTGTATATTTGTAGATATGCATGTATATCTGCATGTATATAATGTATTTATGCATGCATTTATGCATGGATGTATACGTATGGATGGATACACGGCATTGCACTACGTACTTATGTATGTATATTTGCGTGCATGTATGCATGTATGTATGTATGCATGTCTTATACATATCTGGCTACATATAGGGTGCCTCTTGAGTACCACACACACAGATGTTGATACCCTGACAATCATTGGTGCCAGTCGTTTAATTGGTCGCGATTGGTACGAAGCATCAATTTCAATCACTCATCGGATCGAGTGTTTATTCCAAGGCTTCCACGCATGCAGTATGTCTACGGAGTCTATAATTTTATTATTATTATTAGCAATTCAGACTGGAGTGCAGGTAGATATGGATGAGGCCTTAACACTCAATGCGGCCACCTGGTGTCACTTTCGCCGGTCTGCTCATGAGATTTGTTAAGGTAAAAATCGGTCAGGAACAAGGTGAGTTAAGGTAGGATATAAGGCCAGAGGTGATGAATAAGCTAAGCAGCATGAGAATTGTTCTAAAAAATAACTAGGGGTGTTGGACTATGGTCCACTTGGAATTGGGTTGTGAAAAGTAGACTTTACTATGGGGTCCTATAAGAAATACTGGGGTTTGAACTTCCTCAACGTCCCCGCTATTCTCACCCTGAAGGCTGATGCTAAGGCAAATTAAGGTGGGAATGATACGTTTAAGCTAAGGGTAAATATATTTAGGGTAATAAGCTATGAGTAAAAAGTTGTGGTAAAGTGCGGTGAGAACTTTAAAATGAGCGTAAAATCAGAATGGAACGACGAGTAAGGTATGGAATGGTAGTAAAAAAATGAGGTAAGACAAATAATGGGGATTAAATTAGGCTAAAGTGCTTACGATTAGGTAAGGGATGGTTTGCTATAAGGTTAATTTAGCAGTGATTTGTAAGGTATGCGGACCTAAGTAAGTAAATTATCTTATCAACGCGAGACAAACACTATAGGCAGGCTATATTTGACATCAAATCAGCATACTGTAATTAGCAGTGGCGAAAAGAAGCACAATAACAGATTGGTCGGAGAAAAAAAATTAAGCCTGTGCGGTATCATAAACATTTACAGAATGTTTTATAATTCGATATAAGCTATTTATCTACAGCCATGATCTGAAGATCGTCGGCATAACTCATGTCGAGAAATGCATAAACGGTAACAAGGTGAGTTAATGAAAACTAATGGGTTCAAGTATAACTTCCTTCTATCATAAACAGCGCTCAGAATAAGTGTGCAAATAACCATATCGACGGCACTTTTAAGACCGATACCTAACAGCAACAGCAACAGCAGCAACAACAACAAGGCGCCGAGTACTTCTGATTTAAGCGCGTTGGACATGAAAAAAAGAATCGCGGACGTCTTCGCAGAAGCATTCGCACCCAGAAGCTCCACCTACCGACCGACGGACGTCTTTATCGGTGGCGCACGTGTGCCGACAGGTAACGCAGTGCTCGTCGTTCATCATCCCCCTCAGCTGTTATGCTATGAATCTGCGGGTCAGCTCCAGAAATAGCTGCCTAGGCACGAGGGTTGCTGCTGCGGAGGATGAGGAGGAGGAGGCAGGGGAAGGGGCGTTGCCAAGGAAACGGGAATGGGGAAAGAATGATGTATCGCAACCTTACGCTGGATTATATAATGCTGCCTTAGCCGGCTGCCTCTACTTTGCCATCTTTCTAATTTAGATCTACCTCACGCTACGCTGTCGTTATTTACCTCAATTTACATTACTTTAACTCGCTTTAGTTTACTTCACCCCGTCGTCCCTTTCCTAACCTTACCTTCCCTTGCATGGCGATGGTTTAGGGTAATTGGTAAACAGTCTGGCATGCACGCATGGAGCACAGATGCGCTTTCCACTCCACTTCCAACGTCTGCTCAACCTTACATTTTTGGTTAATGGCGATGGTAAGCTGAGCATTAAGCTGAGCATTGCATGACAGTGAAATTCGACTACTGGTATAATAGGCTAACTTGTGATCCTTCGTTCATTACTCCTTGTAATCATACTGCGTGGCGTCAGCTTGAAATCAAACGAAGGTTACAACTACAACTACTAGGCCTACTACTGCTACTGCTACTGCTACTCCTACCGCCACTATCACTACCACTACCACTACCACTACTACTACTGCTGCTGCTGCTGCTGCTGCTGCTGCTGCTGCTGCTGCTGCTGCTGCTGCTGCTGCTGAAGCAATAATAATACGAGGGCCATTCTGGACTGGTTTTTAAACAAGTAGTTAGTAATAAAGTCCCTTAGGGATCCTAAATACCTCGGGGCAAAAAAAACAAAAACAATAATAATAATATTTTTATTTTTATTATTATTATTATTAAAACCTAGGCTCATCCTATTTTACAATCTCTTGCCTTCGTTACTCTACCAGTCGACTACCTCTACTTGTCGTTGGTGTCGCGTGGTGAGGTCTTTTCCATGCATGTGTTTCAAATCCCTTCGCTTGGGTAAGTGGATAAGTTTCGATTGGAATGCTTGTGGTGTGTTTATGTCTCGGTATTTGAGATTCATCAGTCCCACACACGGATCACGTCCCATACTCCGATCCCTCTTTCTCCTCTTCCTCCTCTTCTTCCTCCTCTTCCTCCTCTCCTTCCTCCTCTTCCTCCTCTTCTTCCTCCTCTTCCCCCTCTTCTTCCTCCTCTTCCCCCTCTTCTTCCTCCTCTTCCCCCTCTTCCTCCTATTCCTCGTCTTTCTCCTTCTTTGATGCCACTTCTTCCATTTTTCTTCTCTTAATCCTCCTAATTCTCTTCATCATTTCTTGTCTTCTCTTTTACTACTCCTCCTTCTTTTCCTCCTCCCCATCTTCCTCTTCCTCCACATGCTGTCCTCCGCTTCCTCGTGCTCCTCTTTCTCCTCCTCCGCTTCCTCCTGCTCCTCTTTCTCCTCCTCCACTTCCTCCTGCTCCTCTTTCTCCTCCTCCGCTTCCTCCTGCTCCTCTTTCTCCTCCTCCGCTTCCTCCTGCTCCTCTTTCTTCTCCTCCGCATCCTGCTCTTAATCCTCTTCTTCCTTTTCAACTTCTTCTCCTACTTCACATCCACGTCCTCCATCTCGTCCTCTCCCTCCTTCTCGTCCTCTTCCTTCTCTCCTTCTTCCTTCTCCTCTTCTTCCTCCTCTCCTTCCTCTTCATCTTCCTCCTCATCATCTTCCTCTGCCTCCTCCACCTCCTCCTCCACCTCTTCCTTCTCCACATCTTCCTCCACCTCCTTTTCATCCCATATACTTCTTCCTCCTTTTCCTCGTGCTCCTCCACCTACTCCTCCACCTCTTCTTTCTCCTCATCTTCCTCCACCTCCTTTTCATCTCATATACTTCTTCCTCTCTTCCTCGTGCTCCTCGTGCTCCTCCTCTCCTCTCCTCTCCTTCTTCTACCTCCTGCAATGATCTTGTCTGTCGGTCGGTGCGTGTCATAAAGACACCGTCGGCCAATTTCATCTGCAGACGACCGCTCTCCTTAATGTGAGTTATGGCAGAGAGCAGGGCAATAAAAGACAAGGTTTCCGAAGGCCAGATATATAGGCAGCGGATGATCAAGGCAATCGGAAAGACGGTGATTTAAGGTTACTAAAGATAACGCAGGTAAGCTATTATGTAATAAGATAAGGTGCACGCAATGGGGTCAGCTGAGGTCGCGAGTCAAGTAATTTAAGGACCTTCCAACGCCACCCACCTTAACAGGCACTCTGCAACCTCTGATTCTTTGGTAGCCGGAATACGATCACATTCGAACTACACTTTTGGACAACCCTTTTGACTTGACACAGCACTCGTAATTAAGCTGGTGCTCTGCGCTTGGTTTTCGAGTGGCGCTCTAGAAATTAGGAGACTACGATTACGAAAGATGCGCAATGTAAGGTAATATAAGAGATGCTGTTACAGGAATAGGTAATGCAATAAAAGGAGAGTTATAAGGTATAATTTTGCTGATATGTGAAACGAGCAATGCATCTGACCGCCTCACAATGCAGAATAAGATAATGTATCATGATAAAAAGAGTAGGTTGTACAATACAGGCCAAGATACGGTATATATAATTATATGCTAAGATAAAAAAAATGGGTTAGGCAAACCAGAGCTGCAGGATAATTGTTACAAAAGAGATTGTTGAAAACACTATAGAAGATTCGGCATCATATATATAGTCACCGCAGCTAAAACGAAAGCAATGGTGATTGAAAAGACGAAAAAAGACACCAATTGACTAAAAGTATCAACATCAAAGGAGAAGTTAGTGAGCAAGTGGAACAAGTCTGTACATGAGAGGCTGGGAGGCTAAATAAACGCAGATTAACGACAGCAACGATAGGGTCATAGCTGGGTCTACAATGTAGGCCTAGGCCTACGCAAAGGGAAGTTAGATGCAATCCTTCGAAAGGATTGGGAACTAACGAGCAGGATGACTGCATCATTGTATGTGCATGGAAAAGCAAAGAATGAACGAAACTAATCAATCTTAAGAGGATGATATAATGTGATCGAATTACCTACCAGGGTCGGAATGTTGGAGAATCCGAAAACAAGATAAGAAAAGACTTCGTGTAGGCCTACAGCATATTAAGTTAACTGGATAAACATTATTGTACGGACGACCGCAGGATCTCAAGATTGCATCAACCAAAAAGCAATGACGTTAGACAATCATTGGGTATCCAAACAATTATTCGGCTTTAAACAAATCTACGACGACAATGTCATGTAGAGAGAGATTGACAGTTGAACGAATTCCGCACAGAGCACATGTTGATACGAATGATTCAGATTAATAAGAAGGACGGCGCTTTTAGACACACTTGCACATCGCTTCCCAGG
Organism: Lumbricus terrestris; assembly: GCA_949752735.1. Lineage (NCBI taxonomy): Eukaryota > Metazoa > Annelida > Clitellata > Crassiclitellata > Lumbricidae > Lumbricus > Lumbricus terrestris. The sequence goes on along the minus strand of OX457048.1, from coordinate 14,123,441 downwards.
GACAACGACCGCGGAAGCTTGGAATAACGACAACAACACCACCAGTAACAACATTAATAGCAACAACATCAACAACAACAACAACAATAACAACAACAGCAATGGTATAAATGGTTCTAGCATGATGCGATCTATCGTCTGTCATGCAATAATGTTCAACGTCATCTTCATAACTACAGTATCTTACAGGTGAGATAAGGAGAACCGACGCTGGCACTGGCACTGGCGGGATGGGGAGCAACGACGACGACAGCAGAGATGTTGAAAACAGTTTTACTGTCGTCGCCAGCAGATGTTGAAATCCTGCTGGAAGAAGAAATGCCATCGACCTCTCCAGCACTCCATCCGATCTGGAAGTCATTTATTGGAGGCAGCAAAAAAGAAGGAACAACCGTCGCACGTGCTGCCAGGCGCTTCACCACTTTTACCACCTCCACCACCACCACCACCACCACCACCGCAATAACACCACCACCGCAATAGCACCACCACCGATCTGGAGGCACGCTTCGTCTGTGGAAGATGTGGTGTTGTGGTGATGGAGAAGTTGGTGATAAAACAAGTGTGGTTTTGATGGGGATGGTATGTAGCGAAGGAATTTCTGGTGGTTATTATCATGCAGGATCGTTGCATTATGCATTATGATTGCATCGGATCGCTTCTGTACAACAACACAGATTTATATAGCGCCTCTCAAAGAAAGACTTTTCATGAACGGAAACTCCGGTGGGAAAGAAATGACGTTGAAGAAAGAGAGACTGTTGAGCAAATGCGAGTAATTAGTGTAGACAGTGAAACAATCAGTAATGTGTGGACGAATGCATAAATCTAACACTAACCCCTAACTCACTCACTCATTCACTCACTCACTCAACCAATCAATCAACAATTCAGCAACTCACTCACTCACTCACTCAATCAATCAATCAATCAATCACTCAATCAACCAATCAATCAATCAATAAACCAATCGATCAATCAACGTACCGCTATTGGCCAGGCCACAACCGGCGCCTCCTGATGATCCCCAAACGGTCCATCGTCCTCTGTCCCTGCCATCCATGCACCCGGCCTCCACCTCCTCCGCCACAGCCACCGCCGATGGGACCGTCGTGGCCTCCCTGGTCTCATCGACCGCCCGTCGGTGACTGGTCGCCTCTCCTCCTGCCCTGTCCCGGCCTCGACATTCCTGGCTGCAAGCGATGTCTCGCGTCCCTTTGTCACCCATCTCCACCACAGTCCGTCCACGGCATAGACCCTGCAGACAACTCCCTCGGTTCTCTTCCTCAGATCCTGGAATAATCGGCAAAGGAGGCTGTTGATTATGGAGCTAAAATAAATTCGCGAAATTAAGGAAACTTAGGTGCATGGGTCCCACAGACTTTTTGCAGCAGGGGGCATAGCACAATCGCCACGGTTAATTTTTTGGCAAGACTTGAAAAATTCAAAGAAGAAAATTAAGACCAATGGTAAGCCTACGTTTCCATAGAGGTTTCTGAACCCAAAAACTTTTAGTTTTATTTTGAGTGTGATTTGCATCATCAATACAATAGCTTAAAATAATTCATAGGTGTCGAATTTTCTTAGAAAGAAAGAGGGACAGAAAGAGAGACACAGAGAGAGAGAGAGAGAGAGAGAGAGAGAGAGAGAGAGAGAGAGAGAGAGAGAGAGAGAGAGAGAGAGAGAGACAGAGACAGAGACAGAGACAGAGACAGAGACAGAGACAGAGACAGAGACAGAGACAGAGACAGAGACAGAGACAGAGACAGAGACAGAGACAGAGAGAGAGAGAGGGGGGGCAAGTACGGGCGCCCACGCTTATTGTAGGCTAGCCGTTGTGGTAGCGGCAATAACTTCAAAAATCTTAGTCAGCATAAACAGTAACGATTCTTTGAAGTCATTTTAATAAAGTTGACGTGCTGTGAGAAAACGGGAGCAACTGTTTTAATGCATCTTAAGAAAGTAATGTAAAGACTGGATCTGACATCGTAGTAATGTAAAGACTAGATCTGGCGTCGTTGTAATGTAAAGACTAGATCTGACATCGTTGTAATGTAAAGACTGTATCTGTCATCATTGTATTGTAGAGGAGTGTTTATTATTCCTCCTAAGTGGTGCGTTTCAATCGGCGCGAGCTACCTTGACATCGAGAATTCGAGATATCAACTCAACT
>OX457048.1:14116268-14118768 GCA_949752735.1 Lumbricus terrestris | reverse complement strand
TTCTTCCGATAAGTCGTAAACCCTTAAGTCGAAGACGTTTGGCTTGGAACTTTGCTGCTTTAATCAGCAACGCCACAGTGCAAAAAGAAAAAAGCCTTCCTCTCTCTTTCATTTCTTTCCACTTCATTACATTTTCATACCATTCCCATCCCTTATATTTAATCCAATTACATCCCTTTCTCATCTCTTTTTCCTCGCCTTCCCTTCCTTCCATTCTATTACTTTCCATTCGATTCCTCTTCCCTTCCCTTCCCTTCCCTTCCCTTCCCTTCCCTTCCCTTCCCTTCCCTTCCCTTCCCTTCCCTTCCCTTCCCTTCCCTTCCCTTCCCTTCCCTTCCCTCCCATTCCCTTCCCTTCTCTTTTCGACTCTTTCTCTCTGCCTCATAGCGTGCAGGCAATTGCTGTGCCCCCGATTTCGCCAAACTGCCACTATCGACATTTTCTGTCGGTGACATCTTCACCTCTGCCCGCCGGGATGTGGCATCCATCCATCCCTACTGGAGCAGCTCTCCAGGTTTCCAGGTCGCTGCTGTTTGCACCCCACCCCCACCAGCCAGTGTTTACTTAAAGTATCTCAGGGGGAAGTCTCCCCAGAAACGACATTTCTCCACATAAAAATTGAACAGCTGCATGCCTTTCGCGTGTAAAGTATACTGAGTCATCTACAGCTGGTAGAATTAACACATAATAATTATTATAGGGTAAAATAGGACGATATACTAAAAAAAGGTCATCAGAAAAAAGATGATGAGGCAAAAAGACTTTCCACTGGTCAGTGTCTCAGTGATTGGCCGTCCTCAGTCCTCACCCTCCCCAGAAACCTCAATCCCTCCTCCAAAGAACACCCGCGAGAGGACTAGATTAAACACTGCCCTCCAGCCACCGCACCAACAAAAGCATCCACCAGGAGCGCCACGAGAAGCCCCATCTGCAACCCCACAAGCAGTCCTACCTGCAACCTCCAGCTGCAACCCCACCAACAAAATCCCCTACCAGCAGCCCCACGAGCAACCCCCACTTGAAACCCCCACCAGCCCCACCTGCAGCCTCCACCAGCAGCCCCCACCAGCAGTCCCCATCTGGAACCCCCATCTCTGCAGCCCCCACCAGCAGTCCCCATCTGGAACCCCATCTCTGCAGCCCCCATCTGCAGCCCCCATCTGCAACCCCCCATCTCTGCAGCCCCCATATGCAGCCCCTCCAGCAACCTCCACCAGCAGCTCCCACGGGAAGCCCCACCATCAGCCCCATATGCGGCTCCCATCTGCAGCCCCTCCAGCAGCCCTCAGCTGCAACCCCACGACCAGCCCCCACGACCAGCCCCCACCAGCAGCCCCCACCAGCAGCCCCAACCAGCAACCTCCACCAGCAGCCCCCACGGGAAGCCCCACCTGCAGCCCCCAGCCCGCAGCCGCCTCAGTCGTTCACGTGTTCGTCTGTTTACGCCAGTCAAAAAAACCGTTGACTTGTTTTTCTCGATGCGATGTTGCCATTGCAGACACGGCCACTTAGAAACATTTGTTCGAACGACGTCGGCTGCCACAGCATCAGACAACTGCGTCTGCTCTGATTTCAATCTGTGGCCATTACTTTCCTGCTGATGTTTTTGACACCTCTTTTTAGGTGCTTGTTGTTCTAATAAATAGCTCGTTATGGCACTTAACTGTGCTAGAGTCAAAAACATTTCCACCTATCTCAATATTAGTTTGTGTCTGTTTATATTAAATATCGTTACATTCTGGGTACGACCCCCACTCTCGTTAAATACAACCAAGAATCAATACTGAAGAATAAATTATGAGGTGATGATGGGGGGTCCGGTAGCGCATTGGATAACACGCTGGCATAGAGAGCGAGAGGTAACGAGTTCGAGCCCCCGTAGTGCGGACATGCTATGTAGGCTGCTATTATCGCCGATTATTGCGGGCTGTCTGTTTTGTCAGTAGTTAAAGCCCTCAGCTGCAGCCCCACGACCAGCCTCCACCAGCAGCCCCCACCAGCAGTCCCCACCAGCAGTCCCCACCAGCAGTCCCAGCCCCAGCCCGCAGCCACCTCACACCTTGACAGACACCCCTTTTAAGCAATTTTTTTTCAATCATAAGCCGACGCTATGTATCACATTATCAACTTTATGACCGCATACATCTCTTTGAAGACACAGTGATTACTCATCATGGCGTTTAAAAATTCAATAACAAAGAAATATTAAATAATAAAGAAAGCAAAGGTTCGCAGGACAGCCTTTGCACCACAGAAAGAATTTGGCCAGAGAAATAGCAAACGCGTCAGCTGCATTCTAACTCGATTGCATCTTGCGAGCCCAAAAAAGGCACTACATCAATTCAGCTAATCAGCAGTAAATGTCTTCATGCAATAGCATCAATACATTGACTGTACATGTATATGTCTTACTCGCATACTAACATTACATAATGTATATGTCTTACTCGCATACTCGCATACCAACATTACATAGCGTATATGTCTTACTCGCATACTC
>OX457048.1:14076268-14111268 GCA_949752735.1 Lumbricus terrestris | reverse complement strand
TCTCAGCTAGGATAGGTTGCAGGGGGAGACAGAAGAGCAGTGGACCAAGTGGGTCACCTTGTTGAGGACCAACCTGAGAGCTCAGAGAAAAAGTGCCATATTTGAGGTTTGAAGGTTCCGAGTAGGCCAGTGAGCAAAAAGGTCCCAGTTCAGGGATTATTGTGAAGACAGAGAGCAGCATCTGATCTCTGTAGAGGCTATTAAAGGCGTTTGAGAAGTCTAATTTTACGAGAATAGATTCATCGTCCATATTCTCCAAGAAACGCCTTGCGGCATGCGCCGCCGCCTCACAACCACCCGCCTCTCCCACTCCCACCTGCCTTGGGGTCAAATACGATGCCACTCTTGTGGTCGCATATGCGTTCGCGCATTTGGCCGCTAGTCTGCGCCAGTAATAGCCGATGACTATTGGGCGCAAACCTCCTGAGCTTTTGCGTAAAGCGAATAAGGTGCCCCCGAAAAAGGTGGCCCGGATTTGGGGAGGGCAAGTTCCAGTCAGAAGGAGGTTGATTAGAGCCGTGATGGCCGATAGCAACACGGGCCCCGATTCGGCCTGACCCGTCAACTCCAGTATATGCTGGGGACGGATACCATCAGGCCCCCCGAGGAGCCCGTCGGAAAAGTGCGAATGCGCGCGAGGACTTCCGCCTCCGTGACTTGGAGATGGTTTCCAGTCGGTGGAGTTGGCATTGGCGGGCGGTCAGTAGGTTGGGTAGGGTGTTTCAGGCGTAGTTCTTCTAAGGTGGACTCGCTGACTAGAACAGGCTTATCGTCCGAGCACAGGATCCTCGCCGCAGCTCTGATGTTGCCATCTTCGAGTTTTGCGGCAACCGCTGCAGCGATCGTTTGTGTTCGGTTAGGACCACCCCTCCCTCCCATGCATGGGCTCTCCTGCGGAGTGAAAAGTGCAGGGGTTTCGAGTGGCACCTTTGTGAAAAATTCATTAGTGCGAGCTTTGATTTTCGAAGTCATATTGTGTCGTCTGCCCCCTCTGGTTGGTTGGGTGAGGGTCAGGGCTCCAAGTGACAATAGCTGTTGCCAAAGGAGAGGAGAGTTTGGTTCCTTCAAGATTCGGTTTATAATAGAAGTCAGTAGTCCACAAAGTCCATGTCTGGCTGCTTTGGGAATGTGCTTGATTAATTTGGTTGTCAAGTAAGGATGAGGGATTAGTTCCGGTTTGGATGAGGAGTCTGGGTTCGCAGCAGCTGGTCCAGGAGTGTCCTGGTCGGTTCGATCCGGAGTCGGAGCAGGCTGCGGCGGCCCGCATGGTCCCACTGTGGGTGGTTTGTGGGATCCTGGACAAGGATTATCCCTCGGGCCGTGTTTGTGCACCATACCGTTCTTATGGTGCAATTTTCGTTCAGTGAAACAGACCCCGCAAAGCCCCTTAGATTTCGACAGGGCAAGCATGGGAGAGTGTGTGTCAGTTGAACCCTCCATGTTGACCTATTGTATATTAGAAACATCTAATTATCATCCAGCCCTGTGTATTGAATAAGTAGGCCACCAGACTGGGGGCGTGGCAGGCGAAGAATCGCCGTCTATGGTTGTCTCTGCCTTTAAACTATCGGACAAAAGAGTTTAACGATACAACCTGGGACGTAAGTGAGGCCTTTCGCTTAGTCCAATGTGACAAAAGTTTAATAAAACGACCGTAAAATCAATTTGGCGTCAAAAACATAGATCGCTTGAAAACAAAGCCGCCATCTTCGAGCAAGGCCATTCCAGACAATTATTATTATTATTATTATTATTATTATTATTATTATTATTATTATTATTATTATTATTATTATTATTATTATTATTATGACATTAGGGTAATCTCCATATTGATAATATTATAGCTCTAGAGTAGGCTATAGACACTGGACACCTTTTAATAACTGCATCAAATGCTATATATATCCTTATGCAACTGATCCGTTCAAATTATTATTTCCGAAAAAAGCTTGGTAAAAGTACGAACTATAGTTTCCGTGAACCCTAAAAATTGCAAGAAAACGTCTGATGATAATTTTCGGATGCCTTAGGTCTGGCAAAGAACATGCTAATATTGACGCCCCGTGCTTCCTATATAAGATCGTCCTGTTTAACCGGAACGGACTCGTGACCCTTGAAGCTAGTGCACCGCTATGTCAAATAAGGGCGATGGGATGGAGGTGAGTCTCATTATAACTGGAGTGGATCAGCAGGTGCCTGCTGCGTTCCACCTAGAACCGTGCACCACCTGTGAACGACTTGTAAGTCGTCGCTTTTACCATGGAGTCAGTCGACATAGTCAGACGAAGGGAGACAGAGGAACGGTGTTAGCGAGCAGACAGGCACAGGAAGGAACTGTCTGTCTACCTGTCTGCCTTCCGCAAACAGGAAGGCAGACAGGAAGGCAGGTCATGGGTAAGTATAGGCATACAGGTAGGCAGTTATATTATACAGGTTGGCAAACAGGTAGGTAGAACAGGTTGACAGGTTGGTTGGTAGATAAACAGGTATTTATAGACAGACACATTTAGGCATGCAGTCATACGGGCATGCAGGTAATGAGTAAGAAGGCATCCAGCATGATCCAGGTAGGCAACAGGATGGGTCGGCAATCAGGTAGGTAGGCAGATAGGTGGATAGGAAGATAGGCAGACAGACAGACAGGTAGACAGGCAGATAGGTGGGTAGGAAGATAGGTAGGCAGACAGATAGGTATAGGCAGGCAGATAGGTAGGCAGTCAAATAGGTACAGGCAGGCAGATAGGTAGGTAGAAAAACACATAGGCACTTTTTTTATATATAAACTATATAAAGTATATATATATATATAAGCAGATAGGCAGACTGGTAGACAGGCAAGTATGTCAATAAATAATAACTTATATAGCACATAGTAGTGAAGTTGATTGGCGGACGGAAAGGTTAGAAAACGAAGACATTAATGTCACGGATTAAAATGTGACTCATTGTGACTGCGTGAACGATCATGGACGGCGTCCATGCACTCATTTTCAAATCTCAGCACCGTCCTACCATATTTTAGACCAGCAGAGCCTGGAAAGGTTATGGGCGTCTAAGCACTTCATTTTTACATTTCAAGCACTGCGTGTGCCTGGCTTGAGAACACGTGACTTCGTTTACTCAGTCGAGATCTCGTGTACGATTTAAATGAACGAGACTTCGCCGAGCGTGTAATAAAATCCGCTGTTCGATTAGCCTCCCCAGACGCCATATATACGACTGAGAGGGGCTGTTCCGTAAGTTTTTCCATCCGCGATCATTGCCTTCGTCTTTTCTTCCATCTTTCCATTATTCCGTTTTTACATTCTTTATTCCTTCCATCTTTCCCATCTTTCCTTCCTTCCATCAAATCATCCATCCACCCATGCACCCACCCACCGGCCCATCCATCCATCCATCCATCAGTCCACTCAACCATCCATCCATCAGTTCACCCAATCATCCATCCATCAATCCACCAAACCATCCATCCATCAATTCACCCATCCACCCAACCATCCATCCATCCTTCATTTCTTTCTTCCTTCGTTCCATCCATCCGTCGTTCCATCCTCCCTTCTCTCCGTGTCTGTGCTAAGTGTTTGCAAAACTGGAATCATGAAAGAAAAACAAACGGAAGCAGATGGAAAACGCCGCCAACCGAAGCCACCTGGAGGTCGCTGGAAGAACTAACTCCACGCATTCCATCCCCTCACTCTCCACTTCAATGCCCTCCTCCCTTAGCTCCCGCTCCTCTTCCAAATCCTATCCTCTACCTCTTCTCTCTCTCTCTCTCTCTCTCTCTCTCTCTCTCTCTCTCTCTCTCTCTCTCTCTCTCTCTCTCTCTCTCTTCTCCTTTCTCAACCTTCGCCTTCTACTTTTCCTCCTCCTCCTCCTTCTTTCCACCTCACCTTCCTCCACGTTTTCTTCCTTCTCCTGTCGCTCCTCCTCTCCTCCGCATTCTTTTCGTCCGCCTCTATTTCCTCCTCATACTTCACCTCCTCTTCCTTTTTGCCCACTCCTTTATTTATTCCTCTTCTTTTTCCACCTCCTCCTTTCGCCTAACCTCCTCTTCTAAGAGTTCGTTTTTGAGTCTCCAACTACTCTCATAATCCTCTTCCTAGCAATGCTCCTCATTTCCACCACAGTTCTACCTTCCTCTTTTGCATCGACTGATTTTCTCCTCATCCTCTTTCTCTTTGATCATTATCCTCTCCCCTTCTCCTTCTCCTCCTCTTCCTTCTCCTCCTGTATCTCCTTTTGGTTTGATTCTTCCTCGGTTAATACTCTTCCATATCTCACTCTCTTGTTTTATGCTCCTCCTATTCATCATCATCATCATCATCATCATCATCATCATCATCATCATCATCATCATCATCATCATCATCATCGTCGTCGTCGTCGTCGTCGTCATCGTCACCATCGCCATCGCCATCACCATCATCATCATCATCATCATCATCATCATCATCACCATCACCATCATCATCATCATCATCATCATCATCCCTTGACTCATCTTCCTCTAACGCCATGGAAAGAATCGCAAATTTTCGGCTAAGAAAGATGAGCAGAGAGGAGATTTATATGACAGCAGATAGCAAAACGGAAAAGAATTTAAAGACGAGGGAAGATGATTAGCAGGAATGGAAGCAGGTATTTGAAGAGGAGGAAGAGAGAGAAAGGTCACGTAGACCTAAGACTGGACTGGGAGTAAGGAGGAGGTAAGGCTGCAAGTGACGGCGAGATAAAAATGAGGTACCGGTGAGGAGTGAGAGAAACGTAGGAAAGGAGAAACAGGCATGAGAAAAATAGATAGGCAGATGGATAGCTATTATAGTAGGTAGGTATATGTGGGTGGGTTGGATGGATGGATGTATAGATGGATGGATGGGTGGGTCGGTCGGTAGGTATGTATGCATGTATGTATGTGTGCAGGTAGGTATGTATGTATGCATGTAGGCAGGCAGGTACATGTAGGTACTAGGTAGGTAGATAGATAGGTTGGTTGGTAGGTAGGTAGGTAGGTATTCATGTAGATAGGCAGGTAGGTATGTAGGTAGGTAGTTAGTTGCGTAGGTAGCTATAGGCAGACAGACAGACAGACAGACATACAGATAGACAGATAGACCATTAAGTAGACAGATATATACTGCAGATATATAGATAGACAGATAGAGATAGAGACACAGACACAGGAGAGGACGGGGAGGAAGAAAACGTAGAAAAGAGGATTCAGGAAAGGAATGCAGGAGGGTACAGAAGGTGAGGAGGAGGAGAGGTGCTGGAAGAGGAGGAGGAGGAAGAGGAGGAGGAGGAGGAGGAGAGGAAGAGGAGGCGGATGGCCAACCAGTGTTTGGTTATCCCCTCCCACCATGCCCCCCCCCCCCGGCGATAAACACCTTTTGCCGTCGTCAGCTTAAAGGCCATGTTTACAAGGTACTTAGGACTTAGTCAACAAATTGCAATGTGCGTAAACCAAACATCAAGAACATAACTATATATATATATATATATATATATATATATATATATATATATATATATATATATATATATATATATATATGGTTATATACATATATATCCAAACGTAGATTTATATATTATATATATTTTATTTATATGTACATGTGTGTTCAGCTGTATACCTTCTTAAATATACCTGACCTTAGTATATATATGAACCATAAATATGCCAATTACCTTGGACTGGATTTATCCGTCCCGCCTTGCCACATCTTTACATACCCGTATACCCATGCCATATAACTTGCCATCGTCATAAATTGCCATAGCATTTCATACCAGCTGAGAAATATCATGTCATATAGCATTTCGCGTAACCTGTTATACCCTACCGTTGCAAATCAATCCACTTATTAGCTCCTCATATCGTAAAATGCAACACCATGCCAAAGAAAACATACCATATCAAATCACACCATACCATAAGTTCATAACCATACCATATCATGCAACGTCTTGCCATATCGAACCGTGCAATCCGTAATCATACCATTATACGGTTTATACCTATACAATACAGCATCATACCACACCATGGGAAATAATATCATACCATGCATACGATGATAGTATACGACATCATACAGACATCATCTGTTCTGTTCTCAGCCATCCTCGTTTCGAGGTTCGGCCGCATAATGAACAATATTCATCCAGCGTCTCCTGTCTTCCTCAAGTCTTATCATTTCATCCATTTCCAATCCCGTCCAGTCCTTTATGTTCTCCAACCAGTTTGTTCTCGGTCTTCCTCTTTTCCGATTTCCCGGCATTGTGCCCTGCATGATGTCTTTCTCCAAGCATATTCTCTCGCTTCTCATGATGTGTCCGAAGTAAATAAGTTTTCTTTCCTTTACCGTCCTCAGAAGACTCCTCTCCACTCCTGCCTCCTCCAGCACCCACTCATTCCTCCGCATTTCCGTCCATGATAATATATGAATTATGACAAGATATGTTCATGATTAATCTCAGACACTTCATCTCTATTCTTCTTTCCCTCCTCCTTCCTCAGTGTCCAGCTTTCACAGCCATATATAGCCACCGGCCACACCAGTGCTCTCCATAACTTTATCTTTGTTATGTTTGTTATGTCATGGCTGTTCCATATCTTCTAAAAAGATATGGAAGAACAGACATCATACCATAACAAATATACAATACCATAAACCATATCATTATCATAGTGTGCTACATCAAACTACTCTATTATCGTATCGTACCGTATACACCACGCCACATTGTACCCTACCACATGCCACATCACAACCTATACCATACAAAATCATACCACACCATATCAATTCATCTTAATATAGCGTCCCATACACCATAGTATACGTCGTGTACTATGTCATACAATGCCATGCCATACTAAATCATATCACACTATAACGTTCCAGATTATATCGTACCATGATACCTAAAGCCTAGTCCACAAATATCTATTGGGAGATAGAAATCTCTGTCTATCTGTCTGTCTGTCTGTCTCTCTCTCTGCTTGTTACTGTCTGTCTCCCTTTTTTGTCTATATCTGTCTCCCTCTCTCTGTCTATCTGTCTGTCACCCTCTGTCTGTCACCCTCTCTCTGTCTGTCTATCTGTCTCTGTCTGCTTCCTCTCTCTGTCTCTATCTATCTATCTGTCTATCTGTCTGCCTGTCTGTCTGCCTGCCTCCTCTCTCTGTCTCTATCTGTCTGTCTGTCGCTCGCTCTCTCTGTCTGTCTCTGCCTCTGTCTCTGCCTCTGCCTCTGCCTCTGCCTCTGCCTCTGCCTCTGCCTCTGCCTCTGCCTCTGCCTCTGCCTCTGCCTCTACCTCTGCCTCTCTCTCTCTCTCTCTCTCTCTCCTCTCTCTCTCTCTCTCTCTCTCTCTCTCTCTCTCTCTCTCTCTCTCTCTCTCTCTCTCTCTCCCTCTCTCCGTCTCTCACCTTCCCTGTGGCAATGCCGATATCGACCTCGCAATTTACAAAACACTTGGCAAGATATGGCGAGCACCTGCCGAGTCTCGTCCCAATCGGCGTGAAATGGAAAAAACAAGTGGTTGGCGCCAAACGGCGGGTCACGTGACTGTACGGACCGAATCGTCCGACGTATAATAACGAAAACATGGCAACGAAAACAGATCTGATGACGGTTGTATCCATTTACACTGCAAACCAACTTACCCGATTACAATCGTACGTTTTCACACGCACACAAACACACACACACGCACACATACACACTCTAAATTAAACACATACACGGTGATACACCCATAGACGCATGCGTACAAACATACACGCGTACATATTATACACCCACAGACACACAGACACGCATGCATAGCTAGGCACACATACATACACACATACATACGTACATACACAATATACCCACAGACACACATACATGCACAGTTGCACACATACATACATGTACACACATAAACACAGCTACGCACCCATACCCACATACACACATACATACATGCATGCTGCACACCTGCACACACATACGCATACACCCACATACACACATACACAAACACATGGATACACACATATACACACATACACAAACACACATACACATCAACAAACGAACCAGATAGCACACGAATGCGCATCGATGAGAGCATGCACATCTGACCGCATGCACAATATATATGCACACAAATGATCACACCAATACACACATGAAGACACACACGCACGCACATACATACACCCACACACGCACGCACATACATACACCCACACGGACGCACGCATAAACAAACGGATATATCTGCGGACACAAGGTCGCAGGTGATGCTATTAACAGATGGTATATCCGTGTGGTGATATATATATATATATATATATATATATATATATTAGGGTGTGTCTAAATATTAAAGTCTCGAATTAAACATCGACCAAGTTGGTTTTCTGTTCCATCATGATAGTAATTATTATCTGCCAAATTATGTGAAAATCGAAATAAATTTAGGACTTGCGCAAAGCCCTTTAAGATTTGTGACTTTGTCATCAATGTGATTCATTGTTATTTTCAGAGATCCAAACAATTTTAGAACCTTGAACATTAGATATATGTCATAATCAAAGGAAATACTGTCAGTTATTCGTCATAATTTATTCCCTTTAGTGCTTTCGGGAATTTATCTCGATGGTACTCAACCATTTGCAGAACAAATTGTTTCTCTTCCTCATTTCTTACCAGCGCTTCATTGAAGGTCTGCATAAGAGCCACTCCTTTCTCTGCCAAATCATTCGTCACTCTTAGGGCAGATATGATGTCTTTTGCCTCATTGTATGATTGCTCTGACTCCCACTGTTGCGGATCTCGTTCAAGAAAAGAGTCATCCAATCCGAGGATCCTGAATATTTTTGAGGTTGAAGTGGAGACGAAATCGGGCAGTGCTTTTGTAAGTGGATCATGTATCGGAGGAATCCTCTTTGGAGGATCATCAGATCCCTGATTGTTCTGCATGTTGTAGACCATGCGCTGCTTCTCATTGACGGTGACTGAATCATCAAAAAGGCTGAGGCCAACCAGGGTCTCTGATAAATACCAAAGGTGTCGCGAAAATGCTGTTGAGGCGACCTGTGAGACTTCCTTGTCTTGATAAGTGTGGATTGCCTTCAAGAATTCAAGATCGTTCCTTGGGGCCTCTTTAGGTGAGACACATGTGAACCAGTACTTCACATAAATTGTTGTCACAAAAAGGGACACTCGAACTAAATGATTCCACACCTTTTGAGAGTAGGATGTTCGTGATGCCCTCTCTGAGCTCTGACGTTGTTGAATGGGATATTGATCTCTGAAAAGCCACATTTTGATAGCATAGATCGCACGTGCCATCCAGCGTGCTCTATGAACTGCCCCTGGGTACCTGAACTTTATTCCTTTTGGCGGAATTCCTCCTAAGAAAATTACTGTCAGCTCAAGTAGCTCTTTGTAGTCATCTCTGTAATGATCAGTACTCAGTTGCTGCAATGCGAAGCTGATGACATTATCTCGAATTTCTGTGATATGCTGTACTGCATCTTTATCCTCCATTGCTGTGCGATACTTGGTCTGATCGATTTGTGGCCAGAAGTCTCGGAAATGAACAAAGAGTTCCAATTTTGGAGACCTTGCAGAATCATGCAGTGAAAACACCTTTTCCAGAACAATTTCAGAAATATGATGTCGGCAAGCAAGGTTCAATAGGTCCTTTCCTAATTCTGTTTCCAGCCTGATGCATACGCCGCCCTTGCAACCCGTGTTGCTCGCTGTTGTATCGAAACACATGGCCACGATTCTGTCTTCCAATCCCCAACGTCTGATCTCGACCAAACACGCATCTGACATGACGGCAGCTGTACCAGATTGGAGTTTGGGGATGGCCAATAGCTTGGTCACCTCCTTACCAGATACCATTATCGGAAGGCGATCAACACACCCTCGTCCTGTTCCTGTAGCATCTGGCATGATCTTGCCATCCCAGTGAATAGTAAGAGGAACTTTCGGATCGAAAGATTCATGAATCTCTGCTGCTAGGGCTGCACGGCTATCCTTCCTTGCTCGATGAATCGCAGAAGGACTGATAATCAGCTCGCCAGCTGGTGCTGCACAAAGATTGGATACAGCGAGAGCAGTCAAAATGTGAGAGGCCTTCCTGCTGCTGGTTTTGGTACGATCTAGAGCAGCAGCAACATCACGAGTAACGACAGAGATTGTCCCCCTTCGCCGTTTTGGTGGCCAAGCAGACGTCGAAGGTTCTGGTTCTTTTTCTGAGCTACTGGATGACGCCTCTTCTTCGGATGACTTTTCCAACACAGAAACTTCTGTCGCTGCAGCAGCTGTGCTAGCACGATAGCGTTCCATACGCTCTGCAAGTGCTGCTGATCTTGCTGCCACTCTCGTTTCTTGCTTTGAAAGTTTGACATCAATACCTGCCATTGAACCACGTCGTCCTCTCTCACGCTGTGCTTTCAAAAACTGTCGATCCTCTTCTATCTTGATTATTGTCATGGCATCACTGTGGGCAATATCAAACAGATCCTCCAGGGAATCCTTGAAAGCCTCACGCTTGCCATCTTCGGTTTCTGACGTCCTAGAAATACTTTTCTTAAGGTTTTGCCATTCCTTATGGAGATGTCGTAGCCGATCCCAAACGTGATTCCTAGCCTTCGTTGGAATGCGGGCTCTTTCCCAAATTGGGAGTACCATAGCTGCCGTTTCTTTTACGCTATCATCCAGACTCTGATTTCTTAGTGTATGGAAATTAAAAAGCACCTTCAGAACCTGTCCTCGTGTAGGTAATTTCGCATAACTGAAATGATCTTCCGTACTGCCTATCAACCAGATTTCAGCCTTTTTTCTAGTAGATTTAGCCATCCCAAGTGCGATATGATATATTAATTAAAACAAACACTGTCCGCCATTTGCAGCACGACACCCATGACATAAGCAAAAGATAAGCTGTCATTGTCACGAATATTGATTAGTTGGGAAGCGGCCATTCAGAAGGGGTCAAAGGCTGGCAAGAATGGGAATCATGAAAATATTGCCTATAATCCAACCTGGTTCCTAACTTTGGTCGCTTTGCGCAAGTCCTAAATGTTGAGCTATTAAGATATAATTTTGGATATGGAGGTTATTCATGATCTGTCACGATAATCTGACTTGGTCGTTAAAAAATATTCGAGTTTAAGATTTCACA
This sequence comes from Lumbricus terrestris, assembly GCA_949752735.1. Lineage (NCBI taxonomy): Eukaryota > Metazoa > Annelida > Clitellata > Crassiclitellata > Lumbricidae > Lumbricus > Lumbricus terrestris. The sequence continues at coordinate 14,100,070 of OX457048.1, read as the reverse complement.
TGTACCTTAAAAGCACCCTAATATATATATATATATATATATTTCCATCCTTATAGAATTCAGTCGAGACGAGTTCACTGGGTACTTGCGCTAAATAAACAATAGATGCAGGTCTAGTTCGTTCACGTCTGTGATGATGATGTAACCGATGGGAGGTGCATGGGCCTTAAACTCGGTCAAAGATTGACTATAGCTATCAAGGACAGATTATAATTCTCATAAGCAGACTGCAGATTAGAATGCGTTTGAACTGTGCAGCATAGAAGAATATAAAAAGCATGTAAAAAAACCATGGAAACAAAATAATAAACGTAAAAACGTCGTTTTTTCGAAAAAACAAAAAACGAAAAAAACAGCAACAAAACGGAAATGAAAAGTAATTTTACTTTTTTCATCTTAAACTGCATTTTTAACTCAAAAACCTTGTTTATTCAATTTTTCCTTAATTCTTCAATTTACACAATTTTATTAGTGGATCAAAATTCATTATAGCCTAAGTGACATTAATCTACAACAGATATGTTTCTTGTAACTGGTTTAATTAGAAACAAAATCTATAAAAATTATAAAAACAAAAAACGTTTTTAACAACTATGATAAAGAGTATGCACCAATCTCCTCAAATTAGGATTAATTCTACCGACCCATTCATCGAAATTTACGTTGACATTACATTGTACTTGCATGAGAAGCCAAAGTCTCGAGATTGGGCGAACTGAAAGCCAAGCAGGATTTACGTTTATGAAACTGTCTTAAAGCGCTCTCATTTGGATCTGCTAAGTCTACACCTAAATTAATCCATAGAGCGCATTTATGAGGTTGGTCTATCCTTAATAGTGAATTTCTCATTTTAAAGGAGTGTCGCTAAATATATTGAAACCGGATCGAAGTTCGATTGATCGGAAGTGAGGCCACAGAGATGGAACGGGTGATGAAGGTGGTGATCGACTATAGGAAAGAAGTTTATATAATTATACTATAGGAATAAAAAAAGGAGTTACTGAGATCTGCCTTGGGGAGGAACAAGTCAGATTCATCGTCATCATTGGCGTCATCATCATCATCATCATCATCATCATCATCATCATCATCAACATCAACATCATCATCATCATCATCATCATTATCATCATCATCATCATCATCATCATCATCATCATCATCATCATCATCATCATCATCAACATCATCATCATCATCATCATCATCATCATCAACATCATCATCATCATCATCATCATCATCATCATCATCAACATCATCATCATCATCATCATCATCATCAACAACAACAACATCATCATCATCATCATCATCATCATCAACATCATCATCATCATCATCATCATCATCATCATCATCATCATCATCATCAACATCAACAACAACAACATCATCAACATCATCATCATCATCATCATCAATTCATCATCATCGTCGTCGTCGTCGTGATTGTGGAATACGCATGTGTTTACCCGTGTCATCTAACGACCAGACATCAATCACTTGTGAGTGAGGTACTTGATCTCAAGATCCCAGCACAGAGTCCATCTCACAAGATGAGAATCAAAATCCATATTCTAGCCAATCCGTTAGCCGCGTAAGAGGAAAAGCAATTAGGTTATTAAGGGTTGAAACCTTCATCCCTCTACAAAAACAAGATACATAGGCCTATGTCTGTCGAAGAGGTTTACATTTTCGTTCACATTAAACCCACAGAAAATAATCATGCCGGTGGCATAGCCTAATTATACTCGAATGATGATCGAATCCCAAGCCGTATAGCATCGTAATATTATTATTTAAAACATGTTTTAGTCGTTTTTTCATCGCTCATCGAACTTCTAATTCTACTGTATCGCAGTTCCGTTATTCATCCAACTTTTGCTTCAACTAAAAATATTTTGATCGTTCATCCAGCCTCTAGTTTTACGGTTGCAATTTAGCATAAAACAATGATTTCGTCGCTCATCAAACTTATACTTCTGTTAATTAATATGCCCATCCATCTTCTAATGACACTGCAACACGTCAGCAGTAATATCAAGTTTTCATCGTTCATCCAACTCCCAGTTTACGGAAATAAAATATCTCTGAAGTGCTATACGGCTTGGGATTCGGGTATATGCCACCCGGTGAAGCTCCGATATTTTCCATAATGGTCTTCCTGAATCTTTCCAGGGTAAACAGAACTTCCAATTATTAAAGGCTTAAGTATCCTAGTAGATATATATCCGAATAGGAGCTTTGAAAAGCAAACCTACATGTACATTTCCTCTGTTTAGACCTAATTCTCTCAACGTGTTCGGTTATAGTTAGAATCGCGTTACAGCACATGATTAGTCCTACATAGGAAACATTATACACTGTGTCCGGATAAAAAGTAGCCCCCACAAAAAAGTGTAATAACTCGGTCAAAACTCTTAGGATTTGTCTGAAATTTTAAACACAGCAACAGTGACCATATTTACACGAGATCCTAAAGCCGATTAGAAATATTCGTGAGTTTGTCAAAGTTATGAGCGTTTAAAATGCAGCACCAAAAAATTGAACTTTCCAACATGGAAAACCTGAAAGGAAGTGAAATTCAGCTTCAGACAAATCCTAAGAGTTTTGACCGAATTATTACACTTTTTGTGGGGGCTACTTTTTATCCGGACACAGTGTAGTCTCGTAGAACAAGTCTAACGCCACGTGTAGACGTCTGTCTTTGCTGTTGTCGGCATGCAATCAGCAATCTTCAGATATCTGAACGAATGCTTGAATGGTATAAGCTTACGTATAGAGTCTATAGACCGATACATAAGATGGCGTGACCCCCGAAACAAGCGGGTATACCGATTGTGAAGGATCTCACTCGATCAATTCGTTGTAAACTATAGACATGCCAAAGGTGGAGGGTACACCGTATAATGTACAATTGTACATGTATGCATAGCAAAACGTGTAAATGTAATCTTCAATACAGAAAGCCCTTATAGGACCTATAAACAGGGGTGTATTCTTAAATTTTGAGGTGAGTACACACTGCCACTGAAAAATCGACTTTTTGTGTCAAAAAATTTCTCACGACCTTTTTTAGTCATCGAAATTTCTGACGGCATTTTTTAGTCGGATAGTTTTGAATGATTTTTCGGCGATTTTTCCTCCGTATTCCCATCAAGTGTTTTTGAGAGGTGAATAACACGGAGTATAGGCCTGCGCTGTATGCATGTATACCCGCGTGTGCCCTCGTTTTCAGAGGTGAGTAAACGCTTTCATTTTCCCCCGTAGGTGAGTATACACTGTATAATTGTATAGTAGGCTACTCGCGTTTATACCCTCTAGAGTACAGCCCTGCCTATAAAGGCCTATATGTCCCTTCCTTCTTTAAAAACCTAAAATCTTCAATTGCTAATTCTCCCATCCTAGAAAGCTTGAATTTTATACCCAAACAAATGCGTATAGATCCTCTCTATATAATTAGGCCGGATTCTCTCGACCCATTCATCGAAATTTACATTAGCATTACATTACGTTCGCCCGCAAAGCCAGAGTCTCGCAACTCTGAAGGTTTGAAGCCGCGCAGGATTTTACGAGTTCGAGACGGTGACACAAAACGTAGTATCCCCCCTGAAAGCTATCCGGGGGATGAATTAATCTATCCCCCCGGATGGAATTAAACGGTCTATACTATCCGGGGGGATAAACTATTATATCCTCATTTTTGAAAAATGCGCATAATAAAAAAATTTATGCTGTAATCAAAATTTAAAGTGACTAATTGTTTTAAGTGCCCTAAGCAATGCTCAGATAAAGGCAACTCGAATTTATTTAGTGACTCTGAGTGTTTTTAAGTGTTTTAAATGTTTTAAGTGCTCTAAAAGCAGGGCAAAACAAATTATCTAGCAGGAATAAACATACCTGTTATTGTCATTGTTCAAAACAAAGCAGATGAAAATTAATTTGCAAAAATAAATACACGCGGAAGAGATTTTTTCGACTTTTTTAATTTGGGGGGATACAATTAATACGGGGGATACTCTATTTCGTGACAACGGCAGACGTTAGTCTGACCTTTCACGCTGCCGACCTATGGCACGAGAAGGAGGAGGACGGCTGTGGGCCTAGCAGACTGAAAGGCTCCAGAGTCAGCGAGCCTCAGTGCTGCTGCTGCTGTGGGCCACAGGGATGCAATCTGGATCAGTGGGCTCTTCTTTGATCCATGTACTTGGAGAGGGAATAATTTGGAGCTAATTGACTGCCTTGTCTGTCTGTCTATCTCTGTGTGTCGGTCTGCCTGTCTGGATCTCTGTCTCCGTCTCTAGAATAATTAGTTGGAGGTAACTGACTACCAAGGGTGCTTGTCTATCTCTGTGTGTCGGTCTGCCTGTCTGGATCTCTGTCTCCGTCTCTAGAATAATTATTTTGAGGTAACTGACTACCAAGGGTGCTTGTCTATCGCTATATATGTCTATCTATCGGTCTGTCTATGTGTCAGTCTGTCTGTCTGCCTATCTATCTTTCTGTCTGTCTGTCTGTCTGTTCTGTCTGCCTACCTGTCTGTCTATTCTGCCTGCCTGTCTGTCTGCCTGTTTATGTCTGTTTGTCTGTCTGTCTGTCTATCTGTCTGTCTGTCTGTTCTGTCTGCCTGCCTACCTGCCTGTCTATTCTGTCTGCCTGCCTGCCTGTCTGTCTGTCTGTTTATCTGTCTGTCTATCTGTATGTCTGTCTGTCTATCTGGCTGTCTGGCTGTCTGTCTGTCTATTTGTCTGTTTGTCTATCTGTCTGTCTGTCTACCTGTCTGTCCGTCTGTCTATATGTCTGTCCGTCTCTAGAATAATTTGGAATTAGCAGACTGCCTAGAGTGCCTCTCTGTCTTTCTGCATGTATGCATGAATGCATGATATGTGGGTCTACGTCTGTCTGTCTGTCTGTCAATTTATCTGTTTGCAGAATAATTTTAGTCAACTGACTGCCTAAAGTTTATGCACCTATGTCTGTCTGCCTGTGTGTGTTTCTGTATGTGTGTCTGTGTGTCTGTATGTTTGCCTATCTGTATGTCTGTCTGTCTGTTTATCTGTCTGCAGAATAATTTTAGTCAACTGATTGCCTAAAGTTTGTGCACCCGTGTCTGTCTGCCTGTTTGTGTTTCTATATGTTTGTCTGTGTGCCTATATAGCCTATCGGTCTGTCTGTATGTATGTCTGTCTGTCTTGGCAGTTTTTTCACGCCCGATAAAACCTGACGTTTATCTCTTGCAGGAACTGAATTTTCAGTGAAAAACATGCGTGCCTGTCTGAACGTCCGTCTGCCTGTCGCTCTGTCTGTCCGCCAGTTTACGTCTAAGTATGCTTGTGTCTGCACATGTCTATCAATCGCATCTCTACCCCGTAGGCCTACTTTCCAGGTTCTCTTCGAATTACACCTGCCTCCATCATCAATATTCCTGAATTATTCTGTTGCTTTATTTTTGGCGTCTTCCAGTTTTCCTCTGCAGTCTAACTTGTTTTTCTAAATAGTCTGTCGCTTTCTCTATTCAATAGGCCTATCCAGTGTATCCACAGCATTTTCCATATCTAAACGCTCCATGTTGTTTTATATATTTCTCAAGCTTCTCGTTGGTGTTCTGTTTGAATTCGCTTGCCATCCATTTTCGATTTACCAGAGCTTATCGTTATTTATCTTTTTAAATCTAGTTTAGAAACCGTTTTGTCCGTCTGTATTATCTTTCTTTTTTAAGCTCTTTTCATTTTTTTTTTCAATCAGTTCCAAACATTTCCTTGTTCGTGTACCATCCGCTCTACCTCGCGTTTCCGAGTTGGAATCAACTGCTCCAGCGGCAGTCTCTTTTCGTGCACTTTGTCTGTCTGCCTGTCTGTCTATCTGTCTGTCTGCCTATCTGTCTATCTGCCTGACTGTCTGTATATCTGTCTGTCTGTCTATCTGTATGGTTGTATGTTCGACAACATATCTGCCTGTCTGTGTGCCTGCCTGCGTGTCTGTCTGTCTGTCTGTCTATCTCTAGAATAATTTGAAGTTTACTGACTACCTAGAGTGCCTTCTGTCTCTCTGTGTGCCAGTCAATCTCTCTGCATGTATGCATGCAAGTATGCATGTAAGTATGCATGTAAGTATGTACATGTATATAAGTATGTATGCAAATATGCATGTAAGTATATATGTAAGTATGTATGTAAGTATGTATGCAAGTATGTATGCAAGTATGTATATAAGTATGTTTGCAAGTATGCATGTAAGTATATATGTAAGTATGTATGTATGTAAGTATGTATGTAAGTATGCATGTAAGTATGCATGCAAGTATGCATGTAAGTATGTATGCAAGTATGTAAGTATGTATGTAAGTATGTATCTAAGTATGTATATAAGTATGTATGCAAGTATGCATGTATGTATGTAAGTATATATGTAAGTATACATGTAAGTATGCATGTAGGTATGTATTTAAGTATGTATGTCTATCTGTCTGCATAATAATTTGAAGTCCATTGATTTCCTGGAATGAATGTCTTTCTATATTTTTTAATCTCCCTGCCCTTCTGTCCGCCCGTCTGCCTGTCTCACTGCCTGTCTGCCTGTCTGCCTGTGTATGTGTTTACCTGTGTGTCCTTTTGCTGAGATGCTTGAAGTCGTACACCAGCAGCAGTAGCCGACCAGGTGAGCCGTCGCTCCCGTCTCAGGTAGAGGGAGAGAGGGGAGGGAAATAGGGAGATGTAAGGAGAGGGGAGGAGAAGGCGAGAGGGTCCAGAAGGAGGAGAGGGGGCCCCGTTGCGGTTGATTTACGACTGTCTGTTCGTCTGTTCGTCTGTAGCCTATGTCGACCTCATTCGAGAGTCGGAAAAAAGACTCGAAAAGAACATCGAAAGTTTCTCTTGCTCGTCATTTCCGCAAAACTATCTTATCTCACGGCTGTCTGTCTGTCTGTTTGTCTGCCTATCTGTCTGCCTGTCTTTCTGTCTGTTTCCTCGTTCTCTCCTACTCTTAAATTGCCTCATCGTTGCTTGACCTTACTAGCATGAAATTACCTCACTTAACTATTTTTCCTCGTATATTGTCTCACCAAAGTGTGTAATTAGTGTATACCTTCTCTCGTCTCTCCTTCAGCTATGCTACATTACCTGACATTCCCTTAATTCCCTCCCTCCCTCCCTCCCTCCCTTGCCTTGCAATACCTTACCTTGTCTAAATTCCCACCCCTTGCTTTAGCTAACCCCTTTTTCTCCGTCTTGTTATCTACCTCCGTCTTGTTATCTACCTTGTGGGCAAGTTCAAATGTTGGAATTAATCATCCTTGAGCTTTTTACAATACACTTAGTTGTCATCATCCAATCCATTGCAGCGTCATCTTCCGTCTTCTCTATGAACACAATCTCCAAGGCTTCCATACATATAGCCTACAGTCTTTTTAATAATCCACTTTTCTCCTGGTCCATGTCTCTGGATATATACACCACCACATTCCAAATCAGTTTCTTTATGATCCATTTCTCCAGACTCCTGTTTATTTTTCCCCTCTGTATTTATCTCCTCCTTGAGTGCACCTCCGTTTCCAAGTGCTATCCTTTTAATTTCCCTGTGGCATTTGGCATCTCTCATTATCGTGCTAACTATGTAGCAGTAGGCCTATAGGCCTATACCCATCACACCTGTTCGATTTGTTTTCCCACAATGTGTATTCTGACTGTTATTGTAGTTTCCTCTCCTGCAGACTTACTTATCTTTGTCGCTTTTATGTTTATTTTCATTCCGCATTAGGTTGGTATTGTGTTCAGTCTATCCATCCTTGTCTCCTGACATTTACCTGTTTGTCTGTCTGCCTGTCTGTCTGCCTGCCTGTCGCTATCTTTCTCTTTGTCTCGCGGGATCTGCCTGTCCTCCTGTAGCTGTATATATCTATCTTTTTATTTCTTCACCTGTCTATCTATCTGACTGTCTGTCCACCCATCCTTCCATTCGTCCATCCATCCATCCGCCCAGTCATCAATCCATCCATCCATCTGCATATTTATCTGTCTATTCACCCATCCATCCATCCACCCATCCATCCATCTCTTTCTTTCTCTCCTTCTCTCTTCAATTTCATACTTGAGCAAAGAAGAATGACGGCAAAGAATTCCGATTTCCTGTACTTTGATCATCGATCTGTCTATCTCCTTCTCCTTCTCCTTCTCCTTCTCCTTCTCCTTCTCCTTCTCCTTCTCCTTCTCCTTCTCCTTCTCCTTCTCCTTCTCCTTCTCCTTCTCCTTCTCCTCCTCCTCCTCCTCCTCCTCCTCCTCCTCCTCCTCCTCCTCCTCCTCCTCCTCCTCCTCCTCCTTCTCCTTCTCCTTCTCCTTCTCCTTCTCCTTCTCCTTCTCCTTCTCCTTCTCCTTCTCCTTCTCCTTCTCCTTCTCCTTCTCCTTCTCCTTCTCCTTCTCCTTCTCCTTCTCCTTCTCCTTCTCCTTCTCCTTCTCCTTCTCCTTCTCCTTCTCCTTCTCCTTCTCCTTCTCCTTCTCCTTCTCCTTCTCCTTCTCCTTCTCCTTCTCCTTCTCCTTCTCCTTCTCCTTCTCCTTCTCCTTCTCCTTCTCCTTCTCCTTCTCCTTCTCCTTCTCCTTCTCCTTCTCCTTCTTCTTCTTCTTCTTCTTCTTCTTCTTCTTCTTCTTCTTCTTCTTCTTCTTCTTCTTCTTCTTCTTCTTCTTCTTCTTCTTCTTCTTCTTCTTCATCGAAAAGGGTGCTCTCTCTCTCTTTTTACGCGGGCCATGCAGGTGTGATGCTCTCAAATTGCCTATAAAATTTTACATCAAGCGGTGGGGGTCGCGTCGAAATTCTATTTTCAAAGCGATTTCCGGATTTTCTACGTCAGCTTTCAGGTGATTGAGAACGAGGCTACGAAGAGATGAAGTCTCACTTCTCGTCTGTCTGTCTGTCTTGTCTGTCTGACTGTTTGTCTGTCTGTCTGACTGTCTGTCTGTCTGTCTTGTCTGTCTGACTGTTTGTCTGTCTGTCTTGTCTGTCTGACTGTTTGTCTGTCTGACTGTCTGTCTGTCTTGTGTTTCCTTTGATTCGCTTGTATATTGTATTGTGTATTGTATAGTTTATTGTTTTGTACTGCGCTGTTTTGTATTGGATTTTGCCGCATAGTCAGAGCCATTTTAAAATCGTCGTAGACCCTATATAATATAGGCAATCTTGGATTCATCGGTCTCATCTGCCAGCTCTACATTACGAACCGGGTTTTTGTAGCATGACGTTCAACACAAATTAATGTACAGTTCTAAGTGGATTTGTGCAGATGTAAAATCAGTTCTGCTAAAAACAGTAAGTAAGGACGTTGTCATCCGTTTGCGAATAATCTATACCATGGAGGATTGGAAGGGAAAGAAAAGGTTGTGCAGCTGTAAAAATTCCCTAAAAGAAGCCCTGCCGCATTCATGCATATTCGAATTCGAAAACGCATTCTTCATCGCATTCTTCATCGCATTCTTCACTACATTCTTCACTACATTCTTCATCGCATTCTTCATCGCATTCTTCATCGCATTCTTCACTTCAATCTTCATCGCATTCTTCATCGCATTCTAAATCGCATTCTAAAACGCATTCTTCATTGCATTTTTCGTCGCATTCTTCATCGCATTCTTCAAGGCATTCTTCGCTTCAATCTTCATCGCATTCTTCATCGCATTCTAAATCGCATTCTAAAACGCATTCTTCATTGCATTTTTCGTCGCATTCTTCATCGCATTCTTCAAGGCATTATTCTCCTTGAAGTTAATGAATTCGAACACTTCTGCCGTCTGCCAATAGGATAAGCCTACGTGTGCTGCAGGGCCTGGCAGCCGATTGCCCAGCACCGTATAGCACGCAAAGCCAACAACACCAAGGCTAATACTGCAGTGTGCAGGGACCTTCAGCAAAACATATACACTGTCGATTGCTGCTTGGTCATCAAACAGTAGCCCTTCATAAATGTACAAATGTATTTTATTACTGTGAGTTTATTAATTCCTCACGCCTTTCCAGTATCTTTAAAAGTTCACCGCTTCCTATATGTCTAAGCCTATCCGAGATTAACTTTGCTGCAGAGCTGTTTTTAGGGACTTTTAAAAACTGCACGTCCTCTTCTGTCCTTTCTCATCCTCCCTGGTAAATTACTCGAAATCTGAGGAAAATGACCTGTTTTCTACTAGTTTTAACTGCACGGAACGTGACGGAAGTGCTTCTACAACTGCACGAATCCATTTAGAACTGCACATTTTGTGTAGAACTGCACGTTAAAAAAAGCCCTGCTTTGTTGTGGTAGCTAATGGCTAGTTACAAGTATCTGCAGTTCTTTAACTTCGTTACGCAAAACAACGATAAGTTTCTCGAATTTTGTTCCTCAATATCCAGCTGCAGTAGCAAATAAATACAAATGCACCGACAACGACTAATATACGTGTAACACAGTTAAACACACAACTCTATGCGGGCGTAACCCTTTCACGCATTAATACGTTACAATCTGTCCTTAATGCTGCGGCTCGCCTGTTTGGCGGCATACCAAAGTTTGGGCATATTTCAAGTTTTATACGGGAAGAACTGCACTGGTTGCCTATGCTAAAACGTATTGAATCTAAGATTCTAATGTTCATGCGTAATTGCCTAGCAGGCCAAGCTTCGATCTATCTTATGAAACTTTGTGTACCTGTACTATCCATTCCAGGTCGTAGATTTCTTCGCTCTGCTACGCATGGTGACCTGGTTGTCCCTATGGCTCGATCCTCCACAGTGCTGCACAGAAGCTTTGCTATATGGTCGGTCTGTCTTTCTGGAACAAGTTACCTATTAGTCTCCGTAATGAACTTCTGTGTCTTTCTTTGCCCCTTTTCCGCAAGCGTTTCAAAACCATTCTCTTTGATTGTGCACGGTTTGGTTTCAGGTCGGGAGCGCCTCTGAGGGGTTCTCTTGAAGTGGCGCTATATAAATGTACGATTACAATTTCAATTCAATGTCACGACTAAATCGCCATCTTATATATATATATATATATAGCTTAACTCTTCCCTCTACACTCTTCGAACACCAGGCTTACATCTAACTAACACGACTAATCACACTAGGTTTCACCTCTCCTACAAAAACCTATACCCGTCCTATTATCGTATAGGCCTACTATACATCCCACCTGCAATCACTCAGTCCCTATCTCTCCGCCTCTCTATGTCTTTCTCTCTGTCTCTGTCTCTGTCTTTCTCTGTCTTTCTCTCGGTCTTTCTCGCTGTTTCTGTCTCTGTCTCTGTCTCTGTATCTGTCTCTATCTCTGTCTCTGTCTGTCTCTGTCTGTCTCTGTCTCTCTCTGTCTCTCTGTCTCTCTCTGTCTCTCTGTCTCTCTCTGTCTCTCTCTCTCTGTCTCTCTCTGTCTCTCTCTGTCTCTCTCTGTCTCTCTCTGTCTCTCTCTGTCTCTCTCTCTCTCTCTCTCTCTCTCTCGGCGCTTTCCCGCCTTAACTTAGCAGCACTAATGTACTAAGCATACAAATATGTCTGCGACGACTATCGTCGCACTCAATGATCGTTATGCAATTGCAATACAAAATCAGCTTACAATTACAATGACTGTCTGCATATAATCGCTTGTCAAACCCAGGATGTAAGTAAACAACGGATAAAATGGTGGTCGTCTTGGACACCTTATACACGTTTGGTCTCGGTTGTATAAATACAGCAAACGCGCTTAATTTTGCAATCATTTCAATGAGACAATAATTAGGTCGACGCATAATTATTGGCTCTTGTCAGTCACAAGATGGCGACAAACAATGTGAAAACTGCTTAATATTTGGCTGTGCCAGACCAAAGCTTTGTCAAATGATCATTTCCGTTGCGTTCTTAAAAGACGTACGCCTGAACTGAAACCTCGGCCACTGCCGTATATATATACTCAAGTGCACTGTGCCAGTCTGACGCATGGATTATTAAGGAGGGTGACGACGACGAGTATCTCTATAGTCTATATCATAATATGAAGCAGGTACGTCGTTAAGCAGGAACTACAGATGCAAATGGAAACATGTCTAATGAAATAATATTATATCTAATTAGAATATAAGCAACTGTTCCCTAGATCACTCTCTGACACATTCTATAAGCACTTAAAAACTGTTCTATTTGGCCGTGCTTGAGTCGGGAGCGCCTCTGAGTAGTTTACTTGAAGAAGCGCTATATAAATACTTGAATGAATGAATTAATTAATTGGACTTGGCAACCGCAAAGCGTCGCTAAACAGTGGATCATGCTGAGCAACATTATCCATATAGACACCTTTTACACGCATTTCGAGAATGCTATAAATAAGGCAAATGCGTTGAACCAACATTTAGTTCTTCTTACCCAACATACAGGATTGTACACTCGCGTCTTCCATTTACACGTTCAGTTTGCAAGGTGTACTTCAAAAGGCCCTTGGAGGCCAAAAGGTGTAACTAAACAACGGGACCATTGCTAAGTAACACTAACGTCGCCTATATCTACTTAAAACACTTCCTGATATTCAATAGTTTAATATGGTTTCTGCTCAGTGGTTTCGCCAAGACCTTAGTTAAGCTCTTGACACAATTTCTAAATTGGTTCTGGTAAAGGACTCGGTGCAGAAATTTATTTCGAGTATTTATATAGCGCCTCTTCAAGAAATCTACTCAGAGGCGCTCTCTGCGCTAACTAGCCGAAATGATGTTAAGTGTCATAACAACAAGAGAATTTCATCAATTAGCAAAATCTTGAGGAGCGCTATATAAACTGTCATGCTGAATGAATAACAAATAATGAATACCTGGACAGGAGAGTAATCCGCAGTCGTCTCTGTGCGCATGCGTCGATTCCACATCCGTTTCCGGTCTCGTTGACCTTCCGACGACGGCGGCGACCTCAGGGGACATGACCCTTCGCGGGGCTTCAGCGGCGGGTGAGACGGTCTTCGCCCTGCCCGCCATCAGTCTCTCGTGGAGCCTGCGCTTGACGAGCTCCGACGGTGAGAGACCGCCAGGGGGTGAGAGGGCGCCCCCGTCTGCAGAGGGGTGGCCTACGATCACCCGGCCCCCTGCTGCAGAGGGGTGGTCGTCGTGGCTGTTGCAGGGGTGAGAACAGCGACCCAGGTCGGTGGGGGAGGAGGAGGAGGATGGTGCGTAGGCCGACAGCAGCGAGTGGGTGGATAGCATGGCGAGTGATGATGACGGAGAGGAGACGAAGGTTGTGTACGTGTGCGTGTGTGTATATAATGCACGTGTGCGTTGTAGTACCTGTATAGTTGGAAACACATGGATGGTAGTAGCAGTTGAAGTAGCAGTAGAAGTATAGCATGCATGCATGCAGGTCAGTGATACTGATCATACTACTGATAGTGATCATCGTAATCATCATCGTCGTTGCAGTAATCATCATCATCGTCGTCGTCGTCATCGTTGTCGTCGTTGTCGTCGTTGTCGTCGTCGTCGTTGTCGTCGTCGTCGTCGTCGTCATCACCATCACCAGCATCAGCATCATCAGCATCAGCATAATCAGCATCAAGGCACTTTACAAATCGTCGTATCAGGATCGAGTCAACACCCTATTACTGCTACTGCTACTACTACTATGACTACTACTGCTACTACTAGTACTACTACTGCTACTACTACTACTGCTACTGCTACTACTACTACTACTACTACTACTACTACTACTACTACTACTACTACTACCATCATCACAACTACCAGTAATAGTGTTAGCAGTTGTAGAAATTCGCTTGCCACTTAGTCTATTGCCTTTATTATTTTATATTATTTTGTGAGCCATTATACTTGCAATAATAAATAAATAACACAATACGAGAAAGAGTTAACAACGGAGGACAATACCTCCACGTGTTGAACAGTGAATATTGTTGTTTACTTCCTGATAATATTGACTTCTTTAGTCTTCCTGCTGATGATGGCGGCGACTCATCATTACCTACTGAACGAGTACATCCTCCCCTCTAGACCGTGCACGTAACTCTGACTAGCCGGGTCTAGCAATGATCGCCCAACCGAAGCCAATCGCATGCAACACCACCAGCGCCCATCTCACAACACTATCCTCATAATCCCTCGTGCGAAAAATTGCTCTCTCGCGCGCTTCCAGGCCGTGGACTGCTTGTCGATAAGCGGTGGACCTGAAGAATCGGATTGCTCGAACGTCCTTCAATAGGCTACTCATCTGATTATCAGTTTCTTAGTAACTACGCCACTGGTTGCACTCTGCCAGTGCCAGTCCCAAGCCTGAATAAAGGAGGGCGTCGCGAATGGTCTACGTTACCACACAGTGACGTTTAACTGCAAATACCACCAGTTTCTTAGTCATTATCTTTTTATAGACTAACCCCGATAGCTGACATTCGCTATACGAGAATCCATCTACAGTATCTTTACTCCAATGCTGTCGTTAACATACAGAGTAATTAAGCACGAGTAAGAATACATAAGAATCAATCAATGTGTAACCACACTTTACATACTTATGCCTGCTTATTAAGTAGCGCAATGGATAAGACGCTGGCGTAGAGTGCGAGAGGTAACGAGTTCGCGCCCCCGTTGGGCCTACATGCTTTCTATAGGCTGACATTAGCGCCGTGTATTGCAGGCTGTCTGTTCTGTTGGTAGTTAAGTTTGATGTTGATTAAGATCACTGCATAACTTGTACATGTAAAGAGCAGTGCGTCTGAAGGCGCTTAATTAAAGAATATTATAATAATAATAATAATAATAATAATAATAATAATTATTATTATTATTATTATTATTATTGTTATTGTTATTATTATTATTGTTATTTTTTATAATATTTACTTACTAACTTACCTGCTTACAACTACTTTGACTGCTACCTGTGCTAGTACTATCACCACTGCTACTACTTACCGCCTTCTCTAATAAAATACAACATTGACTACAATGACAACCATCGATCAATAACTTTATGTTTTATTTGTTTGTTTTGTTTGTTTGTATGTGTACTTGTCATAGCACCCTTCAGTCTCTCTACTCAGGGGCGATCCCGACTGCAGCGCAGCACCATTGTTGATTGCGCAAGCAATCAATGTAATCACACGCATACGTACATGTCGTACTTGCACACATACGTACGCATATGCACACATATATCAGACATATAGACGCATACATACATACATATGAACACATACAAACATACATATAAACATATACAAACATACATATAAACACATACAAACATGCATATAAACATATACAAACATACACATAAACACATACAAACATACATATAAACACATACAAACATGCATATAAACACATACAAACATACACATAAACACATACAAACATGCATATAAACACATACAAACATGCATATAAACACATACAAACATACAAACAGACACGAGATTGAAAACACAGATACAATGCAAGATTGTAATTCATCTCAGGTGTAGCAGAACATCTCGAAACCTTTGGCGGGAATGAATTCAAACCTTCTGCCCACATGCTACCGCGAAGAAGTCCACGGTCTGAGTTCTCGGCGGGGAAAAGGTAGGAAGGAGGCAGGAAGGGGGCGCACGGCGGCGGCAGCTGACGGCGAACGGCGCCTTGTACGCGGTCACGTCTCTCACTCGCTTCTGCTACCTCGACCGATGATCCCCAGTCAGGTCAGATGGGAGGCTGAGGGGGTGGGAGGCTGAGGGGTGGAGGGGTGGAGGGGCGAAGCCGCGAAGGACGAGGAGAGAAGGGGATGTCAGAGGGGGAGAGGAAGGAGTGGAGGAAGAGGTGAGGGAGAAAGATGATGGAGAGGTGGGGAAGAGGCGGAGGAGGAGAACATGAGGAGGAGGAGGAGTGAGATTTGGAGAAGGGAAAGAAAGGTGAGAAAGAGGAGGATGAGGAGTGGAAGAAGGAGAAGGAGAAAGAGCAGGAGGGGTGGGAAGAGAAGGATGGGGAGGATGGAGAGGAGAGGCGGGGAGGAGAAGGAGAAGGAGAAGGAGAAGGAGGAAATCCGAGGAATGGGGAGAAGGTTTCGAAGGAGGAGAAAGAGGAGCATATAGGAATACATGGTGAATTGAGCGGACATGAGAAGGACGAGGAGGATTAAAAGGAGAGGACGAGAAGGAAGAGGAGAAGAGAATGACGAGAAGGAGGAGGAGGAGGAAGAAGAAAAGAAGAAGAAGACGACGACGACAATGAAGAAGAAGCAGAGGAGGAGGAGGAGGAGGAGGAGGAGGAGGAGGAGGAGGAGAGGAGGAGGAGGAGGAGGAAGAAACGGAGAAGACGACGACGACGAAGAAAAAGAAGAAGAAGAAGAAGAACAGAAGGACGAGGAGAAGGAGAAGGAGAAGGAGAAGGAAATAGAGTTGGAGGAGAAGGAGTAGAAAGAGAAGGAGTTGGAGGAGAAGGATGAGGAGGAGGAGGAATTGGAGGAGAAGGATGAGGAGGAGAAGAGGGAGGCTGAATAGCTGGAAAGAGGGCGAAGAATAAGAAGAGGCGGTGTAGGAGAGAGAAGGAGGAAGGTGTAGGAGAGAGAAGGAGGAAGGGTTGGATGTTTTTAAGGGAGAGCTGTCTGGACATGATGATCTACGATTGGACGGTGAAGGTAAAAGATGGAGGATGCAAGCAAGCGAGGGAGGAAGGGAGGGACTAAATGCCAGGTAATAAATTAAAATATCTGTGCACATTTATCACCTATTCACCAGCGTTCACTCGAATATTTACGTCCTGATAGATTCCACTGTTGACCGGCGGAGACCTTAAAACAAGAAACCAGGTCGGCGCTTTATAGGCCGACGGTTTGACTGGCGGTCACCTTGAACTTAAGCAAGGCGAGCAGGTTTAGTGGACGAGGAGAGGTGAGCGAAGCGAAGAGGAGGAGTCGAAAAAAATGGGTAAGAAGGTGAGCTATTTTTATCATTGTTACTAACAATTATTATTGTTGTTGTTGTTGCTATTATTGTTAATTTTTCTGCCCATGATATTTAGGATCTGTCAGGGACATCGCTTGACTAGGTCTACTATACTATAAAACTTGTCTGGAATGGCCCTATTCGTCTGCTTCCATGCAGGTTTGCGAAAGTGAACCTGAAAGCTACTGCGTTAAACCTCTGTTTTGTCAACCAGAGGGACGTTGGAATAAAAACGTGGCTTCCCGTGAGTCCCTAGTTGTGACGGTGCAAAGCTTCTGGCCGAGGTCTGACAGGAAGGTCAGTCCTTCGTTGTTGATCGGGCCCATGGTTTCAAAAGCCGGAGATATGAAAAGGTCAAATGAAAAGACAGCCTTTAAGTTAGTAAGAGTTACGGAGAACGTGGTGTCGCGACCTATAGACTAATTAGGGGGGCGGGGGCGGTAGAGTAATGGATGACACGCTGGCATAGAGTGCGAGAGGTAACGAGTTCGAGCCCTCGTTTGGTGGATTTGCTTTGTAGGCTGCTATTAGCGCCGTGTAATTACAAAGCTGTCTGCTCGGTTAGTATTGCTAAGATTTGTGTATTCTGTGATCTGCGTTCTTGTGAATTGTTTAATACTGCATAATTGTACACTGTAACCGATTGCGGTGTGTCAACCGGGCTGTTGAATAAAGAGAATATTATTACAATAGGAGGTGAGCATTCCAGGTCCTATAGATGTTGATCAACGGAAGAAGTTTTCAGGAAAGTTATATTTTGCAGAATTACATGTGCAAAGCACAATAATACGGTTAATTTTTTTTGGGAAAGCCTGAAAGGGCTTCACTTTTTTAGTAGGAAGTTAACAACGCAAGTATGTTTCACAGAGGTTTCCAAATGCATCTTGTTAAGTTTCACGTTGTGTATCACTAGGGCTTTCTTCTTCTTCATTGTCCATGGGCTGACAGCCCGTAGGTGTCCACTGCACACTTGACTACTCTCTTCCACAGTGGCGTAGCCAGTTATTTTTTCATGGGGGCAGTGGGGTGGCAGCTTAAAATGATGGGGTGGCTACCGTTGGCAATTAAAGCGTGCATCGGCATCGGTATATTGCCATACACTGTAAATCCTCAGAACGCCTGACGCATCCGGCAGCACACTTGAAGCGTTCTATAAACTAACACGGGTGTACAGAAACATTCACACATGTGTTCAATATGTAAACGGTTGTGTTAAAGACGCGTTCAAGTTACAGACATCATAGGATTTGTGTGTAAGCTTATAGGAAGACTGTCACCCAATAATGATGGCGCAATATAACGACCAAGTAGGCCTGCAGGCTACAGTCTACTGAAGTGTTGTATGAACACTTAATAAAAAAACAATAATAACATGTAAATGACATGAATAATTCCTTTTAATTTTAATTTCTGCAGCTTTGTAAAAGTACACTGGGCTATTATGCATGTAGTCGTGTTGCGGCTGCGTAGACTATTTTGAACACCGGCGTTCAATTTCAGTACGCGTCTCGCCACGATATTTCAACGCGCGCGTTCAGCTTTTGAACGCAATGCAAATATGACGTCATGGGTTGTATAATCTCGAATAGAATAGTCAATAATAAATTACATTGGTGACCGCTAATTTAGGTCAAAGTCTCTACCAAACGCACACGTTATATAATATATTATTTTACGAAACTGAGATTATGATAATGATCTTATGTTTTGGTTTGTTTAGAATATTTTCAACAATTTTCCATCAAAGCACGACCGAATGTTCATGAATATTAATGAGTATGTATGCTCGACCCACATTCGAATTTCGATGTGTTGGCGGTTGAATGTTTTGAATTATTATGATTATATTATTACTGCTTAGACGGTCTTATTTTCACCGAAATTGTGGAAAATGTAGGCCTATCGTTTAGCAGGTTCATTTTGTGTATTAAATTTCTGTAAACTATGCAGATATACATGTAATTTATGAGTATGCATGTCTCCTATATCGGCATCGTTTTTTTAATACGCTATTGTCCCGTTGTTTCTTGTAATCATCGCAACTTCTGTCTCATTTTCACTGATATTTTCACTGCTAGGCTAATTAACGCATTTAGCAGTGGCCATATAATAATTGTTTTCGAAGTGACTCTGGTTTTGGGGACCAATTTATGCTATACTTACATTTCATTTATTTTTTTTCTACTGATTTTTCACTATTGTCATTCTTCTCACACATTGTAATTCAGTAGCAACATAGAGGCCGATTTTAGTTGCATTTCAGTGGCAACATTTTGGCATTGAATTTCAGGAAGTGAACAATATAATTATTATGATGATTAATTTAAATCTGGGCATGCCTTGGGTGTGTATGCCTAGTTATACAATGATTATGCATAAATGCTATTTTTTGCCAGAAATTTTTAGATTTTGTTGTTATGAAATGTATAGTATAAGAGTTATTTTTGAATATTGCCTGTCCTCAAAGGGTTGATACTTTTTATTGGTTTAATAATAATAAGGTCTTGTTGATTAACATTATTGTGGTTTTTGTTTGAGTTCAGGTTTATCATGTGTATTGAACATGCCAGAACAATCACAGTGGGTCTGTGGCCTTCAAGAGATGGATAATTGCTGCTGTTCTTGAGTACATTGCAAAAGTGATATTCAAAAGGAGGTAATTGCTGTTTTTTATGTTCTCATTTTAGTTAACATGCTTCTGAGAGAATTTGGGGAATTGTAGCTTTAATAATTCTCATATAATTAATTGTGTTTCTGGTTTCTTTACAAATTAGGAAATGTGATACTGAAATTATTAGAGTTCATTATTAAATGTTTGCTGTTAGGTTATATCGAAAAGTCTCTTTAAAGCACATGAAGTTCAATATCTCCATTTAGCCAAATGGCAAGCCTGGACCGGGTTTTGAGCTTTGCGGCATGCCTCATTGGCATTTGGTAGCAGCCTTGGTAAAGTGTGGTCACCAGGATGGGTCAGAGAGCTGGGCCTATGCTGGCTGACATATCCAAGGACCTTGTCCCCTAAGCTCGATTCATGGAAAAGGGTTCTTGATTCCTTTACTTGTACCGCAACTATGGAGTTTGATTCTTTTGTGATTTATAAAGTCCAGTGGCTTGGAATGACTTTCCTTTTGAGCTATGGATACACCCTGGGTCTCTATCTGAAATCCTCCTCATCAAACTTTAGACTGTTTTTGTGCACTTTGAAGTGATGAATGCTCCTGAGTAATTTTCTTCTAGGAGCTCTTTAAGTATTTAGCACTGAATGAATATAGTATAGTATATGGTTTCTTTTTGTGTATATATTGTGCTGGTCGAATGTTGCCCGTTGTGGAGTTCATGGAGCAGCAGACATCTTTCAGCCGGGATGGTAGGAAGGAGAAAGGCAGGCGTTTACAACTTCGTCTGTTATAGGTGTGCTAACATCAGATTCAGAAATGTTGCTGTATAGTTCAATTTTTATCACAATTTCAAATTGCTATTAATTTACATGAAATGCAAGGATCAATTCAATGTGCCATGGCTAAAATGAATAGTATAACATTGAAATTACTTTTGAATGAAATCTCTTTTCAAATTTACAATTTTTATGGCAGTCTATAATTAGTTGAATAATCATTTCGTTTTAAAAGCAAAAATTGACAAATGAACTATACTAAAGTTGATATTTATTTTTGTAGCCAATCTCTCCTATAAAATTATATCTAATCTGTAACACATGAGTGACTGTATGCTGCCTTCTGCCTGTGTAGTATCGGTAATTTAGAATACTGTGCATTTTGTTTCAGAACAGTGTAGACTGCGCTGTGGTGCATTCTTTAGAAACAGCAGAAAATGACCGTTGAGTAGTTGACTTTTCATCGTGAGGGACACAGTGGTGGTTAAAGTGCCAAAGCCTGATAGTCTGAGTGCAACCCTGCAGATGCTTCTTTCATACTATGTTTTCGACCTGGAACATCCTAGAGTTTATGCTTATTTTTAAAGATAATTAATCTCTATAGTATATTAATCTCTCTGGCAATTGGTGAGTCTTATATGAAGGACACCAGCAAGTGGTGGAAATTTCTCGTTTAAAAAAACTGCGTGATGTTATGGACAGTTTACCGGAGTCATTATCTGACAATTAATCTTGTCTTTATCTGTGACACTAGCACAAGCTAAAAACAACCATTTTGTCTGGATTTTCAGTGTGCCCAAGTTAAATGTGAAACTGTAATATAGCTTTGCAATAGTTAATTTCCAGTTAATGTAGGACATGTATAGTTCGATTTTCTGTTGGAATTGCATGTATGGTTTAACATTTTTCATCAGCATTTGAATTTAAATTTAAATATCGTTGAGACATGCTTTTGAGTCTTGCACACATATTATGTGATATTCGAAAGGAGGGAGGAGTCATATAAATGTGTACTGGAATGTTTGTGATTATTGTCAGTGTCAATACCTTTGCAATATTTTTCTAGTTAATTTGGGACTTCACATTTTAGTTGTATTCCCTGTTGGAATTGCCTGTATGGCCTAATATTTTTGATTATCATTTGAATTTAACTTTTAATACCCCTTAAAACTTGCTTATGGGTCTTGCACATATGTACACTGTGTTGGGATAAATCCTAGCCCTTTTTGTAAATATTAAAATAAATAGCAACTTTTATCGATTTCTAAAATTCCAATTCCATTTTGATCGTGACATACTTAGTTAATACTTGGTCCAATTTAAAAGCTAATTAAGGTCGTAGAGTATGACGTTATCATGAGTCATTTGCATCAAGCTTCGAAAGTTCAGGACAATATGCAAAAATTATCAAAATTTCCATACTATTCTAAAATATTATTTATTTATAGTTAATGTTGGCTTAATTTTAAATTTAAATGATATAGACTGCAATGTGTGTACATAGAGCCCACCTTCGGCATAAAGGAATAGGTGCTTGCTTGCTTGCTTGGTTCTGTCAAGTCCATCGCTCGACGTTTCTCAAAAGCATTTCAGGTCAATGTTGCTCTTGTCAATTTCATGTACGGAAGTTTTTTAAATGCCAATCTCGCAGAATATTTCTCTTACCATTATATGTGACTGTGGATATATATATATATATATAATCTGCAAATGAGCAAGGTCGATACAAAGTGGACAAGTGGTGAGGGGATGTCAAAAGCAGTTATAACTTTTTACGACCATCACTGACGTATATGACCAATAATTGTACAGTTGCATTGATTCAATTATAAGTCTCATATTATTACTTTTATGTTATAGCTGTGATGATTATTACGTGCACATGCAGTAAAGTTATAATATTTTATATATAATATTATATATATAACAATATTATATATATAGTACTAATTATTGTCTGCTGTTGGTATTTTATTTAGATTTTTGCTGTTTCATTCTGTTACAAACTCCTTTTTTTAATGCACCTATATAGACGCTCACATATATAGTATAATTTATTATATGCTTAATTTTACCATTTATTCCTTTTATACATTGCATAACGTGCAATTGATTTTTTAGAGTAATCAATTTGATTTGATAATTATGTTGGCTTAAATTTTGGACTTCATTGTAAAAAATGCTTTCATTATAATATTATTGTAAATATCATTTGTGTTATGATGTTATCTCTTTACTGAGAAAATTTGGGTTCAAAACAAGCATTGATAGGTTGTCAACACTATAGTGTCGATGAAGTGCACATTATTGTGTTCTGTTCATGAACACTGGTGTTCAGAGTAGGTTTTGAACGCCCCGACGCGTTCTGTAAGTGTTACAATTACGCGTTTATAATTTGCCCACGTAATGTGTTTAATAGTAGAACACCTATCAGGTGTTTAAAACCGTAGCACTAGTGTTCAAAGATATAATACTGGCGTTAACATTAGAAACGCTGGACGCGTTCTATTAGTGACGCATAGAGTGTTCAATAAGTTCATGCTAGCGTTAACATCAGAAACGCCTAACGCGTTCCATTAGCGACACGTAGGGTGTTCAAAATATAACACTAACGTTAACATTTGGAACGCCGGACGCGTTCTCTTAGACGCATAAGGTGTTCAGAAATGTAATGCTACCGTTAACATTGGAAACGTCGGACGCGTTCGCTTAAAGACACATAAGGTGTTCAAAAATGTAACGCTAACGTTAACATTTAATACGCCCGGACGCGTTCTGTAAGTGTTACAATTACGCGTTTAAAAATGTGTTCAGATTGTGAACGCCCGGCTTTAGAGTGTAGACCAGTGGTTTTCAACCTTTTTCTAGTGACGGAACCTTTCTCAAGCACTCATTTGCTCGCGGAACCCTCCGCATTTCATCTGACCAGTACATCAAGAAATGCATGCAGTATAGTTGTCATAAAATTATGTAATTTTAAAAATAATATTAAGTTTTAAACAGTTCAAGACTTTTAATTGCGTTTTTTGCACTTCTGGTGCAATATGTAATAGTACATTACAAATTCATGCCTTAAAATTCTATGGAGTCTACGAATATTCCAGTGCACAAAACACTGTCAGAGAACAGCTACATTTCTGCTGTATATAGGCCCTGTTTCGCTAACTATGAAATGGAAAAATTTTGAAAATGGAAATGCGACGCATTCTAGATCATGCAGTTGTATGACCAGTTTCTCTTATGTTA
Source organism: Lumbricus terrestris (assembly GCA_949752735.1). Classification (NCBI taxonomy): domain Eukaryota; kingdom Metazoa; phylum Annelida; class Clitellata; order Crassiclitellata; family Lumbricidae; genus Lumbricus; species Lumbricus terrestris. The sequence goes on along the minus strand of OX457048.1, from coordinate 14,076,530 downwards.
TAAAGCATCCTTCTTCAGGTTGTTGCGAAATTTGTGCTTGATTATTTATAGCGGGGCAGAGGGATATCAGCATACATGAGAGTTTCTAACATGAAATAGTGCTTCTGTCGCAATAATCGACACATCTTGTGTCATTCCCTGATAGAAAATAGCGAGTAGCCTAGGCTTATCGGTTAAAAATTCGTCAGACAGGCTTAGGTTTTACAATTGCAAAACTTGGTAGACCTGAATCCGCCACTTCTGAATGAAAAATTCACCACTA